>JBBDGP010000182.1:2500000-2997500 GCA_037952835.1 Lithobates septentrionalis | reverse complement strand
GTGAACAAACTATTTGCCTTAGGTAAAGCAACCCCATTGTGTTCTTACACTTCAATTACCTGGAAAAAAAACATTCTCTGTAGTGAACTTATGTGAATTAAAGTTGTGTTGGATTTAACTTCTGTACCTTATTGATGAGTTAAAGCGACATTGAAGTCTTAGTTAAAAAAAAAAAATAACAACTATGTCATACTTACCTGCTCTGTGCAGTGGTTTTGCACAGAGCAACCCGGATCCTCCTTTTCTCAGGTACTGGCCCCTCCCTCCTGTCGAGTGCCCCCACAGCAAGCAGCTTGCAATGGGGGCACCCAAGCAGATGTGCTCCCGAGCAGCAGCTCTGTGTGTCCATTCACACGGAGTCGTGGCTCGGCCTCACCACCTCCATCTCCTGATTGGCTCATTGGCTGTGATTGACAGCCGCGGAAGCCAATGGCTCCTGCTGCTGCCAAAAGCCAATCAGCAGTGGGAGTCCTCAGAGAACCAAGGCTCTCGTGGACATTGCTGGATCGAGAGGGAGCTCAGGTAGACATTAGGGGGGGATGGGTAAGCTGCTGCACACAGAAGGTTTTTACCTTCATGCATAGAATGCTTTAAGGTAAAAAAAAAATCTTGTGCCTTTACAAATACTTTAAACTGCTTGCAGCTGGTGCCAAATCAGCAGTGACCATACTGTCAGGACAGACTAGGTCTAAGGAGGTATGTCAATGCAAAAAGTGGCATTTGAAATAGGGTTGCCACTTTTTCTTCAAGCTAAACCCGAACACTTTAGTGGCGCACAGGTAGTGAAAAATAACGTCTACTCAGATTGGTCTGGAGTGGTAAGTGGGGTACAATAAGAATCTGTCTTGTAACCAATTCTGTTTAATTTAATTTAATTATAAATGATATAGAGGATGGGATAAAGCTAGCTAGATAGCTCAGTCTCAGTTTTTGTGGACAATACAAAATAATGGTGTGTGTAACTATATGGCAAATGAGGTTTGCTGTGGAGAAATGTAAAATAATGCACTTGGGGGGCTAATAACATAAACGCAAACTTCTCACTAGGGGGAGAACCTCTGGGGCAATCAAGGATTGAGAAAGATCTGTGGGTCCTAGTGGAAGATAGACTGAGCAATAGCATGCAATATCAAGCTGCAACTACCAAAGCCGGCAGAATATTAGCATGTATAAAAAAGGGAATATACTCCAGAAATAAAATTATAATTCTGCCACTTTGAAAAAAAATCTGGTTAGACTACATCTGGGGTATTCCAGATGTACAGAGAGTGGCCGAAACTGCACAAACACAAGAAGAAACAGAAGCAGCTCACACAAAAGCCCAGGTAGAAGTCGCTCAGAAGAAAAGAAAGGTAGTAGCAGCCAAGTTCAAAGCCATAGAACAAGCTGCTGAAGAATAAACCCATTGTCCCATCTTGACAACACTGCCAAATAAACCTTGTAATTCGCCCTAAGCCAGAACAATGTCAATCGCACAGGACACTTTGAATCCTGTACGCACAGTACATTCACCAGCAGTAGAGGTTGTAGTAATCAACCATACAGATTACCTTGACACATCAAGCACTTTCCTCCTAAGTTACTAATATCCTATGCAGCAATTCACGTGCCAATGCAAAATATCCTGAATTCAGCTCACCAAATCACCTCAAAACCCTCCTGAAACTGGTTATTCAATTCTCCAGGCCTTTTGGGTGGCACAGTGGTGTAGTGGATAGCACTCTCACCTAGCAGTAAAAAGGGTTGCTGGTTTGAATCCCAACCACGACACTACCTGCCTGGAGTTTGCATGTTCTCCCTGTGCCTGCGTGGGTTTCTTCCGGGTACTCCGGTTTCCTCCCACACTCCAAAGACATGCTGGTAGGTTAATTGGCTTCTGTCCAAAATTGGCCCTAGTATATGTGAGTTGGGGACTTTGGATTGTGGGCTCCTTGAGGGTAGGGACCGATGTGAGTGTGTGATGTATGTGTAAATTGACGGTGCTATATGGGTACCTTAAATAAAATAATAATATAATAGATGTGCATCCTAATGAGATGCAATGTACAGGGACAGGGATCATTGTAGACACGCACACTCACTGGTGTCTTTATTCAACCTTACTAACTATGCAACTATGTAACTATGTAACAACAGACCTCCACATGTCAAGCCTTCACCTGGACTGACTCCATCTGCAACTCCATTCTCTTCAAAACACCAGATATTAGATACCACAATCTCCAACAAAAGTGAGAGAACACCTGTCACGACATGCAAGAACTAATACATCAGACCTTGCATGACCCATAGAGAACTTATTAATACAGGTCTTATCATATTTAGAGAGAGACGATTCAGAGAACTACAGGAGCTGGAGTTCGACATTCAAGTCAGTAGTCCAGGACCTCAGCATCCCATCTGTGCAAGAACTTGATTTGTTAAGCAGATGGTTAGGTCATAAGTCTTTAGACTATGTGAAGAGACTTAGAATTGTTCACATCCATTAACCAAAGGCCCATCATTGATGGAAATATGTCTGGCAATGGCAAAACAGTAATGTCCCTTCATTTAGCGAGTTCAGGCAAAAGCCCCAAGGACTTTGATTATTCATTCCTGCAATGGAGATTTGACCCAAGGTGTAGTTAAGATTGATCTATCTATCTATCTATCTATCTATCTATCTATCTATCTATCTATCTATCTATCTATCTATCTATCTATCTATCTATCTATCTATCTATCTATCTATCTATCTATCTATCTATCTATCTATCTATCTATCTATCTATCTATCTATCTATCTATCTCTAAGCTGACTTAGCTTAAAGCTCAATCAATGCCTGGACAATATCGTTAGCAGTCAGTGACCTAAGAAATGTATCCAAGTCTTCTACCCCAGTTTTCAAAACAAGAATGTTCTTCTTCACATACATACATAGTTAGTCAGGTTAAAAAAGAGACAAGTCCATCTAGTTCAACCAATTTATAGATTGGAAGCAGGGCTTCCTGTGGACAGAATCATCCAGAATGTATTTGTAACAACAGACTTTTCCACCCCTCACATTTTTGTAAATATTTTATATCTGTGACAACACTGAAGAAATTACACTTTGCTACAATGTAAAGTAGTGAGTGTACAGCTTGTATAACAGTGTAAATTTGCTGTCAGCTCAAAATAACTCAACACACAGCCATTAACCACCTCAATACAGGGCACTCCCCCCCCCTTCCTGCCCAGGCCATTTTTCAGCGCTGTCACACTTTGAATGACAATTGCGTGGTCATGCTACGGCACACTACACTGTAACCATGTGACATTTTTATCATTTTCTTCACACAAATAGAGGTTACTTTTGGTGGCATTTAATCACTTCTGGGTTTTTTATTTTTTCTTTTAAAAAAAACCCGTGAATTTTAGAAAAAACAAGTTTTTATTAGTAAATTTTGTAAATAAGTAAATTTTTCTCCTTCACTGATGGGCGCTTATGAGGCAGCACTGATGGGCACTGATGAGGTGTCACTTATGGGCACTTATGAGGTGGCACTGATGAGGAGGCACGAATATGCTGCACTTATGGGCACTGATAGGTAGCACTGATAGGTGTCACTGGTGGGCACTGATAGGTGGCACGGATGGGCAGAATGGATGGGCGGCATGGCTGGGCAGCACTGATGGGTGGTACTGATGGGCATTGATGGGCAGCAGTGATGGGCATTGATAGGCAGCACTGATAGCCAGCACTGACTGGCATCACTAATGGGCACTGATTGGTGGCACTTGTAGGCACTGATTGCTGGTACTGGCGGGCACTCATTGCTGGTACTGGTGGGGCTTTATTGTAATCGGCTCTCCTCACCACAGACTCTGTCAGTGTGAGGCGAGGAGCGCCGATAACTGGCATCTCCGTGTTTACATGTGACTGGCTGTGATTGGACACACAAGGTTAAAGAGCCGCGAGCGTGTCACTTTTTACAGCTCGGCTGTAAAGTGGACATGGCGCGGCCACAATCTCCACCCTGTGCTCCCCCGCGGGAGCGGCTATTCTGGGACGCCATCATATGACGACATGTGATTAATGTCTAAACCGAATGCCAATATGTACTGTGACATACTGAAGCAGAGCATGATCCCCTCCCTTCAGGGATGAGGCCACAGGGCAGTATTCCAACATAACGACCCCAAACACACCTCCAAGATGACCACTGCCTTGATAAAGAAGCTGAAGGTAAAGGTGATGGACTGGCCAAGCATGTCTCCAGACCTAAATCCTATTGAGCATCTGTGGGTCATACTCAAACGGAAGGTGGAGGAGCGCAAGGTCTCTAACATCCACCAGCTCCATGATGTCGTCATGGTGGAGTGGAAGAGGACACCAGTGGCAACCTGTGAAGCTCTGGTGAACTCCATGCCCAAGAGGGTTAAGGCAGTGCTGGAAAATAATGGTGGCCACACAAAATATTGACACATTGGGCCCAATTTGAACATTTTCAATTAGGGGTGTACTCACTTTTGTTGCCAGCGGTTTAGACATTAATGCCTGTGTGTTGAGTTATTTTGAGGGGACAGCAAACGTACACTGTTATACAAGCTGTACACTCACTACTTTACATTGTAGCAAAGTGTAATTTCTTCAGTGTTGGAATAGCAAGAGAGAATGGGGCTTGTACTTTTTAGGCACAACCAAAAGATTATACAAAAATAATTTAATTTTTATTATAAAAACATAAAAATTACATGATCTCTAAAAAAAAAAAACCCACATTGATAAATCAATACATGATATACAATACCGCTACTGTACAGAACCAATATTAACTACAAGGAGACTAGGA
This sequence comes from Lithobates septentrionalis, assembly GCA_037952835.1. Taxonomy (NCBI): domain Eukaryota; kingdom Metazoa; phylum Chordata; class Amphibia; order Anura; family Ranidae; genus Lithobates; species Lithobates septentrionalis. Next base: position 2,992,685 of record JBBDGP010000182.1, on the reverse strand, counting down.
GATGAATAAAGGTCATCCCATATTGTATATGAATCCAGGAGCATGGTTAAATGGCAGATAGGCGGTAAGAAGATGTTCAGAAAAGATAATTCGCTCTACATGTTACGCGCTCATTACGCTTCTTCAGGAGCATTTACATTGACTTTCAAAAAAATGAAAGAAAAAGAACATACATAAATATAATATATAATACTACAAAACAACAGAATATCGATATAATACACACATAGTGAGCTATTACATCTAGACCCAGGAGGCCATTACCCGAGCATCGCTAGTACGGACAGAAAGAGACAAACCAGATTGCTATGGGAGCATGCATAATATGATGTGACACGTCTGTAATAAATAAAGTGTCACAAAAAGGTAATTAGCCAACACTGCTTGAATGGGATCCTTCATATATTAATGTAGTAGAGTAAACTGAAAAAAAACTGAAATAAAGGTGCTGTGTGAGGTGTAGTGAGGAGATTGTCTCTAAATATATGCAACTGACCTTCTTAAATGCGATCTTATTGTGGGGCATGTGTGAGTGCAACTGTGTTTTATTACCCACATGTCGTTTTTAATGTATTTATTTGCACAATGAGGTTTGTCCTTTCTTCTGTTTGAGCAATATCGATTTATGAAGGATTGAAAGCAATGGAAGTTTGAAAGCAATCCACCACATGTGAACATCATCAGAGACTACACACCTGATCATTTGGGTATCGTTGTCCTTTTGTGTTTTACAAATGAGTGGTATTTGACGTCTTTCCCAGTATCTCCAGAAATCTACAAGCATTTTGGAAGAACAGTAATTCATTTATATCTAGTGTGGTTTACTGGACACATATATATGATTAGTTTATTTATTTTTTATAGGATCACATACTTTATTGGATCACATTATTTATTGGATCACTGTGCTATATTAAGGTTGATGGTAGCGCTTTATTACCTTTTTTTTTATATATTCATTTTTTTAATATAAGAAATAAAGGTAAAGGCCCCATAAGGGCAACCTAAATAAGGTTAGCCACTTGCCGACCGCCTCACGCCTATATACGTGAGCAGAGCGGCACGGGCAGGCAAAATCACGTACCTGAAACGTGATTGCCTTCCCGCGGGTGGGGGGTCCGATCGGACCCCCCGGTGCCAGCTGCAGTCGGCATTTGGCTGGGAGCATTGAGAGACGAGGGGGAGGCCATCCGATCGTGGCCCCCCCCTCGCGATCGCTCCCAGCCAATGAGAAACATCCCCTGCCTCTGTATAGTACACAGAGGCAGAGGATGTGATGTCATCTCTCCTCGGCTGGCCAGTTTCCGTTCCAGCGCCGAGGGGAGAAGACATGCAAGTGCACCAAACACACACACATACACAGTAGAACATGCCAGGCATACATTACACCCCCGATCCCCCCCCCGATCGCCCCCCGATCGCCCCCCAATCACCCCCCCCTGTCACAAACTGACACCAAGCAGGTTTTTTTTTTTTTCCTGATTACTGCATAGTGTCAGTTTGTGACAGTTAGCAGTGTTAGCACAGTTACTGTTACCCCCCTGTAGGTCTAGGGTACCCCCCTTACCCCCCCTAATAAAGTTTTAACCCCTTGATCACCCCCCCTCACCAGTGTCGCTAAGCGATCATTTTTCTGATCGCTGTATTAGTGTCGCTGTTGACGCTAGTTAGGGACGTAAATATTTAGGTTCGCCGTCAGCGTTTTATAGCGACAGGGACCCCCATATACTACCTAATAAATGTTTTAACCCCTTGATTGCCCCCTAGTTAACCCTTTCACCACTGATCACCATATAACCGTTACGGGTGACGCTGGTTAGTTCGTTTATTTTTTATAGTGTCAGGGCACCCGCCGTTTATTACCGAATAAAGGTTTAGCCCCCTGTAGGTCTAGGGTACCCCCCTTACCCCCCCTAATAAAGTTTTAACCCCTTGATCACCCCCTGTCACCAGTGTCGCTAAGCGATCATTTTTCTGATCGCTGTATTAGTGTCGCTGGTGACGCTAGTTAGGGACGTAAATATTTAGGTTCGCCGTCAGTGTTTTATAGCGACAGGGACCCCCATATACTATCTAATAAATGTTTTAACCCCTTGATGGCCCCCTAGTTAACCCTTTCACCACTGATCACCGTATAACCGTTACGGGTGACGCTGGTTAGTTTGTTTATTTTTTATAGTGTCAGGGCACCCGCCGTTTATTACCGAAAAAAGGTTTAGCCCCCTGATCGCCCGGCGGTGATATGCGTCGCCCTAGGCAGCGTCAGATTAGCGCCAGTACCGCGAACACCCACGCACGCACCGTACACGCACCGTACACCTCCCTTAGTGGTATAGTATCTGAACGCATCAATATCTGATCCGATCAGATCTATAGATCTAGATGTATGTATGTATTTAAATGTATTTAGATGTTTTTACTTTGATTGTTGCCCCCGCCCCCGGCCAACCCACTATTAGTTTGTGTGTGTATATATATCAGGCATAGCCATCATCATAGTCATTGGTTGAAAAAGGAACGTATGACCGTTCCGAAACGCGTCCCTTATTGATGACGACACTTCCTCCCTCTGGCTGTCTGTTTGCGGTCCAGACTGGTTAAGGAACTGCTCCAGTGGATGACATCACTTCCGGTTACGCCGTCCCTTCGTGCTAACGACGCCGGCCTCACAGCGGCTTCCTCTGCTCCACACTGCCGCTGCCTTGTACTACATCCATCCGCTTTGAATGCTTCCTTCCACTGTGACCCTTTCCAATGCAGCTCCATTTACGAAGTGCCTGATTACATCTTCCATCTTGTAAGTTTTTTTGGAACCCAGTTGGGGCATTAAACTTGTATTTCTTCTACACTTAGAGGCGCCTTGTTTGTTTTCTTGTGTTTCTATAGACCCTGCTTCAGTCTTATTAAGCTGCAGCCCTTTGTGTTGAAGAGTACCATCCCATTACTTCCATCACTTCCACCAGCATCTCCATGCTTATTTGGGACTGCCTTACATAGAGACATTGTCTAGACTATACTAGCCCTGTGCGCCCTATAGAAATATTTTTTAAATATTATCCGATCAGATCTATACTAGCGTCCCCAGCAGTTTAGGGTTCCCAAAAACGCAGTGTTAGCGGGATCAGCCCAGATACCTGCTAGCACCTGCGTTTTGCCCCTCCGCCCGGCCCAGCCCAGTCCAGCCCACCCAAGTGCAGTATCGATCGATCACTGTCACTTTTTTTGTAGCGTTTTGGTGAACTGGCAAGCACCAGCGCCCTAGTACACCCCGGTCGTAGTCAAACCAGCACTGCAGTAACACTTGGTGACGTGGCGAGTCCCATAAGTGCAGTTCAAGCTGGTGAGGTGGCAAGCACAAGTAGTGTCCCGCTGCCACCAAAAAGACAAACACAGGCCCGTCGTGCCCATAGTGCCCTTCCTGCTGCATTCGCCAATCCTAATTGGGAACCCACCGCTTCTGCAGCGCCCATACTTCCCCCATTCACATCCCCAACCAAATGCAGTCGGCTGCATGAGAAGCATTTTCTTTATGTCCTCCCGAGTACCCCTACCCAACGAACCCCCCCCCCCCCAAAAAAAAAAGATGTTGTGTCTGCAGCAAGCACGGATATAGGCGTGACACCCGCTATTATTGTCCCTCCTGTCCTGACAATCCTGGTCTTTGCATTGGTGAATGTTTTGAACGCTACCATTCACTAGTTGAGTATTAGCGTAGGGTACAGCATTCCACAGACTAGGACACACTTTCACAGGGTCTCCCAAGATGCCATCGCATTTTGAGAGACCCGAACCTGGAACCGGTTACAGTTATAAAAGTTACAGTTACAAAAAAAAAGTGTAAAAAAAAAAAAAACACAAACAAAAATAAAAAAAAATAGTTGTCGTTTTATTGTTCTCTCTCTCTATTCTCTCTCTATTGTTCTGCTCTTTTTTACTGTATTCTATTCTGCAATGTTTTATTGTTATTATGTTTTATCATGTTTGCTTTTCAGGTATGCAATTTTTTATACTTTACCGTTTACTGTGCTTTATTGTTAACCATTTTTTTGTCTTCAGGTACGCCATTCACGACTTTGAGTGGTTATACCAGAATGATGCCTGCAGGTTTAGGTATCATCTTGGTATCATTCTTTTTAGCCAGCGGTCGGCTTTCATGTAAAAGCAATCCTAGCGGCTAATTAGCCTCTAGACTGCTTTTACAAGCAGTGGGAGGGAATGCCCCCCCCCCACCGTCTTCCGTGTTTTTCTCTGGCTCTCCTGTCTCAACAGGGAACCTGAGAATGCAGCCGGTGATTCAGCCAGCTGACCATAGAGCTGATCAGAGACCAGAGTGGCTCCAAACATCTCTATGGCCTAAGAAACCGGAAGCTACGAGCATTTTATGACTTAGATTTCGCCGGATGTAAACAGCGCCATTGGGAAATTGGGGAAGCATTTTATCACACCGATCTTGGTGTGGTCAGATGCTTTGAGGGCAGAGGAGAGATCTAGGGTCTAATAGACCCCAATTTTTTCAAAAAAGAGTACCTGTCACTACCTATTGCTATCATAGGGGATATTTACATTCCCTGAGATAACAATAAAAATGATTTAAAAAAAAAAAATGAAAGGAACAGTTTAAAAATAAGATAAAAAAGCAAAAAAATAATAAAGAAAAAAATAAATAAATAAAAAGCACCCCTGTCCCCCCTGTTCTCGCGCTAAGGCGAACGCAAGCGGCGGTCTGGCGTCAAATGTAAACAGCAATTGCACCATGCATGTGAGGTATCACCGCGAAGGTCAGATCGAGGGCAGTAATTTTAGCAGTAGACCTCCTCTGTAAATCTAAAGTGGTAACCTGTAAAGGCTTTTAAAGGCTTTTAAAAATGTATTAATTTTGTTGCCACTGCACGTTTGTGCGCAATTTTAAAGCATGTCATGTTTGGTATCCATGTACTCGGCCTAAGATCATCTTTTTTATTTCATCAAACATTTGGGCCATATAGTGTGTTTTAGTGCATTAAAATTTAAAAAAGTGTGTTTTTTCCCCAAAAAATGCGTTTGAAAATCGCTGCGCAAATACTGTGTGAAAAAAAAAAAATGAAACACCCACCATTTTAATCTGTAGGGCATTTGCTTTAAAATAATATATAATGTTTGGGGGTTCAAAGTAATTTTCTTGCAAAAAAAAATAATTTTTTCATGTAATCAAAAAGTGTCAGAAAGGGCTTTGTCTTCAAGTGGTTAGAAGAGTGGGTGATGTGTGACATAAGCTTCTAAATGTTGTGCATAAAATGCCAGGACAGTTCAAACCCCCCCCAAATGACCCCATTTTGGAAAGTAGACACCCCAAGCTATTTGCTGAGAGGCATGTCGAGTCCATGGAATATTTTATATTGTGACACAAGTAGCGGGAAAGAGACAAATTTTTTTTTTTTTTTTTTTTTTTTTTTGCACAAAGTTGTCACTAAATGTTATATTGCTCAAACATGCCATGGGAATATGTGAAATTACACCCCAAAATAAATTCTGTTGCTTCTCCTGAGTACGGGGATACCACATGTGTGGGACTTTTTGGGAGCCTAGCCGCGCACGGGACCCCGAAAACCAAGCACCGCCTTCAGGCTTTCTAAGGCCGTAAATTTTTGATTTCACACTTCACTGCCTATCACAGTTTCGGAGGCCATGGAATGCCCAGGTGGCACAAACCCCCCCCAAATGACCCCATTTTGGAAAGTAGACACCCCAAGCTATTTGCTGAGAGGTATAGTGAGTATTTTGCAGACCTCACTTTTTGTCACAAAGTTTTGAAAATTGAAAAAAGAAAAAAAAAAAATTTTTTTTCTGGTCTTTCTTCATTTTCAAAAACAAATGAGAGCTGCAAAATACTCACCATGCCTCTCAGCAAATAGCTTGGGGTGTCTACTTTCCAAAATGGGGTCATTTGGGGGGGTTTGTGCCATCTTGGCATTTTATGGCCTTCAAAACTGTGATAGGTAGTGAGGAGTAAAATCAAAAATGTATGCCCTTAGAAATCCTGAAGGTGGTGCTGGGTTTTCGGGGCCCCGTACGCGGCTAGGCTCCCAAAAAGTGCCACACATGTGGTATCCCCGTACTCAGGAGAAGCAGCTGAATGTATTTTGGGGTGCAATTCCACATATGCCCATGGCCTGTGTGAGCAATATATCATTTAGTGACAACTTTTTGTAATTTTTTTTTTTTTTTTTTTGTCATTATTCAATCACTTGGGACAAAAAAAAAAAATATTCAATGGGCTCAACATGCCTCTCGGCAATTTCCTTGGGGTGTCTACTTTCCAAAATGGGGTCATTTGGGGGGGTTTTGTACTGCCCTGCCATTTTAGCACCTCAAGAAATGACATAGGCAGTCATAAACTAAAAGCTGTGTAAATTCCAGAAAATGTACCCTAGTTTGTAGACGCTATAACTTTTGCGCAAACCAATAAATATACGCTTATTGACATTTTTTTTACCAAAGACATGTGGCCGAATACATTTTGGCCTAAATGTATGACTAAAATTTAGTTTATTGGATTTTTTTTATAACAAAAATTAGAAAATATCATTTTTTTTCAAAATTTTCAGTCTTTTTCCGTTTATAGCGCAAAAAATAAAAACGACAGAGGTGATCAAATACCATCAAAAGAAAGCTCTATTTGTGGGAAGAAAAGGACGCAAATTTCGTTTGGGTAGAGCATTGCATGACCGCGCAATTAGCAGTTAAAGCGACGCAGTGCCGAATTGTAAAAAGTGCTCTGGTCAGGAAGGGGGTAAATCCTTCCGGGGCTGAAGTGGTTAATAATATACAGTCACTCTAAGGGCAGCAAAAGGAGAAGGTAAGTATCAATATGGGACTTGTAAGGCCCTTGAAGAGGAACCGACATCCCAAAGTGTGTCTAATATAGTTATTAATACTGGAAACCAAAGGTATACCCATACAGTGGGGACGGAAAGTATTCAGACCCCCTTAAATTTTTCACTCTTTGTTATATTGCAGCCACTTGCTAAAATCATTTAAGTTAATTTTTTTTCCTCATTAATGTACACACAACACCCCATATTGACAGAAAAACACAGAATTGTTGACATTTTTGCAGATTTATTAAAAAAGAAAAACTGAAATATCACATGGTCCTAAGTATTCAGACCCTTTGCTCAGTATTTAGTAGAAGCACCCTTTTGATCTAATACAGCATGAGTCTTTTTGGGAAAGACGCAACAAGTTTTTCACACCTGGATTTGGGGATCCTCTGCCATTCCTCCTTGCAGATCCTCTCCAGTTCTGTCAGGTTGGATGGTAAACGTTGGTGGACAGCCATTTTTAGGTCTCTCCAGAGATGCTCAATTGGGTTTAAGTCAGGGCTCTGGCTGGGCAATTCAAGAACAGTCATGGAGTTGTTGTGAAGCCACTCCTTCGTTATTTTATCTGTGTGCTTAGGGTCATTATCTTGTTGGAAGGTAAACCTTCGGCCCAGTCTGAGGTCCTAAGCACTCTGGAGAAGGTTTTTGTCTAGGATATCCCTGTGCTTGGCAGAATTCATCTTTCCCTCAATTGCAAACAGTCGTCCTGTCCCTGCAGCTGAAAAACACCCCCACAGCATGATGCTGCCACCACCATGCTTCACTGTTGGGACTGTATTGGAGAGGTGATGAGCAGTGCCTGGCTTTCTCCACACATACTGCTTAGAATTAAGGCCAAAAAGTTCTATCTTGGTCTCATCAGACCAGGGAATCTTATTTCTCACCATCTTGGAGTCCTTCGGGTGTTTTTTTTAGCAAACTCCATGCGGGCTTTCATGTGTCTTGCATTGAGGAGAGGCTTCCGTCGGGCCACTCTGTCTTAAAGCCCCGAGTGATGGAGGGCTGCAGTGATGGTTGACCTTTTACAACTTTCTTCCATCTTCCGACTGCATCTCTGGAGCTCAGCCACAGTGATCTTTGGGTTCTTCTTTACCTCGGTCACCAAGGCTCTTCTCCCCCGATAGCTCAATTTGGCCGGACGGCCAGCTCTAGGAAGGGTTCTGGTTGTCCCAAACGTCTTCTATTTAAGGATTATGGAGGCCACTGTGCTCTTAGGAACCTTAAGTGCAGCAGAAATTTTTTTGTAACCTTGGCCAGATCTGTGCCTTGCCACAATTCTGTCCCTGAGCTCTTCAGGCAGTTCCTTTGACCTCATGATTCTCATTTGCTCTGACATGCACTGTTAGCTGTAAGGTCTTATATTGACAGGTGTGTGGCTTTCCTAAACAAGTCCAATCAGTATAATCAAACAAAGCTGGACTCAAATGAAGGTGTAGAACCATCTCAAGGATGATCAGAAGAAATGGACAGCACCTGAGTTAAATATATGAGTGTCACAGCAAAGGGTCTGAATACTTAGGACTATGTGATATTTCAGTTTTTCTTTTTTAATAAATCTGCAAAAATGTCAACAATTCTGTGTTTTTCTGTCAATATGGGGTGCTGTGTGTACATTAATGAGGAAAAAAATGATTTTAGCAAATGGCTACAATATAACAAAGAGTGAAAAATTTAAGGAGGTCTCAACACTTTGCGTCCCCACTGTATATACTGTAACATATATTGATAATATTAACGAGAGCATATACTTGCTGAGTCATGTGGGATAATTGAACACATGCGATTTTAAAAACAACACGATATAGCAAAGACGGAGAAGCGAAAGGTCGCAGGGTGGAGTGGTAAGATAGCTCAGAACCTATCACAGGAGACAGTAGCAAAATAGAAATTACCTAAAATAATGTGTCACAAAAAGGTAACTAGCTAACACTGCTTGAATTGGATCCTTTATATATTAATGCAGTAGAGTAAAATGAAAAAATAATAAGTCTATTGATGGTGGAACTCACCAGGCGGGTAGAATATACCAGGAATTTTATTCTGAGAGCAAAGGATGGACCAGAAGATGATTGTAGTAGTAGATGATAAGCGAGATGTCTAAATTTAGCCCAATGTGCTATTCATTTGCAGAGGAACCCAAACAAAGCACTGGTGTATCCTAAAGAATCTGTCTAAGTGATAGGACAGATATAAAAAAGTGTCTTTCCTGATCCTTGACCGCGTCCACACTGGGATGGCGGAGCGGCGACTGGAATAGGACTCTGCTCCAACGTGAGCAGAGGTGGATTTTACACCTAAATGCCACTTCACCACCTGGCTTAAATGGGTCGATCTCCTTCAGGCCCTTTCTAGAGGGTTTCTCCTCTGGAGGGTCTGAGTGGGAACCACCAGACCCGACTTAAACTTACCCATTTTATATACCATACATGCATGTATATTTGGGTTCTTTCAATCCCCCACTAAGCATTCACTTTCCTCCTCTTTTCTCTCTCCCCCTAAGCTAACACTACTTCACATGAATGCATATACCGTGTTTTCCCAAAAATAAGACACCGTCTTATATTTATTTTTCCTCAAGAAGACACACTATGGCTTATTTTCAGGGGATGTCTTATTTTTATTAAGCAGCAGCTTTACTGGTGTTTGTTGGGGGTGATAGAGACCCACAGACTGTTGCTGGTTGGTGCTGGGGGAGAGAGACCCACAGTGCTGAGTAAAACAGCAGCCACAGCTTTACTTCTTCCCCTGAGGACACACAATACCTAAAGCAGAGTGTCCTGCTCCTCACTTCACTGAGGAGACTTTTACTTTCACTTTTTATGTCTCCCTCTATGCCTCAGCTTGCAGCACATAGCCACGCCTATCACTATGTCTTATTTTCGGGGTATGGCTTATATTGCGCAAATGCTTAGAAATCCTGCTACGGCTTATTTTATGGGTATGTCTTATTTTCGGGGAAACACGGTAGTTCCCCTATAGGACTATCCAAGGTCGACTCTTTTCTAATTATCATGTATGTTTATTTAGGCTGTGATGTATACTGTCAATACTGTTATGAATTACATCACCTGTGATCGATCATACCTGTGATCGATCTGATGGACTCCCTCTTTGGATCATAACCGCACTACATGCTGTCTTTTATCCTTCTAAATGTGAGTTGTTTGTACAGTGTTTTTAAATAAATTGGCTTACATACTACACATAGAGGCGCCTCCCCCCTTGTGTTTTTTCCTGCAGATCTTGGAGCTTGGTTTCAGCTCTCCCTGGAAGGCAGCCCTCTGTGTGGATTCTCTAATATGAGCTCGCCTTTTTATATAGACTTTTATGGACTATATTAGTTATATCTATAATTTTAGTTTGCCAGTAGCATGATGGTGATATAAGGCTTCCGGTTTTTGCACCTTTACTTGCTTGTTAGATTGTGTATATACACTGTTCATTCCCCCAATGATTATGATTGTACTCTTCTTCTTTTTTTTTTCCCCCTTTCTCTCTTCTCCTCCTCCCCTTCTCCCTCCCTATTTTTGATTGCAATTTTATATATTTTTTTATTGTATCATTATGATCTTTCTGTTTTCTTTACTGTACAAAGTATGTTCACCTTCCCTATACAATTGTGTTCCCCTATGGCTACATGTCCCTTGTTTGGCCTTTTGACCCTCTTCACCCCATACGTGCTGGGGTGCTCCTGCATCATCACATAAGGTCCATTGGTTCTTGAATCCCACACTTGGCGCATGGGGGCCGCTCGTTGCTTTTCTAGCACGGGCGGCCTTTTGTTTACATGTTGTCACGTGGCCGGATTCCCTCCGGGTCACGTGACCTATGCTTGTGTGCCGCGGGAGGACGACGCGTGGCGGCACAGCCTGCACACACAGGTTCCCCTGCTCATCAGTGAGACCCAGGGCGTGACATCACTGCATCCCTTTCGACGCAGTGCGTCTCCATCCATGCCCCCTGGTGTGTTGTGAGGCGTCGCCTCTCCGACTGTACGCACGGATTGATTGGTTGCTCGCCAGTCATCCCTGCATTCAAAACCCCTTCACCCTCCAGCTGATGCCACTAGGCTTACTCAAATAACCTTATTGAACTTGCCTATGGCACTTCATTGTAGATCAGTTGGCTGATTGACTCCGGGCCCTGTCAAGCCCCTTGGCACACCTGTCTGTTCAGGCCTTAGCTGGCAGGTCCTCGTTTCAGGTCATCTCTTCCTCTCCACCCCTCTCCTCGGCTTCCTTTTGGCAAGGTAGATACCACCCACTTAATGTGTTTCCCACAAGTTCATATGCTTAGATGCATGCTTTGGTACGTCTCTGTTGGGGGATTTTTTCTAGTGCTCTATAAATATGACCTAGGATTCCAATATGTTACTTACAATAGGTAACCCCCTTTCCCCCCCCCTTTTTTTCACTGTGGGTCATTCTCTCAAATGTACCTTTTTGGTCTCCTTCCCTGGCATTCAACTATACATATGACTATATTTATTTATATTTATATATATATATATATATATATATATATATATATATATATATATATATATATATATATATATATATATTAAATACACACTCAAAATTGCTGGTTAGATAGGACCCAGGAGCTATTTATATATTTTGTTGGGTGTTGTTATGGTCGGTACGAGCCTCATGTACCAGCTGAATAACTCTATCCCTCTTTTCCCCTTCTCTCCTTATAAATCTACAGCAAGGGGTCTACTTCGGAGAGCCATATCGGGTTGTCCCTTGTGGTGATGTATTGATCTACCTTACCGGGTCGGGGGCCTTTTGGGCCAAAAGCTGCAACACATTTTTAACACTTTGGATATGAGATTATAAAGGTAGAGGGGAGGAATCAAACAAGAACACCACATCCCAATAGATAAATTGAAGAAAAAAGGGACATTAGGGCCACGCACAGGGTGCTCGATAAGCAGAGTGAAAATTAATAGGATAAAAAAATATATTTTATTGAACAATCTTTAAAAGGAACAGACATGAGACAAAACACTAATAAATGTTTACAGAGCAATTTTGATGACTGAATGATACAGAGGTTGATACCACTTTCTCAACATGTTTCGCTTTCTTAAGCTTCTTCAGGAGATACAGTGTGGCATCTGATCAACTATAGAATAAGAAATAAGACATAAAAACTCATGTCTAGAAATGTATTGTAATCATCATATTAAATTCAATTGGTAAGCAGGTACAGCAGTCATTGTAAGGGTAAATATTACTGCATAATGTGTCAACAGGATTGCAAACAGAGAATAGTAATCTGTGTTAGAAACAGTAATAATGAATAATTATAATGTAAGAAAAAAAAAACACAGAGAAAATCTACCTTACCCGTATCAGAAAAGCTAAAAATAGCCGCAGGTATATATTAAAAACTTGAAATTGTGCACAGAAGAATTATGCCCTCCAGCCCATGACTCATTGGTAAGGCATGCAGAGAGGGGCAAAAAAACTCAAAATGTTAGAGTAGATGAAATTCTCTAGAAAGAGACAAAATCAAATACATAGGTGTCAGAAAAACGGTGAGCGAAGGAATGAATATTGCCAATGTAAAATATTAGTAATAGGCCACCCTGGGGGGGTGTAAGTTAAAAATTATTAGTAAAAAATGCCTTATCAGGTAAGTAGAATCAATCAGATAGCAGAGTCACATCCGAAGGATGGTTTAAAGCAATTGGCCTTTTTAGGTAAAGGGTTCTTTAAATGCAGCAGGATGCAAGCAACAACTTGGCAGGATATAGAACGAGGACCCCACATAAACCCTGCGGGTCACATGGCCTAAGAATTTGCTGCGTTTCCTATAGCTGAGAACCTATGAATTTAAGAAGGAATAATATAATTTATTTAATTTAACAAAATATAATTTTTCAAGTCTATAGAGAAAATATGATAGCAAATCCCTAGTTACAATAGGATTAGAAGCATACTTGTAAAAATCACCAATTGTAGGGAAGAACGCAGAAATTAGTCCAACAAAGACACCACAGCGTTGTCTGCCTGAAAGCATCGGAGGGGAATGACAGAGGGTGGCGGGGATGCCCCCGCTTTATAACCCTCTCCAGCGTGATGGCGTCTGACTCGTAAACAGGAGGACCGCGCATGCACTGGACGGCCTAGCCATCCCTGAGGAAGCATGGCTTGTGACCCTAGATGTGGAGGCCTTCTACAACTCCATCCCCCATAATTTGGGGGTGGCATTTGTGGAGGGCTTCATCGCCCGAAACATTAATGTATCTCCAGCCTATAATGGGTTCATTGTGGACCTTTTGAGGTTCATCTTAACAAACAACAGGTGCAGGGGGTCGCTATGGGGGCCAAATGTGCCCCCTCTTACGCGAACCTGTACCTGGGGGAGTGGGAGCAAAATCTGTTTTTCAGTGATGACATGCAGACCCTGGTGGAACATATACCATTAGGGAAACATTACATTGACGACGTGTTCCTTATCTGGACGGGTAGCAGAGAGGATCTTTCCCGTTTCTTTGAAGGCCTTAAATCTAATTCATATAATCTGACCTTCACTATGGAAGCCAATCAGTCTACTTTAACTTTCTTAGACATAACAATTTTTGTCAATTCTGACAGAACTATAGGGACAACTCCCTTTCGGAAGCCCTCAGCGGGAAATTCTCTCCTGCATGCCACTTTCCATGATAAACAACGTCCCGTATGGGCAATATTTGAGGCTAAGAAGAAATCATAGTGAAAATGCTCACTTTGAATCTGATGCCAAAGCATTAAGAGATCATCTCAGAATGCGTGGCTATAGTAACAAATGCCTTAAAAGAGCCTATTTAAGGGTCAAAAAACAGGACCGTATCCATCTCATCCATGGCCGAGCCACCCCTAAACCAGATCCCGGTTTAAGATTAATTACTACTTTTTCTGGACAACACCAGCAGGTATGGGATCTCTTACAGAAACATTGGTATATACTGATGGGATATCCCAACGTATCCAAACACTTAAAAGACCAATTACATACAGACGCTCCCGCTCAATTAGGGACCACATTGTCCATAGCCATTATGCCCCTTTGTCTAAAAACAATACCAATGCTAAGGGGACTAGACCTTGTCACAAGTGTGACTTCTGCAGATATATTCATGCATCACGCAACATTGTTCTCCCTAACAGACAACTCTACAATCCAAACTTCCTAGCCACCTGCCAATCCATCAGCGTGGTCTATTCAACCGCTTCAAATTTTCACCCCCTTCCTTCCCAGACCAATTTTTAGTTTTCAGCACTGTTGCATTTTAAATGACAATTGCGTGGTCGTGCGACGTTGTACCCAAACAAAATTGACGTCCTTTTTTCCCCACAAATAGAGCTTTCTTTTGGTGGTATTTGATCACCTCTGTGGTTTTTATTTTTTGCGCTATAAACAAAAGAAGAGCGACAATTTTGAAAAAAACACAATATTTTTTACTTTTTGCTATAATAAATATCCCAATTCTTTTTTAAAAAACAACAAATTTTTTCCTCAGTTTAGGCAGATACGTATTCTTCTACATATTTTTGGTAAAAAAAATCGCAATAAGCTTATATTGATTGGTTTGCGCAAAAGTTATATCGTCTACAAAATACGGGATAGATTTATGGCATTTTTTAAAAAATTGTATTTATTTATTTTTTTTACTAGTAATAGCGGCGATCTGCGATTTTTTTTTTGTGACTGCGACATTATGGCGGACACATCGAACACTTTTGACACATTTTTGGGACCATTCACATTTATATAGCGATCAATGCTATAAAATTGCATTGATTACTGTATAAATGTGACAGGCAGGGAAGGGGTTAACCACTAGGGGGACACGAGGGGTTAAATGTGTTTCCTAGGGGAGTGATTCTAACTTTAGGGGGTGGGGACTCCTCTGTACTGTCCTCTCCTCCTCTGTACTGGGAACACAGATCGGTCTCCTCTCACCTGACAGGACGTGGATCTGTGTGTTTACACACAGATCCACGGTCCTGTTCGGTTAACGGGCAATCGCGGGTGCCCGGCGGCAATCGTGGCCGCCAGGCACACACACCGGGTCCCGAGCAATGCGCGCGTGCGCCCCCTAGACAGCCGGGAAGCCCAGAACGTCATATGACGGCCACCCAGGATGGGAGATCCCATCTCAGGCCGTCATTTGACTATGGGCGGGTAGCGAAGTGGTTAATGATATGCGAGTGCAATGCCTTTTATGTGGGGAAAACTAAACGTCCCTTTTTTCATCGAATTAGAGACCATGTCTCTTTAGTCACAAAGAAAAAGATGGAAACCCCCATCAGCCGCCATATAGGTCTTTGTCATCAATTTGATGATAAAAAAATGCACTTTTTTACCCTTGAATACACCCCCCCCCAAATGAAAGAGGTGGAGACTACGATAGGGTTTTATTGCAGCGAGACCAGGTGGATTTTTGCTTTAAATGCCCTTAAATATCCTGGTTTAAATGATTTTCTAAGCTTTAAACCTTTCCTTTAATTATCAATTTGATCTATTTTTCCATATTTCCTCAATGTGTTTTTTTTCCCCCATACCACCACTCATCTTACACCTTAGTATGCTATAATTAATTACTAATATTTGATATTGATATTATTTTTCACATTTGATACATTTCTTCTTTCTTCAAAAAATTTTCTGTGCCTTTTTTGCCTTTCCAGCCCGTCCTCCAGTGCTTATGGCATGTACGGACACCCGGGGCACTCAGCAGCATGGTTTTCAATCAATATTCCAACTGCTTTGTTGCCCTTCTCATGAGGACCACTGTCGGCTCACGCTCCCCAGCTCTATTATTTTTCAGGCTCCTTCCCCCTCGGGAACTAGATAGGCATCACTGCTAGGGATGAGCCGAACACCCCCCGGTTCGGTTCGCACCAGAACCTGCGAACGGACCGAAAGTTCGCACGAACGTTAGAACCCCATTGACGTCTATGGGACTCGAACGTTCGAAATCAAAAGTGCTCATTTTAAAGGCTAATTTGCATGGTATTGTCCTAAAAAGGGTTTGGGGACCCGGGTCCTACCCCAGGGGACATGTATCAATGCAAAAAAAACTTTTAAAAACGGCCGTTTTTTCGGGAGCAGTGATTTTAATGATGCTTAAAGTAAAAAAAAAAAAGTGAAATATTCCTTTAAATATCGTACCTGGGGGGGTGTCTATAGTATGCCTGTAAAGTGACGTGTGTTTCCCGTGTTTAGAACAGTCCCTGCACCAAATGTAATTTTTAAAGGAAAAAATCTCATTTAAAACTGCTTGCGGGTTTAATGTCATGTCGGGTCATGGCAATATGGATGAAAATCAGTGAGACAAACGGCATGGGTATCCCCCAGTCCATTACCAGGCCCTTTGGGTCTTGTATGGATATTAAGGGGAACCCTGCACCCAAATTAAAATAAGGAAAGGCCCTATATACTCTGAACAGCAGTATACAGGCGGTGCAAACAAGACAGGGACTGTAGGTTTGTTGTTAAGTAGAATCTCTTTGTAATTTTGAACGGGTACATTTTTAACGTGTTTAGCTAAAGCCAAAAAATCTTTTTTAAGCTTTTTGGAAAACATAGGGAAGGGTTATCACCCCTGTGACATTTGTTTTGCTGTCTTTCCTCCTCTTCAGAAGATTTCACCTCACTTTTTGTCCCAATGAAAAATGTTTTTTGAAAATTTGTTTTTTTTTTGTGGAACAAGGATTGGAAAGCATCAGTGGAAAGGAGAAATTTTTTTCCCATATTAACTCTTACAGGAGAGAATTTCCCTTCCTAGGGGTAGATTTCATCTCACTTCCTGTTGTCTCCTTCCGTTTGCAAGTAGGAGTCGCTTGTAAGTTAGATGTTTGAAAGTAGGGTCCTGCCCTATATACTCAGCAGAAATTTGGGCCTTAGGTGTTGCTGTGGCCACAACACTGTAAGCCCTCACAGGGCCCTGCTGTGAAATATTAGATCAAGAATTGTAATTACATGCCCCTGTTGAACAGGAGCTGAAAAATTAGGCCTTAGGCACTGGTGCTGGTGCCACAACACTGCAACCCCTCACAGACACTCTAGTTGGAACGCAGGAACGAGCCCTGCTGCAAAGTATTGCATCAAAAATTGTAATTACACGCCCCTGTTGGACAGGGGCAGAAAAATTGGGCCTTAGGCACTGGTGCTGGTGCCACAACACTGCAACCCCTCACAGACACTCTAGTTGGAATGCAGGAACGAGCCCTGCTGCAAAGTATTACATCAAAAATTGTAATTACACGCCCCTGTTAAACAGGGGCTGAAAAATTGTGCCTTAGGCACTGGTGGTGGCGCCCAGAACCAAAAATGTTCTTACAAGCTATCAGCGTGATGATTGAGGAGGAAAAGGATAATTACTCAGGGATAGTCACTCAGCATCAGCATAGGCAGTCTTTGAAGGGATCTGAGATTTCAAAAAAAATTATTCGGTTACATCAGCATCAGGTGCTTGGTAGCTGGTGGTGATCCAAGACTGATTCATTTTTATGAAGGTCAGTCGATCGACCGAGTCGGTGGACAGACGCACCCTGTGATCGGTTACCATGCCTCCAGCAGCACTGAATGTGCGTTCCGAAAGAACGCTGGATGCAGGACAGGCCAGTAGCTCAATTGCATACTGTGCAAGCTCTGACCAGTGATCCATCCTCAAGACCCAGTAACCCAGAGGATTTTCGGTGGGAAAGGTGTCCAAGTCAGCTCTTGCCCCTAGGTATTCCTGCACCATGTAAAACAGACGCTGGCGATGGTTGCTGGAACCGATCATACCTTGGGGCTGCGGACCAAAAAATTGTCTGAACGCATCGGTCAGACGGCCACCTTCTCCACCGCTCCTTCTTTGACTGACCGAAGCCTCAGCAACACGTTGTCCAGAAACAGGAGTTTGTAACCTCCCAGTCTCTGGGAACGCGTTGCACAGACCTTTCTGCAAGGCCTCCCGAAGATGTTTCATCCTCTGCTCCCTCTGCGATGGCAAGATAAGGTCCGCAACCTTACCCTTGTAACGTGGATCAAGGAGGGTTGCCAGCCAGTATTGGTCCTTCTCCTTGATACCACGAATACGAGGATCCTTACGCAGACTTTGCAGGATCAGGGAGGCCATGCAGCGTAGGTTTGCTGAGGCATTCGGTCCGGAGTCCTCTGGGTTACTAAGGACGACAACGTCCGCAGCCACCTCCTCCCAGCCACGTACAAGTCCATGTGTTCCTTGGGACTGATCCCTTAAAGACTGCTGCTGATGCTGAGTGCCAGGCTCCACCTCCATACTGACACAATCTTCCTCCTCCTCCTCCTCCTCGTCCTCTTCCTGTGTGATCGGCGGGCACGCAGGAACACTGTCTGGATAAAGGGGGCCTTAAGAGCTAAGGAAGTCCTCCTCTTCCTGCCTCTGTTCTGCCTCAAGTGCCCTGTCCATTATTCCACGCAGCGTGTGCTCCAACAGGTGGACAAGGGGGACAGTGTCACTGATGCATGCACTGTCACTGCTCACCATCCTCGTGGCCTCCTCGAATGGTGACAGGACAGTGCATGCATCCCTGATCATGGCCCACTGGCGTGGGGAAAAAAAACCAAGCTCCCCTGACCCTGTCCTGGTGCCATAGTCGCACAGGTACTCATTGATGGCCCTCTGCTGCGTGTGCAGCCGCTGCAGCATGGCCAACGTTGAGTTCCACCTGGTGGGCATGTCACAGATTAGGCGGTTCTTGGGCAGGTTAAACTCCTTTTTGGAGGTCCGTCAGCCGAGCACTGGCATTATATGACCGGCGGAAATGCAAACAGACTTTCCTGGCCTGCCTCAGGACATCCTGTAAGCCTGGGTACCTGCCCAAGAACCGCTGCACCACCAAGTTAAGGACGTGAGCCAAACAGGGCACATGGGTCATTTGTCCCTGTCGGAGGGCAGAGAGGAGGTTGGTGCCATTGTCGCAAACCACCATTCCTCCCTTAAGTTGGCGTGGCGTCAACCACCTCTGAACCTGCCCCTGCAGAGCTGACAGAACCTCTGCCCCAGTGTGGCTCCTGTCCCCCAAGCACACCAGCTCAAGCACCGCATGGCATCTTTTGGCCTGCGTACTTGCGTAGCCCCTTGAACGACTACGGAGCACCGCTGGTTCCGAGGAAGAGGCCATGGAGGAAGAAGAAGAGGAGGGGGTGGAGGAGAGAGGTGTGTCACAATCAGCATTTTGGAGGTGTGGTGGCGGAACAACCTCCAACACTACTGCACCTTGTCCTGCATCCTTCCCAGCTGCCAGCAGAGTCACCCAATGCGCCGTGAAACTTAGGTAATGTCCCTGTCCATGCCTGCTGGACCATGAGTCAGCGGTAATATGCACCTTACCGCTGACCGCCCTGTCCAGCGAGGCATGGACATTGCCTTCCACATGCCGGTAGAGAGCCAGAATCGCCTTCCGTGAGAAAAAGTGGCGTTTGGGTACCTGCCACTGAGGAACCGCACATTCCACAAACTCACGGAAGGGGACAGAGTCTACCAACTGAAAAGGCAGCAGTTGAAGTGCTAGCAATTTTGCCAAGCTAGCATTCAACCGCTGGGCATGTGGATGGCTGGGAGCAAACTTCTTTTGGCGGTGCAGCAGCTGGGGCAGGGAAATTTGCCTGGTACAATCTGATGTCGGTGTACCAAAAGCAGATTGCCCACAAGTACTTGGCTGTGACACTCCTAATTCTACACCTTCATTCCTCTCACTGCAGGTCTCAGAGAGGACTGGAGGTCTAGTGGGGTTGGAAATCTCAGCTGATGAGGAGCAAGGAGAGATCCTCTTTGTTCTTTGGTGTGGGTCTGTTAGATACGCTTGCCAACGAACTGCATGGCAGGTCAACATATGTCTGGTCAAGCATGTGGTACCCAAGCGGGAGATGTTTTGGCCACGTGAGATACGCTTGAGACATATGTTGCAAATAGCAGCGGTGCGATCTGATGCACTCGTCTCAAAAAAGGCCCACACCAAAGAACTTTTTGAATAACGCGCAGAGACTGCAGTGCCCTGCACATGTGGAGCTTTGGGGTGTGATGCAGTCAATGTGCTGCCCTTAGGCTGGCCCCTGGAGGGCATCCTGCCTCGTTGGTGATGTGCCGCCTCCTCCTCCTCCTCCTCCTCTCTCCTATCAGGCACCCACGTTGAGTCAGTGACCTCATCATCCCCTCCCTCCTCATCACTGGAGCAAACCTGGCAGTATGCTGCAGCAGGGGGAGCATGACTGCCAGATTGCTGTCCTTCTTGGGCACCCCCTCTGTCCGTGCTCATGTTACTGCCTTCATCGAGCTCAGTATCATCATCAGAGCCTTCCAAACGCTGGGCATCCTCCTTGAGCATATACCCAACACTGTGGTCAAACAGTTCGAGGGACTCCTCTGGAGGACATGGTGGAGCTAGGGAAGGAGTCACTGATGACATTGAGCCGAGGGAAGAGGCCGCTGCTTTGCCAGACAAAGCACCCTGGGCATGGGTGAGAGAGGATGAGGAGGATGAGGACGGCTTGGTCATCCACTCGACCAAGTCTTCCGCATGTTGCGGCTCAACATGGCCAGCTGCCGAAAAAAAGGCCAAGCGTGTCCCATGGCCACGTGCTGATGAGGATGCACCGTCTCCATGACCAGCACTAGACACAGAGCCTGCTTGCCCTCTCTTATTGGCTTGTGACTGTCTGCCTCTCCTTCTTGGCCTTCCAGACATACTAATGGCCTGTAGCTGCACTAAGCTGGGATATATATATATATATATATATATATATATGTACTGATACTGCAGCTAGCAAAATCAACTGCTTGCCTGTAGTATGAGAACACCACCAACCTTCTACAGGTAGCTTTAGCTGAACACTGTGAGGTGGACGCACCCCACTAACTTGTAGGTTTAGCTGAACACTGTGAGCAGGATGCACTGCACTAACTGTAAATAGTCTAGCTGCCTGACCGTGGTACTAATAGGATCAAAAGAACACCAGTAATTTTCTTCAGGTAGCTTTATATACTGTAACAAGACAAGCCTGTCTGTCAGTAGGAAGATAACAGGAACGAATCTAGCTGAACACTGTGAGCAGGACGCACTGTACTAAATGTAAATAGTCTAGCTGCCTGACCGTGGTACTAATAGGATCAAAAGAACACCAGTAATTTTCTTCAGGTAGCTTTATATACTGTAACAAGACAAGCCTGCCTGTCAGTAGGAAGATAACAGGAACGGATCTAGCTGAACACTGTGAGCAGGACGCACTGTACTAAATGTAAATAGTCTAGCTGCCTGACCGTGGTACTAATAGGATCAAAAGAACACCAGTAATTTTCTTTAGGTAGCTGTTAATACTGTAACAAGACAAGCCTGCCTGTCAGTAGGAAGATAACAGGAATGGATCTAGCTGAACACTGTGAGCAGGACGCACTGCACTAAATGTAAATAGTCTAGAAGATAACAGGAACGGATCTAGCTGAACACTGTGAGCAGGACGC
Source organism: Lithobates septentrionalis (assembly GCA_037952835.1). Classification (NCBI taxonomy): domain Eukaryota; kingdom Metazoa; phylum Chordata; class Amphibia; order Anura; family Ranidae; genus Lithobates; species Lithobates septentrionalis. The sequence goes on along the minus strand of JBBDGP010000182.1, from coordinate 2,971,340 downwards.
ACTGCACTAAATGTAAATAGTCTAGAAGATAACAGGAACGGATCTAGCTGAACACTGTGAGCAGGACGCACTGCACTAAATGTAAATAGTCTAGAAGATAACAGGAACGGATCTAGCTGAACACTGTGAGCAGGACGCACTGCACTAAATGTAAATAGTCTAGAATTTAACAGGAACGGATCTAGCTGAACACTGTGAGCAGGACGCACTGCACTAAATGTAAATAGTCTAGAAGATAACCGGAACGGATCTAGCTGAACACTGTGAGCAGGATGCACTGCACTAAATATAAATAGTCTAGAAGATAACAGGAACGGATCTAGCTAAACTGAATACAGTGTATATATATATATGCAACACCTGGGATGCATATATATACACAATACACTGTAAGTGCAGCTAACTGACTGACTGTTCTGCCTAATCTATCTAACTCAAATCAAATGACACTGTCTCTCTGTCTATCTCTTTCAACGCCGGAACACACACTACACAGGGCCGCCGTGCAGGCGGCCTTATATAGTGTGGGGCGTGTACTAAATCCCCTGAGCCATAATTGGCCAAAGCCTCCTTGGCTTTGGCCAATTACGGCTCTCTGTTCAGGCGGCACTGTGATTGGCCAAGCATGCGGGTCATAGTGCATGCTTGGCCAATCATCAGCAAGCAATGCACTGCGATGCCGCAGTGAATTATGGGCCGTGATGCGCCACACGAATTTGGCGCGAACGGCCCATATCGTTCGCAATTCGGCAAACGGGCGAACAGCCGATGTTCGAGTCGAACATGGGTTCGACTCGAACACGAAGCTCATCCCTAATCACTGCCCCCCCTTGGTTCCCTTCCGAGGGCTCCCTGTGTGCCTAGCTATGGGCACCGGACTTTCCAAAATGGCCACGAGCCAGTGAATGCACTTGCGTCACTGATGTCACCGCCACCCAGGAGTCTGGATGCGCGCGCATGCGCGGTCCTCCTGTTTACGGTCCGCAGCGTGACGGCAAGTCAGACGCCGTCACCCTGGAGAGGGTCATAAAGCGGGGGCATCCCCGCCACCCTCTGTCATTCCCCTCCGCTGCTCTCAGGCAGACAACGTTGTGGTCTCTTTGTTGGACTAATTTCTGCGTTCTTCCCTACAATTGGTGATTTTTACAAGTAAGCTTCTAATCCTATTGTAACCAGGGATTTGCTATTATATTTTCTTTATAGACTTGAAAAATTATATTTGGTCTATTCCTTCTTAAATTCATAGGTTCTCAGGTATAGGAAACACAGCAAATTCTTAGGCCATGTGACCCGCAGGGTTTATGTGGGGTCCTCGTTCGATATCCTGCCAAGTTGTTGCTTGCATCCTGCTGCATTTAAAGAACCCTTCACCTAAAAAGGCAGACAACGCTGTGGTGTCTTTGTTGGACTAATTTCTGCGTTCTTCCCTACAATTGGTGATTTTTACAAGTATGCTTCTAATCCTATTGTAACTAGGGATTTGCTATCATATTTTCTCTATAGACTTGAAAAATTATATTTTGTTAAATTAAATAAATTATATTATTCCTTCTTAAATTCATAGGTTCTCAGCTATAGGAAACGCAGCAAATTCTTAGGCCATGTGACCCGCAGGGTTTATGTGGGGTCCTCGTTCTATATCCTGCCAAGTTGTTGCTTGCATCCTGCTGCATTTAAAGAACCCTTTACCTAAAAAGGCCAATTGCTTTAAACCATCCTTCGGATGTGACTCTGCTATCTGATTGATTCTACTTACCTGATGAGGTATTTTTTACTAATCATTTTTAACTTATACCACCCCAGGGTGGCCTATTACTAACATTTTACATTGGCAGTATTCATTCCTTCGCTCACCGTTTTTCTGACACCTATGTATTTGATTTTGTCTCTTTCTAGAGAATTTCATCTACTCTACATTTTGAGTTTTTTTGCCCCTCTCTGCATGCCTTGCCAGTGAGTCATGGCCTGGAGGGCAAAATTCTTCTGTGCACAATTTCAAGTTTTTAACATATACCTACGGCTATTTTTAGCTTTTCTGATACGGGTAAGGTGGATTTTCTTGGTGTGTTTTTTTTTTTTTCTTACATTATGATTATTCATTATTACTGTTTTTAACACAGATTAATATTCTCTGTTTGCAATCCTGTTGACACATTATGCAGTAATATTTACCCTTACAATGACTTATATCTGAAAATGCTTTGTATTGCTGTACCTGCTTACCAATTGAATTTAATATGATGATTACAATACATTTCTAGACATGAGTTTTTATGTCTTATTTCTTATTCTATAGTTGATCAGATGCCACACTGTATCTCCTGAAGAAGCTTAAGAAAGCGAAACATGTTGAGAAAGTGGTATCAACCTCTGTATCATTCAGTTATCAAAATTGCTCTGTAAACATTTATTAGTGTTTTGTCTCATGTCTGTTCCTTTTAAAGATTGTTCAGTAAAATATATTTTTTTTATCCTATTAATTTTCACTCTGCTTATCGAGCACTGTTAAAGTCCCTGGGCCCTGTGCGTGGCCCTAATGTCCCTTTTTTCTTCACTTTGGATATGAGATTATGCCAAGAGCCATACCGTCTGTACGGTTAGTCTTTAAACATTCATATACAAATCAAAGTGTGATGATATGCGTGTTTACTCTCTAAGCTGCTTTTTCACTGTACACTTGTTATTATGTATTGAATTTGTGTTCATCTATTTAATTGCAGACGTTTTTATGTTCTGCGACAAATCGCATATACCCCTGATGAAGAAATAGCAAATTTCGAAATGCGTTGGGTATTTCTGTTGCATTTACCTCCAACTCAACAGACTTCTGCAGTCATTGTTTGTACAAATTGAACTGTACTGTATGATTACTCATCTCCAGAATATTACTTTGATATTGTTATGTATATTGTTCATGTGCTCATTATTTTAAATATTTTCCTTTAATAAATGTATATATTTTTTATACTTTTCTCATACTTCATTGGTCATCTGCCCTATCCAAAGTCCCACTTAGAGGAAATTTCTTTCTTTTCAATTTGTTGCCAATTAGGGATGTGGGGCAGGTTAGTGCAATCAGTGTGACAAGTAGCACTTTTTTCAATTTCTCTCATATAAAAAATATATATCAGAAAATCGCATAATAGGGGGGATCTGGCAAACCTAAAGTACATACCTTTGTAAACAAGATCCCACACCAACCGCAACCTCCATGAGGCTGGTAACCGTGATTTGTAGTAGCTATGTTAAACACTAAAAACAGCGTGCTTTTTAACCACTTCAGCCCCGGAAGGATTTACCCCCTTCCTGACCAGAGCACTTTTTCCAATTTGGCACTGCGTCACTTTAACTGCTAATTGCAATGCTGTACCCAAACAAAATTTGCGTCCTTTTCTTCCTACAAATAGAGCTTTCTTTTGATGGTATTTGATCACCTCTGCCGTTTTTATTTTTTGCACTTTAAACGGAAAAAGACTGAAAATTTTGAAAAAAAAATGATATTTTCTACTTTTTGTTATAAAAAAAATCCAATAAACTCAATTTTAGTCAAACATTTAGGCCAAAATGTATTCAGCCACATGTCTTTGGTAAAAAAATGTCAATAAGTGTATATTTATCGGTTTGCGCAAAAGTTATAGCGCCTACAAACTAGGGTACATTTTCTGGAATTTACACAGCTTTTAGTTTATGACTGCCTATGTCATTTCTTGAGGTGCTAAAATGACAGGGCAGTACAACCCCCCCCAAATGACCCCATTTTGGAAAGTAGACACCCCAAGGAAATTGCTGAGAGGCATGTTGAGCCCATTGAATATTAATTTTTTTTGTCCCAAGTGAGTGAATAATGACAAAAAAAAAAAAAATTACAAACAGTTGTCACTAAATGATATATTGCTCACACAGGCCATGGGTATATGTGAAATTGCACCCCAAAATACATTCAGCTGCTTCTCCTGAATATGGGGATACCACATGTGTGGGACTTTTTTGGAGTCTAGCCGCGTATGGGGCCCCCGAAAACCAATCACCGCCTTCAGGATTTCTAAGGGCGTAAATTTTTGATTTCACTCCTCACTACCTATCACAGTTTTGAAGGCCATAAAATGCCCAGATGGCACAAAACCCCCCCAAATGACCCCATTTTGGAAAGTAGACACCCCAAGCTATTTGCTGAGGGGCATGTTGAGTCCATGGAATATTTTATATTTTGACACAAGTTGCGGGAAAGTGACACATTTTTTTTTATTTTTTTTTGCACAAAGATGTCACTAAATGATATATTGCTCACACAGGCCATGGGCATATGTGGAATTGTACCCCAAAATACATTTAGCTGCTTCTCCTGAGTATGGGGATACCACATGTGTGGGACTTTTTGGGAGCCTAGCCACGTACGGGGCTCCGAAAACCAATCACCGCCTTCAGGCTTTCTAAGGGCGTAAATTTTTGATTTCACTCTTCACTGCCTATCACAGTTTCGGAGGCCATGGAATGCCCAAGTGGCACAACCCCCCCAAATGACCCCATTTTGGAAAGTAGACACCCCAAGCTGAGAGGCATGGTGAGTATTTTGCAGCTCTCATTTGTTTTTGAAAATGAAGAAAGACAAGAAAAAAAAAAAATTTTTTTTCTTTTTTCAATTTTCAACTTTGTGACAAAAATTGAGGTCTGCAATTGACTCACTATACCTCTCAGCAAATAGCTTGGGGTGTCTACTTTCCAAAATAGGATCATTTGGGGGGGGTTTGTGCCACCTGGGCATTCCATGGCCTCCGAAACTGTGATAGGCAGTGAAGAGTGAAATCAAAAATTTACGCCCTTAGAAAGCCTGAAGGCGGTGCTTGGTTTTCGGGGTTCCGTACGCGGCTAGGCTCCCAAAAAGTCTTACACGTGGTATCCCCGTACTCAGGAGAAGCAACAGAATGTATTTTGGGGTGTAATTTCATATATTCCCATGGCATGTTTGAGCAATATATCATTTAGTGACAACTTTGTGCAAAAAAAAAAATTCTCTGTTTCCCGCAACTTGTGTCACAATATAAAATATTCCATGGACTCGACATGCCTCTCAGCAAATAGCTTGGGGTGTCTACTTTCCAAAATGGGGTCATTTGGGGGGTTTTGAACTGTCCTGGCATTTTATGCACAACATTTAGAAGCTTATGTCACACATCACCCACTCTTCTAACCACTTGAAGACAAAGCCCTTTCTGACACTTTTTGTTTACATGAAAAAATTATTTTTTTTGCAAGAAAATTATATTAAACCCCCAAACATTATATATATTTTTTAAAGCAAATGCCCTACAGATTAAAATGCTGGGTGTTTCATTTTTTTTTTTCACACAGTATTTGCGCAAAATTTTAATGCACTAAAATACACTATATTGCCCAAATGTTTGATGAAATAAAAAAGATGATCTTAGGCCGAGTACATGGATACCAAACATGACATGCTTTAAAATTGCGCACAAACGCGCAGTGGCGACAAACTAAATACATTTTAAAAAGCCTTTAAAAGCCTTTAAAAGCCTTTACAGGTTACCACTTTAGATTTACAGAGGAGGTCTACTGCTAAAATTACTGCCCTCGATCTGACCTTCGCAGTGATACCTCACATGCATGGTGCAATTGCTGTTTACATTTGACGCCAGAACGATGCTTGTGTTCGCCTTTGCGCGAGAGCAGGGGGGGACAGGGGTGCTTTTTTTTTTTTTTCTTTATTATTCTTTTGCTTTTTTATCTTATTTTTAAACTATTTTTATTTTTTTCCTTTCATTTTTTTTTTTTTATCATTTTTATTGTTATCTCAGGGAATGTAAATATCCCCTATGATAGCAATAGGTAGTGGCAGGTACTCTTTTTTTTGAAAAAAATTGGGGTCTATTAGACCCTAGATCTCTCCTCTGCCCTCAAAGCATCTGACCACACCAAGATCGGTGTGATAAAATGCCTTCCCAATTTCCCAATGGCACTGTTTACATCCGGCAAAATCGAAGTCATGAAATGCTCGTAACTTCTGGTTTCTTAGGCCATAGAGATGTTTGGAGCCACTCTGGTCTCTGATCAGCTCTATGGTCAGCTGGCTGAATCACCGACTGCATTCTCAGGTTCCCTGTTGGGACAGGAGAGCTTGAACTGCACTTATGGGACTCGCCACGTCCCCACGTGTTACTGCAGTGCTGGTTTGATTACGACCGGGGTGTACTAGGCCGCTGATGCTTGCCAGTTCACCAAAACGCTACCAAAAAAACTGTTAGCGATTGCAGGCATCAGGCTTGACTCTGCAAACGCTGCAGTTATGCGTTTAGTGTTTTGTAAGTGACAGTGATCGATCGATACTGCACTTGGGTGGGCTGGGCTGGGCTGGGCGGAGGGGCAAAACGCAGGTGCTAGCAGGTATCTGGGCTGATCCCGCTAACACTGCGTTTTTGGGAACCCTAAACTGCTGGGGACGCTAGTATAGATCTGATGGGATCAGATATTGATCCGTTCAGATACTATACCACTAAGGAAGGTGTATGGTGCGTGCGTGGGTGTTAGCAGTACTGGCACTAACCTGACGCTGCCTGGGGCTGGTGCTTGCCAGTTCACCAAAACGCTACAAAAAAAACTGTTAGCAATCGCAGGGATCAGGCCTGACTCTGCGAACGCTGCAGTTATGCGTTTAGTGTTTTGTAAGTGACAGTGATCGATCGATACTGCACTTGGGTGTGCTGGGCTGGGCCGGGCGGAGGGGCAAAACGCAGGTGCTAGCAGGTATCTGGGCTGATCCCGCTAACATTGCATTTTTGGGAACCCTAAACTGCTGGGAACGCTAGTATAGATCTGATCGGATCAGATATTGATCCGTTTAGATACTATACCACTAAGGGAGGTGTATGGTGCGTGCGTGGGTGTTAGCGGTACTGGCACTAACCTGACGCTGCCTGGGGCAACGCAGAACCTATCTGACCCTAAAAAGTTATATCACCGCCGGGTGATCAGGAGGCTAAACCTTTATTCGGTAATAAACGGCGGGTGCCCTGACACTATAAAAAATAAACAAACTAACCAGCGTCACCCGTAACAGTTATACGGTGATCACTGGTGAAAGGGTTTACTAGGGGCAATCAAGGGGTTAAAACATTTATTAGGTAGTATATGGGGGTCCCTGATGCTATAAAATGCTGACAGCAAACCTATATATTTACCTCCCTAACTAGCGTCACCAGTGACACTAATACAGCGATCAGAAAAACGATTGCTTAGTGACACTGGCGACGGGGGGGATCAAGGGGTTAAAACTTTATTGGGGGGGTTAGGGGGGTGTCCTAGACCTAAAGGGGGCTAATACTAACTGCCCTACCACACTAACTGTCACAAACTGACACCAATGCAGTAATCAGAAAAAAAACTGCTTGGTGTCAGTGTGACAGGGGGGTGATTGGGGGGTGATCAGGGGGGGATCGGGGGGTGATGGGGGGTGTTATGTATGCCTGGCATGTTCTACTGTAAGTGTATGTGTTTTACACTCACTCGGATGTCTTCTCTCCTCGGCGCCCTGTACGGAAAATACCGAGCCGAGGAGCGATGATATCACTTCCTCTGCCTCTGTTTACTATACAGAGGCAGAAGAAGATTCTCATTGCGGGGGGGGCCACGAATGGATGGCCTCCCCCTCACGTCTGATCGCTGCCAGACAGAAGCCGACCGCCTCGGGCACCGGGGGGGGTCCGATCGGACCCCCGCCTGCGGAGGCAGATCACGTACAGGTATGTGATTCTGCCTGCCCATGCCATTCTGCCGACGTATATCATCGTGAGGCGATCGGCAACTGGTTAAATACACGCCCCACCCGTAGTCAGCAAATCGGAGACGCTGATGTGACGTCATTCGGACTGGCTGCTTGTAATCACTGCCCATGCGCTCAACACCAACCACGCCTGCGTGATAAGAAGTAAACAACGACGCTCGGCGAGGGGAAAGAGAGCGTTGGAAGTGACGTACGAAGACAAGGAGGAGGGATATCCCTCCTGCTCATCCTCCCTGCGCCAAGCCCAGCACCCTAAGATGCCAGACGTGATGCTGGGCGGCCACATAGCACTGGGAAAAGTCCCTGTTCTGCCAGCAAGATACAACGGTTCCCTGACCTAATGACAAATCCTAATATTTGGGCCTTTCTGAAGGGAACAGTCAATGACATTAAACGCATGGCCGTTACTTCTAAACCTAATAACCTTACTCCTTTACAATCACAGGCGATTCTGCGATTGCAGAACCACCCCGACCTTGAGATCCAGGCGGCGGATAAAGGAGGAAATATTGTTTTAATGACAAAAAAGAACTATGAAAAAATGGTTATGAATATACTACGGAATAAATACTGGTACGTATGTATTAATGCTACCCATACTGCCAAGTTCAAAACTGAATTTCTATCGATCATTGGCTCTGGCCATCAGAAAGACCTCATTAATCAAAACCTTTATAATTATTTAAACATATACGTAATCCTAGGGAAGCAACATTCTACGTCCTACCCAAAATACAAAAACTTCCGTCACTGCCTCCCGGTAGACCCATAGTCTTGGGTATTGGCTCTCTCACTGAGAATGCTAGCTGTCTAGTTGATTCTATCCTTATGCCCCATGTTCTGGGACTACCATCTTACACCAGAGACACACTTAACCTTCTGAAGAACATTAAGGGCATGGTCGTCCCTCCTGATGCCCTGCTCGTGACATTGGATGTTGAGGCGTTGTACTCCAGCATCCCTCACGGGCAGGGAATTAGGACGGTTCGTACCTTTTTACACGAACAGGACCATCATCGCTGGGACTATTGTGAGTTCATCCTGGATCTATTGCGATTCATCTTGACCCGTAACTGCTTCAGATTTAAGGAGTCCCACTTCCTCCAGGTACTGGGTGTGGCCATGGGCACATGTTGTGCACCGCCTACTCCAACCTGTACCTGGGGGGGTGGGAACGTACCATTTTTTCTGATGAATCCTTGTCAATCTATATGTTCACATAAAATATGTGGCGCTTCTCTATCATCCAGTACCAAACCAGCAATTCTGATCCAATCAGTGATCTCCTATAACAAAAATAAAGGGATAAGCAATGTGCCTAACGGTAACTCCACAATACTAATTCCTAACAAAAAAATGTAAACTCTGAACTGATAATTGCCCCATGCTGAAATCCATCAAAAAAAAAATTCATCAGTGCCAAATAATAAAATGTATAAATGAACGTCAACTATTAAAGTGCCAAGTGCAACGTGAAATTCCTGATGTATTGGCCACCACGCATGGAAGGAGGGAGTGACACTATAAAAATATAAGAAACTGAATGTGGCTGGAATAATAGCCCCCCAAAATAGATGAGAAACAAATAATAATTTCTGGTGCTAAAAAAGTGTAAAATAATGTCATATAAACAGCTCTTTTAGCAAATAATAATGTTCTAAATAGCAAACTATCCCACTGTGCATGAAAAATAAAAACATATGAAATGTGATACAAGATGCGAGAAGGATCCCCGCATCAATATGAATCCACAATACCTAAATCAAAATTTAAACAGTGATAATTGTGCAATCATGCCATCATCAACGTACTAATGCGCTGTAAAATATATGCATAGATATATAGACAGACACCCCACATGCAGAGGTGTCGTCCCAAAGTGATAATAGTGCACTAAAGTCCACAAAATGTATATAAAAACGTGCCACTGTCATAAGTAGTGTCCACACAAGCAGTCTTTAAATAAAGTGCAGATATAAAGTGACTGGTGCTTTTCTTCTATTAATATTCTGGTGCACACGCCAAGTGTTTCCCCCAGCCTCTCACCTCCAGCAGCGGCCCCCAATGGGGGGGCACTACTTATCACAGTTGCACGTTTTTATATACATTTTGTCGACTTTAGTGCACTATTATCACTTTGGGACGACACCTCTGCATTTGGGGTGTCTGTCTATATATATCTATGCATATATTTTACAGCGCATTAGTGCGTTGATGTTGGCATGATTGCACAATTATCACTGTTTAAATTTTGATTTAGGTATTGTGGATTCATATTGATGCGGGGATCCTTCTCGCATCTTGTATCACATTTCATATGTTTTTATTTTTCATGCACAGTGGGATAGTTTGCTATTTGGAACATTATTATTTGCTAAAAGAGCTGTTTATGTGACATTATTTTACACTTTTTTAGCACCAGGAATTATTATTTGCTTCTCAGCTATTTTGGGGGGCTATTATTCCAGCCACATTCAGTTTCTTATATTTTTATAGTGTCACTCCCTCCTTCCATGCATCGTGGCCAATACATCAGGAATTTCACGTTGCACTTGGCACTTTAATAGCTGACGTTCATTTATACATTTTATTATTTGGCACTGATGAATTTTTTTTTTTGATGGATTTCAGCATGGGGCAATTATCAGTTCAGAGTTTATATTTTTTTGTTAGGAATTAGTATTGTGGAGTTACCGTTAGGCACATTGCTTATCCCTTTATTTTTGTTATAGGAGATCACTGATTGGATCAGAATTGCTGGTTTGGTACTGGATGATAGAGAAGCGCCACATATTTTATGTGAACTTATTGCTTTCCTTTGGGGGTGCTGAGTGGACCCATCTATGTTGGCAGCTCTTTACCTGGTACCATAGCGGTAGTCCTAAGATTGGTTATTTCCAGTTTAGATTGTGGTTTTTGCGCATTAGTCCCCACACATCTATTTCTTGTCAATCTATACCAACCATGCGATTTGCTGGTTGGGCTTTACTGACGACGTGTTCATCGTCTGGACGGGCACTGCAGCCCTTCTTAACACCTTCATTGATAAGTTGTACCAGAATCGGTTCAATTTAAAATTTACAGTTGCTAGCGATTTACATAAAATCACATTCTTGGATCTAACCATTTTTAAAGATGATGATAGCTGCCTTGGCTCTACACTCTTCAGAAAGGAAACAGCAGGGAATAGTTTATTACATGCCAATAGTGCCCATCCAACGGCACTTATCCGCAGTATTCCCTATGCCCAGTATCTGAGGCTACGCCGTAATTGTACACATCTTGAGGAGTTTAGAATACAAGTGAACTCACTTTGTGATCGCTTAAAGACTAGAGGCTACAGTAAATCGTTACTACGCAGTGCCTTTATTAAAGCACTGCTTCAATAACTCATTACTTTTTAAAACTAAGACGGTTAAACACAAACAAACAGTTAAGTATCACCAGATACTCTCAACATCATCAAGAACTGCGCAATATTCTGGCAAACCATTGGCCATTATTGCAAGCTGATCCTGTTCTCATTAAATACGTTAGGCCACATCCTGAAATTACTTTCAGAAGGTCAAGATCTTTGCGAGATAAGCTTACATCTAGTCACTACTCTGGTGATCTACATTCTAGACGCCCCCAGAATGGTATTACTAGATGTGGAAAATGTGCTTTCTGTCCTTGGATCACCACAGGCACTAGATTCTTACTTCCGAAGGGTGAGCTATTTGTTCCTGCATCTCATGCAAACTGTGACACCCAAGGTGTTGTCTACCTGATGTCATGTCAATGTAATGCTTTTTATGATGGAAAAACAGCCAGACAATTTCGTTCCAGAATTAAGGACCATGTTTATTATTCAACAAATGGCAATATGGCTACTGCTGTCAGTAGACCCCTTGACTTATACCACAAATTTGATGTTTCTTTAGTCTCATTCATTGCCCTACCTGTGGTCCCCAAAGACCCACGAGGTAGTGAATGGGACAAACAAATTCTCCGTAAGGAGACGATCTGGAGCGAACGCCTGAATGCCATTCATGCCCCCGGTATTAATGAAGCTCAGACATACAAACCTTTTCTTTAATCGAAGCTAGGTTAGGAATATGTGTGTTCACATATAGAACTGTCCCGTTGGTTCCATTGCATTTTCATCATTTGTTTTATTCTCTCATGCCCGTCCATTTCCCCAGTCCCTGTAGTTTGAAAAGTTGTTAATTGTTCTCCAAAAAAATGCAATTTTTATTATCTATCAATATCCATTAACACAAATTCTGACTGTATCCAGTGGACCCCTTTCAATGCCTTTTGGTTAGCCATTAGCTTTATTAATGCTGGATACCTAAATGAACATTGAGACTATATACTTATCAGTACTTATTTTTCTTGTTATCATTAGATATTTACTTAGTTATTTGTGAGCTGCCATCTGTTCCCTTTTGTTGCCCTTCCCCTTGTATCTTGCTGGCAGAATAGGGACTTTTCCCAGTGCTATGCGGCCGCCCAGCGTCACGTCTGGTATCTTAGTGTCCTGGGCATGACGCAGGGAGGATCAGCTGGAGGGATATCCCTCCTCCTGATCTTTGTACGTCGCTTCCAGCGCTCTCCTTCCCCTCGCCGAGCGTCGTTGTTTCCTTCTCATCACGCAGGCGCGGTTGGTGTTTAGCGCATGCACAGTGACTACAAGCGGCCAGTCCGAATGATGTCACATCGGCGTCTACGATTTGCTGACTATGGGCGGGTCGTGTATTTAAAAAGCACGCTATCTTTAGTGTTTAACGTAACTACTACGTATCACCGTCACCAGCCTCTCGGAGGTTGGTGTGGGATCTTGTTTACAAAGGTATGTACTTTAGGTTCATTTTGGGTCATGCTTATGGTATGTTCGCCAGATGCCGCCCTATTATGAGATTTTCTGATATATATTTTTTATATCTGTTATAGGTCCTGTCACTTAGACAGATTCTTTAGGAAACACCATTGCTTTGTTTGGGTTCCTCTGCAAATGAATAGCACATTGGGCTAAATTTAGACATCTCCCTTATCATCCTACCTGGTATCTATTGTATTATTATGGGATATGTCTTACTACTAGAATCATCTTCTAGCCCATCCTTTGCTCTCAGAACCAATTCCTGGTATATTCTACCCGCCTGGTGAGTTCCACCATCAATAGACTTATTATTTTTTCAGTTTACTCTACTACATTAATATATGAAGGATGCCATTCAAGCAGTGTTGGCTAATTACCTTTTTGTGACACTTTATTTTAGGTAATTCTATTTTGCTACTTTCTCCTGTGATAGGTTCTAAGCTATCTTACCACTCCACCCTGTGACCTTTCGCATCTCCGTCTGTGCTATATCGTGTTGTTTTTAAAATTGCATGTATTCAATTATCCCACATGACTCAGTAAGTATATGCTCTAGTTAATATTATCAATATACGTTATAGTATATATGGGTATACCTTTGGTTCCTAGTATTAATAACTATATTAGACACACTTTGGGATGTGGGATCCTCTTCAAGGGCCTGACAAGTCCCATATTGATACTTACCTTCTCCTTGGGTGCCCTTAGAGTGACTGTATATTATTAACCTTATTTAGATTGCCCTTATGGGGTCTTTACCTTTATTTCTTACAGACGTGTCACATCATATTATGCAGGCTCCCATAGCAATCTGGTTTGTCTCTTTTCTGTCCGTACTAGAGATGCTCGGGTAATGGCCTCCCTGGGTCTAGATGTAATAGCTCACTATGTGTGTATTATATCGATATTCTGTTGTTTTGTAGTATTATATATTATATTTATGTATGTTCTTTTTCTTCCATTTTTTTGAAAGTCAATGTAAATGCTCCTGAAGAAGCGTAATGAGCGCGTAACATGTAGAGCGAATTATCTTTTCTGAACATCTTCTTACCGCCTATCTGCCATTTAACCATGCTCCTGGATTCATATACAATATGGGATGACCTTTATTCATCTCCTAGTCTCCTAGTCTTCATCTTCTTACCGCCTTTCTGCCATTTAACCATGCTCCTGGATTCATATACAGTATGAGATGACCTTGATTCATCTCCTAGTCTCCTTGTAGTTATTATTGGTTCTGTACAGTAGTGGTATTGTATATCATGTATTGATTTATCAATATGGGGTGTTTTAGAGATCATGTAATTGTTATGTGTTTATAATAAAAATTAAATTATTTTTGTATAATTTTTTGGTTGCGCCTAAAATGTCCAAGTCCCATTCTCTCTTGCTATTCCAAATATATAGGACGTGGCACTGTATATTGATGTTGTATCCACAGGACCACTCTGTGGCAAGATACAATCAATAATTTCAATTTCTTCAGTGTTGTCACAGGAAAAGATATAATAAAATATTTACAAAAATGTGAGGGGTACACTCTCTTTTGAGAGATATTGTATGTATCTGTAATTGCATTAAAATGTATCAGCTTACTATAGTTCTCAAGTATGACAACATCTAGTGGTAGTTTAGGGCTACAACAACTTGTTTATTTGTGATTTGGTATCTCCCTCTGTCTTCCCTCCTGTTTAGTGTTAGATAGTTAACTCCGAGCTATACCTTCCCTGTTTTTTCCATGTTCTCTCAATCATTGTTAGTTCTTCAGTGAGACAAGGCTTAGTGAAGTTATTGTCTACTTATACTTCAAAAGACTGGTAAAACCTCCTCTGTATCCAAAGTAAAAAGTCTGTGCCTTACTGAAGAGTTAAGTTGCTTGTGCATGGTGCCAATTCTGTAAGTGACCATATCAGAAAAATTGGGACTGTGGAGGTATGTCAATGCACAAAGCAGCATTTGAAACATAATAGCTTATGAAATAAATATATTAATAAGTTACCTAGACATACTATAAATTCAATGTTTAGTATTCTGCTCTTTCTTAAAAGATTGTGTAGTCTACAATATATCAATTTTTACCATTATCTGTCTACCACCTAATCGTGACATTGCCAAACTAAATATAATGATTTGCCTTTCCTCACAGTGACAGCAAAGACTGCGTGCATAGCCAAGTGTTACATTTTAACAACCACATTCTTAGAATGAATGTCTACAGTGACAGCAAATAAATTATTTCTGCAGCGTAAAAAAGGCAAAGTACACTGAAAAGATGACTTTTTAATCTAGGTTTATATAATAACAACTGAAGAAGTCACCTTATGACAAACACGTTGAGGGTCCAAACACAGTCATCGTTACTGAACAATAATATCATCACACTGTGCCTTCCATTCTGTGTTTCTGTAAAACTGGAGCTAACCGGGGTTAAGCCTGTCAAGTTTTGTTAACTTGTCTGCATATATCAGTCACATTGTTATCATCCCAACCCTAGATCATTAAATACTATAACTATCATTTGGATGAGAATGCCAACATAATACATTCACCAGTCTTCTACATGTTCCAGGCAAGCAAAGAGGCTTGTTCTTTAAAAATATATATTTTCTCTAAATCTGAACTCCAGGCAAGCAACTAAATGCACAAATGAATGGCATGCATGGAAACTATTATTATTGCCAAAGGATTTGTAATTCTGGGCAATTGGGTTTATCCAGACATCCCTGCCATAGCACAGTCTTTCCTCCACCATCATAGCAGCATAACTTTAACCCTAGGTTTACATCTATGCATTTCTGTGGGCCATTCATTTCAATGGGGTTCTGTGCCTGCGTTTCCCGCAAAAAAAGGTGCATGCACCTAATTTTGACCATTTCTCTGCGGTTCTTGCACCCACACACATGCTGCAATTTTACATGCGTGGTTATGCCATTCAGAATAAATGGTAGCTCTGCACGTTTTCTCACAGCCACGTGTTTTCACTGCGGGTGGTTGTGGGTGCGATTCCCACACCCGCAGCTGATCACATAGCCTAAAGCCTAGTACACACAGGCCAAATGTCAGGCTGCATGTGATAGATAGAAGCCAGTATAAACCAGCCAACGTTTGGCCCATGTGTACTGCAGTCTGTCCGACAGGGGTGAAGGGGCATGATGGAAAAAGATCTGCCGATCAGAGAGCGCTGACAAGAGTGTTCTGGTGGGGGGGCGCCCCCCTGTCAGAAAACAATAGAAAAGCAGGGGAGATTGTTGTACTAACATCAGACAGTTAGTACATTGGCTCCTCCAGAGCTGCCAGTTGTCTTTTGTTCAGCCCTTCTGGGTTGACAGAATAAAAATTATTAGGCGCCTTTCACACGTGCGGAGTGTTCAGGTCCGCCTGTCAGTTTTTTAGACAGACCTGAACGGACGCTCCATACAATTCAAGGAGCGACGGATGTCAGCGGTGAAATGTCCGCTGATATCCGATCCACTAAATTCAGATGAATGGAAACCCTATTTTCTATCCGTCTGGCAGATCGGAGCAGATGAAAACGGACAGGCAGATCCGTTTTCATCTGATCCCCCATAGTAGAGAGCAGAGATCTGACAGGTCCGTCTCTGCACAGTGAGTGGAGACAGACCTGTCATACGCCGGCTCAGCGGGGATCAATGGAGTGATCCCTGGTGAGCAAACGGAGTCCGTCAAAAATGGACATTATGTGTGAAAGAGCCCATAGTGTTTATTAGGCTTAAGTCATGAACACCTCTCCCCCAATATGCTGATTGGACAATTGGAGAGTGCCAGCACAGTGATGAGTCATCACTCTGTTCACTCTCTCAACTTCTGTCAGGATGTTCACTGTTGGAACATGTGTACTGCAGCAGTCTGATTACCTTAGAATGTTGACCCTCCTTCCTCCAGTACTGTTGGGCAGGGAATTGTCAAAGGTCTAAGACCAATTCAGGTGCTTACACTAGCTGGAGGTAGTGGGTGCTCACTTGGTAGCAGAGGTATCAAGAGAGGGAGGCAGGGCCGAAACTCGGGGGGGATGCCGCCCCAGGTGCCGCATTGGGAGGGGCACCGCGGCTCCCTCCTCCTCCTTCCCCCAGGCTTTCAAATTTTCCACTGTTCTTTTCAGCTCCGTGCCTCTGTTGTTATTCCCATGAAGCCGCTGCCTGCTCCTGCTCACTACTGTCAATTCTAACACAGAAGTGTTAGAATTGACAGGTGCAGTACCAGAAAGTGGGGGGGGGGTGCGAGCGCCAATGTCACCACTAGTGTTCGGCCCCCACGTTTCACCGGCACCTGCCGCATCATCTCTCATCTCCCTCCACATCATCTCTCCAGGCGGACTGCTCCTGTGTAACAGAGCCGAGGAAGCTTCCACTATGCTCCTTCCTCTGCTCTACCATCTCAGTCGTGGCAGACCACAAGGAGGAGGAAGCACTTTCCCGCCCCCGCCAAGCTGTGCTGCATCTGAGGTCTGTGTTAATGGGAAATTTGAGGGGGATATTAAAAAAATTATAGTGGCATTTATACAGGTGGGGGAGGGGTGATTGTGATGGCAGGGGAATAGGCTTTACACTGGATAAAGGGAATTCAATCCTGTCAAGAATGGGGATTAGAGAACTAACTAGGGAAGGGGGGAGATTTTGTGGGAAAAGAATAATTTTTGGTTTAGGGTGGCGCACCCCTGAACTTACCACTCTGTACATAGCGCACCCCTGAACCCACCACTCTGTACATAGCACACCCCTGAACCCACCACTCTGTACATAGTGCACCCCTGAACCCACCGCTCTGTACATAGCACACCCCTGAACCCACCACTCTGTACATGGTGCACCCCTGAACCCACCACCCTGTACATAACACACCCTGAACCCACCTCTCTGTACATAATGCACCCCTGAACCCACCTCTCTGTACATAGCGTACCCCTGAACTCTACATTCTGTACATAGCGCACCTCTGAACTCCATACTCTGTACATGGTGCACCCCTGAACCTACCACCCTGTACATAGCATACCCTGAACCCACCACTCTGTACATAGCGCACCCCTGAACTCACCACTCTGTACATAGCGCACCCCTGAACCCACCATTCTGTACATAGCACACCCCTGAACCCACCATTCTGTACATAGCACACCCCTGAACCCACCACTCTGTACATAGCGCACCCCTGAACCCACCACCCTGTACATAGCACACCCTGAACCTATCAGTCTGTACATAGCGCACCCCTGAACCTACCACTCTGTACATAATGCACCCCTGAACCTACCACTCTGTACATAGCTTACCCCTGAACTCTACACTCTGTACATAGCGCACCTCTGAACTCCATACTCTGTACATGGTGCACCCCTGAACCCACCACCATGTACATAGCACACCCTGAACCCACCACTCTGTACATAGCACACCCCTGAACTCTGCACTCTGTATGTAGCACACCCCTAAACTCTGCACTCTGTAAGTAGCACACCCCTAAACTCTGCACTCTGTAAGTGGCACACCCCTGAACTCTGCACTCTGTATGTAGCACACCTCTGGACTCTGAACTCTGTACACAGCGCACCCCTGAACCCTGCCCTCTGTGCACAGCGCACCCCTGAACTCTGCACTCAGTCTGTACGTAGTGCACCCCTGAACACTGCAATTTGTACGTAGCGCACCTCTGCACTCTGTACAAAGCACATTCCTGAACTTTCGGGACCAGGAGAGGGGGGCATGGACTATAGCCAGGGGGTGATGGAGGGGACAGTAAGCAAATTGCACTTTTACCTGTGTGGAGAAAAATCCTTGCATCAGCCCTGCTGCCCAGTGCAGGGCCTGCAGTCCACTTTTAAGGTAGGTTAAATTCATATTTTTACAGTGACATTTGTTTTATTAGACTAAGCATATTTTATGGGTACAAGAATTGTTTTGTTTTATTTAACTATGCCACGTTAAGCCCCTCCCACTGTTAACGCTATTGGACCACACCCACTGTTTACTGTGGTATGCTGCGCACCCAAAGGCATCCCAGGTCTTTTACAGTCCTATAGTGTTGCTATAGTTTCAAGTCTTAGCTCTACAGCAGATTAGGAAGGGAGTCCCTGGGAAGGAAGAAGAGCGCACAGAAGCAAGCCTTGGCTCATTTCTTCCAGTGGCGTCCCTCTTGATGTGCTTTAGAAGTGAAAATTGAAATTGTTCAAACCTCACCTATGTGGTGATTGTGTAGGCCTTCTTTCTCGGGTGGGGGGGGTGCCGAACTGAGCTTTGCCCCAGGTGACAGAATATCTAACTTCGCCACTGGAGGAAGGCAACACAACTGTTTTAATGAGCTTTTATCAAAAAGAAACCTCAAATACAGCAATAATTCAATGTCTTCAAATCCTATTTTGAAAAGTAAGGAATAAATAACAACAGACACCAGTTTGAAACAAAAGTCCAGCGGTTACATAAAGGAGACACAAAACATGCTTTCCTTAAGCTCCCAGACACATGGTTCTCTTTTCAGGAGTAACTCTTCTAACTAATGGGCAGATCTTCTGGCAGTACAGCTGGCAGACACTTTTTCCCTTCAGTGATCTGGCATGACAACTCTCCAGAGCCCTAAGAACTCCCACTTACTCCCTAGCACATGTCCCTAATCAGGGTCCCCTTTTGAGATTGTGTTATTTTAAAACCTCTGCATCCCAAAATTGCCACCAAAATCGTGTGAGACCTCTGTGTCAAAACTAGATACAAGCTCTCCCAAGATGGCTTCTGGAGCACATGGCAATGGACACAATGGTTCTAAGTTTTAGTCACAGCAGCCACCTGAACACTTTGCTTACTACTAACATATCAGGGGAAGTGATTTAGCAAGCACAAGATTGCTGCAACACTGCCCAGCACAGATAACGTGGCAGAGCAGCACTGACACTGATTGGCTGAAGCTTGGCTTTAAAAAAACAAAAAACAAAAAGTAGTTCATTTATAAACCGTCTCGTAATAAAATGTGACTGCAGATTTACAGAAATGTGTTTTTTTCATGCTATCTGTCATGCTGTCTGTCATACTGGTATCATGCTGTCTGTTATGCTGGTTGTTTAGGGGAGCAGCAAGTCCATGGGCTGATTTTTAGGGGTTTTGTGTTACCACTTGGGTTGGGGGGGGCAATCTCTGCTTGATGGGTGTTGCGTGGGGTCTTGTAGTTCCGCAGGCGGCCTTCACGCAGCCGTGATTGGTGGATACAGGGGGCTGGCCTGCATAGGCCCATTGCCATCCATTTCTTGATGGGCGTTTTTCATTTAGTATCATTTCATGTGGGTTTCATGTTATCATTTCACACGTTAGTATACTTTTTCAAGGCCACGCCCCCTAAAACGTCACAGTCCCAGCATGCCCAGGGCCTGTGACATCATATGGGGGCGGGGTCTCCGCCTATATAAGTCACAACGCAGCCCTCGGAGACCAGTCCAGCCGGAGAGAGCGTCGTGTCAACATCTGGGGGAAGAGAAGAGAAGAGAAGAGAAGACAAGAAGCCCAGCAGCTCAGAAGTCCGGACCTCTGCTGGCAAGAGAGCTACCTGAACACAGCAGAGGAGCCGGCCGAAGAACTGGAACACCGGGAGAAGAGAGCGGAGAAGAACCAACCGGACGCCGGGAGAAGATGAAGCGGAGGGACCCCCGAAGACGGAAGAAGACCCCCCCCCGGAGCAGTTTAATAAATTATTTTAAAAACCTGTGTTGTGTTTTATTATTAACACTTTTTACCTAGGTGAATGGGTAGGGGTACCATGTACCCCATATTCATTCACATAGGGTGGGGGGGCCGGGATCTGGGGGCCCTCTTATTATAGGGGGCTCCCGGATTCCGATAAGCCCCCCGCCCGCAGACCCCGACAACCAACGGCCAGGGTTGTCGGGAAGAGGCCCTTATCCTCATCAACATGGGGACAAGGTGCTTTGTGGTGGGGGGGCACCGTAAGGCACCCCCTCCCCCAAAGCACCCCCCCAAGTTGAGGGCATGCGGCCTGGTACGGTTCAGGAGGGGGGGGGGGGCGCTCGCTCGTCCCCACCCCCTTTCCTGACCGGCCGGGCTGCGTGCTCGGATCGGGGTCTGGTATGGATTTTGGGGGGGACCCCCACGCCGGTTTTTCAGCGTAGGGGGTTCCCCTTAAAGTTCCATACCAGACCTAAGGGCCTGCGACGGGGCTCGCAAGGTTTCAATCTCGCCAAAAAAAGCGGCGAGATTGAATTCCTTTTCTAGTCCCGTCGTACCCGAGTCACGTTCAAAATGAACGGACTTGTCCGTGTGTGGGAAAGTCCGTTCATTCTGAAAGTCCGGCGGAAGTCCGTCGGGAAGACCGGATTCCGGAAAGTCCGGCCGTGTGTAGGCAAGTCCGGCCGTTCAGAAAGTCCGGCGGTAGTCCGCCGGAAGTCTGGCGGCAAGTACGTCGGACCTAGCTTTCTAGAAAGTCCGACCGTGTGTACGCGGCATTAGTTTCTTTGTCTGTCATATTTTGCCTTCAGGTCCATCACCTTTTGGGTGATTTGTTCATGTATGTCCCAGCATTTACGCAGGAGCAGCAGGTTCGTTCAGGTTACTTTGGTATAACGGGGGTAGTTAGCCAGTTGTCACATGTCAGGATCTGTCACGTCCACAGATCCATACGGGCCAAGGTTAATTTGTAAGTGTCAATACAATTTGTTGGCTGTATATCATACGTCATACAATGCACGATCATTTCTTATGCCAAATTTTGTTACCCACCTCGCTCTGTGGGCCCTGAGTTTTAGTTTCTAATTGCCTGTCTTTGCGCTATAGGTGGCTCGGGCTCGCTTATTGCATTCACGTAAGGTCGGATTGGTCACTAGTTTCATTCACGCGCTGTTGTTGTTGGCACATTGCTGCACCCACATCTTTAGACTTAGATAGGCATGAAGGGGTGTTGTGATTATTCTATGGGTGGTTCTTAAATTCTTTGCTTGTCATTTTCTTCATACTGTAGATACTATCGTGTTGCATGTTTTGGAAAGCGACAAATTTGCATTTATTCCTCCTACCCCAACTGGGGGTTCAGAACATGGCAGCACCCCACCTTTAAAGAGCTGGACTATACCCAGGCTCACAGCAGAGCTACGCCGCAGGGGCATTTCATTTCTGGCCACAGCTAGGAAAGCGGAGTTGTTTAGGTTGTTGTTTCCCAGTCCATCTCAGCCATTCCCTTCTACCAGTGCAGACCAGGTTTCTGTGCATAATTCGTTGACACAGATTCATGCCTTATTAAATACGCTTTCCACGTCCATGTCGCAAATGCAAGACAAGATGGAGGTGATTGAAGCCCATGCGGCCAGAGGTCAGGTGCCAGACGCACCCCAGCTCCTGTTCCTCCCAGTGTTCCCGCAGGTAATGTTGCTGTTTCTTTGCCTGTGGCAGCTCCTTTCAGCGCTAGTGGCATCACCATTAGTATCCCCAGCGCATTTCATACCTGCCAACATTACGAAAGATATTCTGGAAGGGCAAGATGTGAACTTGGCTTCTCTTCTAATAGCATTTCAGGATGTTACAGAGAACAAGTCTTATGCTTGCGGGGAGGTTTCGGTAGTGCTCAAAACGAAAGACTCCAGGCACAATCGCAAACTCAGCATGGCAGAATTTATGCTGGCATTCGGCATTTTCAAGGACATTATCTGTGCGGTTAGTCCTGATAGGAGGGTGGAATTCGATCTGTATTTACATAAAGTGGTGGACTTAGCGCACAAATACAGCGGGTGTATTTTTTATGATTACCATCGGTCTTTTTCTGCGAAAGTGGCAGCCACTTGGGCGCAGTTCCAGGTAGTAATGTGCTGGAGTAACATTGATATGGAACTTTTTTGCAGGCATTTCGCTAAACAAAAATCTGCATAAATTGCCAGTCGTCAGCATGGTGTCCCATGTTGGAGCCTTCCGGTCATACAGGGACCAGCAAGTAGACAGCTGGTGGGTCCGCTACAGGGCTTTCTGGGCAGGTGGACAAATTAGGTAGGCCCATCCATTACCTGGATAAGGCTCAAGTATGCAACAATTTCAATCATTCCAGTTGCAACTACAACCAATACAGGCTCCTGCATGTCTGCTCCAATTGTTTCAGGGCTCCCCCCAAGTCCTCCTGTCTGGTCAAGCCCTTTAGTTCATGACTAAGCCAAGTCAATGTATCTTTCCATTGTGGATGAATTACTGGAGGCAGAAGTGTCCAAAGGTTTTGCAATTGGTCTGTTCATTTCACCACCATTCGGCATGTGGAGGGTCAACCTCATTGGGGTGGTTTGTGGCAAGTTTTCAAACAAATATTGATTAATTTATGACTTGTCTGCGCCTCATTCATCTTGCATCCCTAGTCTAAATTCCCTGATCCCTTTGGAGGAATTTTCATTGAAATATTCATCTGTGGATTCAGCTATCCGGAGTATCATACAGTTGGGCAGGGGAACTTGGTTATCCAAAGCGGATATTGCCAATGCTTTTAAGCTGCTGCCAATCAGGCCTGCCCTTTGGCAATGGCACGGTATCAGATGGCGAGAACATTACTATTTTGCCATCAAGTTAACATTCAGGTCAAAAAGCAGCCCTTGCTTGTTTGACATCTTTGTCCAAGCACTCCATTGGATCTTGGGTAACTGCAAAGTTTGTCAGGGGATAGTGCATTATCTCAATGATTTCCTGCTTTTTGAGGACCCTGGTTGTCTGCCCAAGAAATTGCAGTCTCTCACAGAGCTTTTTGCTGAGTTAAATGTTCCATTGGCTGCCCGTAAGGTGGAAGGCCCGGCCAACATCATCAATTTTTTGGCCATTACGCTCAATTCAAATCTCTTGAAATTTACCCGATATTGGTGGCAGCAGTCACTTGGGGACCAAACTGGTCGGGAAACTATTATCAGTAAATATTCTTTACTGATAATTTGGCCACAGCCAATATTAATAACTGCTTGCCGACCACTAGCTGTCATACGACAGCCAGGTGGCGCGGCTCTCATTGCAGGAGGGCGTCATATGAAGTCCTCCCATTTAAACAGGAAATGTGCGCGATCGTGCTCGCGCATCCCTGTTCCTTCGGTGGTGGCGTGTCACGGAGACACTGCTCACCACCGAGGAGCGTGAACAGCCATTGGGCATGGCTGTTTACCATGTGACAGCAATCACACTGATTACCCCCTCAATAAAGAGGACCTGTCATCACCCATCATAGTACCTGTCACCACCCATCAAAGTACCTGTCACAGTTCATCTGAGTACCTGTCACAGACCATCTGAGTACCTGAGTACCTGTCACAGTCCATCTGAGTACCCGAGTACCTGTCACAGTCCATCTGAGTACCCGAGTACCTGCCACAGTCCATATGAGTACCTGAGTACCTGTCATAGTCCATATGAGTACCTGTCACCGCCCTTCAGAGTACCCAAATACCAGTCACCAGGCCATCAGAGTACCCGAGTACCTGTCACCAGACCATCAGAGTACCCGAGTACCTGTCACCACGCCATCAGAGTACCCGAGTACAGTACCTGACCGCGAGATTGTGTTTCCAGCGCGATAGCATCGCGCTGGTTCTCGGCGACAGGGTACTGTGCATGTCGCGCTGGCTCACTCATCGGGAAAGGAAAACTTTGTTTTCCTTCCGCGATGAGTGACAGGCAGTGCTGACAGCTGTCTGGTATGAATCCTGAGGCGGGAACACCACGCCAAATTTTAAATGAAAAAACCGGCGTGGGTTCCCCCCCAGGGGCATACCAGGCCCTTAGGTTTGGCATGGATTGTGAGGGGAACCCCCTACGCCGAAAAATCGGCGTGGGGGTCCCCCCCAAATCCATATCAGACCCTTATCCGAGCATGCAGCCCGGCCGGCCAGGAGAGGGGGGGACGAACGAGCGCCCCCCCCCCCCTCCTGAGCCGTACCAGGCCGCATGCCCTCAACATGGGGGGGTGGGTGCTTTGGGGGAGGGGGGCACCCTGCGGCCCCCCACCCCAAAGCACCTTGTCCCCATGTTGATGAGGACAAGGGCCTCTTCCCGACAACCCTGGCCGTTGGTTGTCGGGGTCTGCGGGCGGGGGGCTTATCGGAATCCGGGAGCCCCCTTTAATAAGGGGGCCCCCAGATCCCGGCCCCCCACCCTGTGTGAATGAGTTTGGGGTACATGGTACCCCTACCCATTCACCTGGGGAAAAGTGTCAATATAATAAAAACACAGTACACAGGTTTTAAGAGTCATTTATTAGTCAGCTCCGGGATCTTCTTCCGACTTCGGGGGGTCTCCTTCCGACTTCTCCCGGTGTTCGGCCTCTTCTCCCGGGCCCCGCCGCTATCTTCTTCCAGCTCTATTGCCAGCGAGGGGCCCGGTCTGCTGCCGCTGTCTCGCCGCCGCCGCTGTCTTGTCGCCGCTGTCTTGTCGCCGCTGTCTTGTCGCCGCTGTCTCGCCGCTTCTTCTCTTCTTCTCTTCTTCCCCGATGTTGACACGACGCTCTCTCCGGCTCGAATGCTGTGTGCGAGCTGCGGAGCCATTTATATAGGTGGTGACCCCGCCCCCTTACGACGTCATTGTCCCAGCATGCGCAGGGACTCTGGCGTCATAAGGGGGCGTGACCCCAGAGTCTCTGCGCATGCTGGGACAATGACGTCGTAAGGGGGCGGGGTCACCGCCTATATAAATGGCTCCGCAGCTTCGGCGTAGGGGGTTCCCCTTACAATCCATGCCAGACCTAAGGGCCTGGTATGCCCCTGGGGGGGAACCCACGCCGGTTTTTTCATTTAAAATTTGGCGCGGTGTTCCCGCCTCAGGATTCATACCAGACAGCTGTCAGCACTGCCTGTCACTCATCGCGGAAGGAAAACAAAGTTTTCCTTTCCCAATGAGTGAGCCATCTCAGCGCTGTCTCCTGCGACGGGGCTCGCAGGTGTCAAATCTCGCCGAGAAATGTGGCGAGATTGACACAATATCGCGGTCACCTACTGTACCTGTCACCAGGCCATCAGAGTATCCGAGTACCTGTCACCACGCCATCAGAGTACCTAAGTACCTGTCACCAGGCCATCAGAGTACCCGAGGACCTGTCACCACGGCATCAGAGTACCCGAGTACCTGTCACCAGGCCATCAGAGTACCTGAGTACCTGTCACAGTCCATCAGAGTACCCGAGTACCTGTCACAGTCCATATGAGTACCTGAGTACCTGTCACTGCCCTTCAGAGTACCCAAATACCAGTCACCAGGCCATCAGAGTACCCGAGTACCTGTCACCAGGCCATCAGAGTACCCGAGTACCTGTCACCAGGCCATCAGAGTACCCGAGTACCTGTCACCAGCCCACCAGAGTACCCGAGTACCTATCTGCAGCCCATCAGAGTACCCGAGTACCTATTTGTAGCCCATGCCTCATAGAATATACGTTGGGGTGTTTGCTTTCCAAAATGGGGTAATTTTGTGGGTAATTCCACTGTCCAGGACCTTCAAAAGTGTGATAGGTAGGAATGAAATGAGATGTGTAATTTATGCTCCTAGAATGCCTGAAGGTACTACTTCAATGTTGGTCCTCTGTATGTGGCCAGGCTGTGCAAAAGTCTCACACATGTGGTATCGCCATACTCAGAAAGAGTAGCAGAATGTATTTTGAGGTGTAATTTGTTGTATGCATATGCTGTGTGTGAGAAATAACCTGATAATATGACAATTTTGTAAAAAAATAAAATAAAAAATAAAAAAAATCCATATTGCAAAGAATTGTGGGAAAAAATGACAACTTAAAAAAACTCACCATGGTACTTACTTAATACCTTGGAATGTCTACTTTCTAAAAAGGGGTGATATGGGGGGTATTTGTACTTTCCTGACTTGTTAGTGTCTCAAGAAATGAGATTCACCTGATATACTGAAGGCCTGATCAGATGTGATACATTTTCAGAGATTGGCACAATAGTTTGTAGACTCTATAACTTTAACAAAGACCAAATAATATACACTAATTTGTGGTATTTTTACCAAAGATATGTAGCAGTATAAATTTTGGCCAAAATGTATGAAGAAAAATTACTAATTAGCAAAATTTTATGACAGAAACAAAGAAAACGATTTTTTTTTCACAAAATGTACGTATTTTTTTATTTATGGCACACAAAAAAAAACGAGTGATTAAATACCATCAAAAGAAAGATCTATTTGTGTGAAAAAAAGGGCGCAAGTTTCATATGGGTACAGTGTTGCATGACTGAGTAATTGTCATTCAAACTGTGAGAGCGCTGAAAGCTGAAAATTTGTCTGGGCAGGAAGGGGGTGTAAGTGCACTGTATTGAGGTGGTTAATAAAGGCAGATCTGGGTCACTTCTCATCATGTCATTTATGCGCAGGTTGACATGGCTGGGTTTGACATACAAATTTCATTTCCATTGAGAATTTATCAGTGGGAATTACAATGGTGCAGCCGACGCGTTATCTCGACTTAATTTCGATTCATTTTTCTTGCAGCACCCGGAAGCAGAGCTGGTGGGCAAGCCAGTTCCTCCTTACTCCCTGCTCATCATGGACTAGCCAGGTACTGGACACAGGCGATCAATTTAGTCAACAATTCTTTAGCCAGCAATACACTCAAGGAATATACCACGGGTTGGAAGATGTTTCACAAGTTCTTGACATGATACCCTTGCAATTGCCTTGAGGATGTTAATTATGTGATGGCTTTTGCGGCATATTGCCACAGCGAGTTGGCATTATCTGCTAATACGATCAATTTTTATCTGTCAAGTGTTCAGCATTTCAAATCATTACAGAACCCTGACAGTCCATCCATTTTTGCTGCTCACCCTCTCAAAGCTATGTTGAGGGGTATTCGCAGGACGTAGGGGGGCGGTCACATTTGTCACGACTACCAGTCACCGGACAGATTTTCTGTGGCGTTTTTAACCACTTCAATACCGGGCACTTGACAATTGCGCGGTCATGCTACACTGTACCCAAACCAATTTTTTTATCATTTTGTTCCCACAAATAGAGCTTTCTTTTGGTGGTATTTGATCACCTCTGCGGTTTTTATTTTTTGCGCAACAAATAAAAAAAGGCCGAAAAGTTTTTCTTTGTTTCTGTTAAAATTTTTTGTAAATAAGTATGTTTTCTTCTTCAATGACGGGCACTGATATGGCTGCACTGACGGGCACTGATACGGTGGCACTGATGGGCACCGATGAGGTGGCACCAATGAGGTGGCACTGATGAGGTGGCACTGATGGGCACTGATGATGGGCACTGATAGGAGGCACTGATGGGCACTGATAGGTGGCACTGATGGGCACTGATAGGTGGCACTGGTATGCGGCACTGATGGGCACTCATAGGTGGCACCGATGGGCACTCATAGGCGGCACTGATGGGCACTCATAGGTGGCATTGATTGGTACATATGGGTGGCACTGATGGGTACTTATGGGTGGCACTGATGGGTGGCACTGATGGGCACTGATAGGTGGGCACTGATGGGCACAGATGGGCTCTGACAGGTGGCACAAATGGGCAATGACAGGTGGCACTGAACACACTGATTGGTGGCACTGATAAAACATATTGGGGGCATTGCTGGGCAGATCTGGAACATAATGGTGCCAATCAGTGCCCATTTTTGGGCACTGATTAGCACAGATTGGGCACATTGGGCACATGTGGATGGCCATGGGGTACATACCTGGCCATCCATGTTGCCCCTTCCCTGGTGGTCCTAGTGGCAATCCCTGGTGGTCCAGTGTGGTGATCTGAGGGGGGGCTGCGCCGATCGGCTCTCCTCTGCTCGCGTCTGTTAGACGCGAGTGAGGAAAAGCCGATCAACGGCTCTTCCTATTGACAGCATGACCAGCCGTGATTGGACACAGCTGATCACGTGGTAAAGAGCCTCATGCTGACACACCGCTCCACCGATCGCCGCGATGCGCGCCCCCATGGGCGCGCGGCGGCATGTTATCCTGCTGGACGTCATGTGACGCCCAGTCAGGATAACTGAACCACTTCCCGGACGTAAATCCGCTATAGGCCGGGCGGGAAGTGGTTAAATATTTTATCATCTTCCCCTTTTGGTGAAGGTCCCAGTTTGATAATTAAGGCAGCTGTTTATTTGCGCTTTTTTGGCTTTCTCAGACCCGGAGAAGTATCTCAGGCCAGCCGCCAGGCTCCTTTTCTGGTCAAAGGCAGTCTCACTAGGGTTACCGATTACTATGCTTTACAGCTCAACAATAATAAGAATAGACAGTTGGGCCAGGTCTCTGTAGTAAAGTATTACAATACCAATAGCAACTAGTGTCCAGTTGTGGTGCTTGACTCGCTTTCAAACCTATTAGCAGGAGCTCCGCTGGATAGTCCTTTGCTGCCTTTTCCCATGTATCCTCTCACCTCTAAACAGTTTGTCTGTCATGTCAGGATTTTGCTCGCTAAATTAAACTTAAACCCAAAACAGTTTTCTGGACATTCATTCAGGATCGGGGTATCATCCACAGCTTCCAAGCAGGGGATCCCTTCTTTCATCATCAAGTATATGGGGCACTGGAGTTCCTCTTGTTATAGCAGGTACACACCAGAACCCCATACTGAAGTTATCCGGGCATTCGCTTCATTATTGGACTGATCATTGTTACCCGATCTTTATTAAAACATTATTATTATTGGTAAGTTAGGGGTTATCCTTTCTCTATGTAAGACTCTGACTAAAAGTTAGAAAGCTGGCCGCAGGCCAGCCTGAATTTGTAGAAGGAGTCTGGGGGCTATTTACCCCTCCTCCTCTGGCTGCCCCAGCCTCTGCTCGGTTTTCTGGTTCCCATCCACCCGATTACCCCAGATAACTTTCATTTTTCTTTTGTCATGCATTTCATACATTCAGGGCATGCCCTCTTTTTAGGTATACTGACCAGCCAGGCCAAGGCACCACTCAAGTCTTGGTAAGTTAGGGGTTATTGTTTCTCTATGTAAGACTCTGACTACAAATGAACTTTAATGGCATCCCAGTCTTCGTCTGTAGGGTTCAATATTGAGTTGGCCCACCCTTTGCAGCTGTAACAGCTTCAATTATTTTGGGAAGAATGTACACAAGGTTTAGGAGTGTGTCTATGGGAATATTTGACCATTCTTCCAAAAGCTCATTTGTGAGGTCAGGCACTGATGTGTACGAGAAGGCCTGGCTCGCAGTCTCCACTCTAATTCATCTCAAAGGTGTTCTATTGGGTTGACGTCAGGACTCCGTGCAGACCAGTCAGGCTCCATATCTTTATAGACTCATCCATATGTTTATGGACCTTGCTTTATGGACCTTGCTTTGTGCACTGGTCTGCAGTCATGTTGGAAGGGGCCATCACCAAACTGTTCCCAAAGTTGGGAGCATGAAATGTGCTTCTTGAAGAATAGTTAAACATTCCCATAGACACACTCCTAAAACTTTTGGGCAGCCTTCCCAGAAGTGTTGAAGCTGATATAGCTGCAAAGGGTGTGCCAACTCAATATTGAACCCTATGGACGAAGACTGGGATGCCATTAAAGTTCATGTAAAGGCAGGTGTCCCAATACTTTTGACATATAGTGTAGAAGTCAGGACTCACATGATAACTAGTTATTCTGGTTACTAGATTTGGAAGGCATGATTATGTAGTGCAAAAGCCTGCCTGACTGCACACAAATTAAAAGTGTTTAGGTTTTAACCCATATTATATGGTTTTGGTAAATCTAAAGAAAAACTGTACAGCAAAACGGTATAATATATGGCCAGCCATTGCTAATCCAATTGCTTACCTGAATAATTTGACATTGTTTTCAACAGATATATAAGACTTTTAGTACAAATGTTGTAATAAATACCCAATTTCTCTAAAGTTCCCTGATGTGATAAACTGTCAAATCCATATACTCAGGTACACCTTTATATTTTGGCTAGAACAAAAAAAAATCCTACAGAGACTAAATTGAGTTACAGATTGTTTTCTCTCTTGTTTCAAGAAGTATATAACTTGGAATCGACCACATGTACGAAATCGGAACTGTCCTAATAGACTCAGCTCACTGTGAAACATACATAATTCCATCGCCAGGCTAGAATGCAGACATATTCTAGCAAACAAAAAGCCTAGCTGTCACTCTTTTGTACATCATGTTGGAAAGCTATAAGGCAATGAATAATTTATGTGGTTAAAAGCGATTTTATTTTGCAACTTATAAATATAATGTGAAATGTTCTTTTTGCTTCTCTAATAATAACAATGCCTTAGGTGAAGTTCCTGATCCTGAATACATTTCTGCACTATAACTACATTTCAGTATATGAAATATAAGTACATATATTAAATGTGTAGTAGAATCATTCATATGTGGTTTATCCTTCCCAAAGACAGGCCTTTTGTGATATAAAAGATTACAGAGGACATGTAGCTGAATTGTGTAATATACACTGTACACAATAGCATAAGGGAAAGAAGTTACAAATAAATCAGATAACATTTAAAGTGGATCTCCGGGCAGTATTAAATACAAACTAGAGACACTACATTGTGATTATGAAGTACCATAGCCATTTACAGTGGAGGCCTGTCCATAGAGGGCGCACAGGTGCTGCCCCCCCCCCCCAGCCATGCGTCCGGCCCCCTGATCTAAATATTAGGGCGCTGGACAATGGATTACAATGGAGGGGAGTGTTTTTTTAAGCACGTGATTAGAGGCAAAGACTCTAATAGGCTTCAAAAAAGTGTGGGCTCGGGGTGCAGAGCACTGCGCCCTGAGCCCACCCAGTTGTGTGACGATAGCGAATTAATTTTCACACTAAAGTTCCTCGCCGCCAATCAGGAGGCAGGTCGTGAGACCTGTTTCCCGATTGGCCAAAGCGTCAGGCGATCCTATTGGTTGCCTAGCGCTTAGGCGGAAGAGAGGAGACACACTGTGGAGGAAGCTGCTGGAGGAGTAGACACCGGAGCCGCCGCTCGCACCCTGCATGGCAAGAGGACCATGCTGGAGGACACCACAGCCCGTCACCTAGATCGGGTAGTGCCGGGCTGCTGGCTGCCCGGGGTGGGAGGGTGGTAGTGCCCCGCCACCGGCCTCCTGGGGGGTGATAGTGCTGCCCTGTCATCCGCCCGGGGAGGTGGTGGTGCCGCCCCCCCGACCACACAGAGGGGGTGGTAGTGCCGCTCCACCGGCCGCCAGGGGAGTGGTAGTGCCGCGCCGCTGGTCGCAGGGGGTGGTTGTTTGCCGCCCCTGCCCAAAAGGAAAACCCACCAGCCGCCACTGGCCATTTGGGAGACCTCATGCACACTGCATGTTTTTACAGCTAGAGGCGTCTGATCTTTTTTCCTGCCTCTAAATGCCCCTCCATGTTAGCCTATGTGTCCATGCACACTTAGGCTTTTAGCAGTGTTTAGTGAAAGGAGCTTTTAGAGGCAGGGGAAAAAAAAAAACACTGCCGGTACATCCAGAAGCAGCAGAGTTTGGGCAGAAAAAATGCTTGACGCTACTAAAAGGTGCTAGAAGGTGCTTGAAGCTGCTAAAAGCTGATAAACGTGTCCAAAACCTAGTGCTTGAGCATTAATTCATTTCAATGTCCAGAATGAATTATTTATTCTGGCCAATGAAATTAATTAACGCCAAAGAGCTTGATGCCTTTAAAAGCTCCTAAAAGCTTATAAAAGCTTTAGACACTTTTACAAGCGTCTTTTTCAACAAAAATGCTGCTGGCTTCTAGGTGAGTTAAAAAAATGTCCTATGTGCATGAGGCAATAATGTTGCTTGTTCTAGACCAGGATATAGGGACTGACCTACTGTCATGCATCTTTAGTGGTTCTAAAGCCAGCATGTTTTTTACCCAGTAATTGTATCGCCCCCTCACCTCCTTAAATACTTACCTATATCGATACAGCGCTGTGCCTGTCTGCAGCGGCGCTTGTCTGTGTTTCTCTCTTCACAAGACACAGAGGCAGCAGTGGAAGCCATTGGCTTCTGCTGCTGTCAATCAAATCATGTGAGGAGGGCAGGGCCTATGCTATAGGGGCAGACACAGAAGAGGAGGAGCAGAAAGCGACAGCAGGGCTCCCTAGAAAAGGAGGTTTGCTAATACCATTGCACAGAGCAGGTAAGTATAACATGTTTTTATTTTAATTTAAAAAAATTATACTTTACAACCGCTTTAAGACAAGGAGGGCTTGCTAAGTAAATGAGACTGCCAGTCATGGAAAGGAAAAGCAGACCGGAAATGCTGTGTCTTGGTAGATCTTCTCTTAATCTGGTCATGTCCTTAGCATATTCCTAATTAAAAAGGTCACCGCTTGTTGATCTAACCTTCCTCAGCTCTCCGAGCCAGGAGTTAAAGTTAGCTATGGAAGTTAAATGGCGTATCACTGTCAGCTAATTTGACTCTAATATCTGACTCTGAGACTTGACTTTGATGCCCCAGGATTAGGTTCTAGATTAGGTAACATGCTCCATTGTACCCTCCTGTGTTATGTTGTATAATTATTTGATCCTAGCCCATTTCTTTCCCCAGCTATATACACTCCTAGTTAGCCTAGATCCAGCCTTCAGGGGTCATAGAGGACAAGAAACTAAAAAGTTTTTAACCTTAAAAGAAATGCATCCTTCATACGCTAAAGGCATGCATTAAACACATTGAAGCAATCTTCTGTTACTTCTACATCCGTTCAGCCTGTGGGTGGGGCCAGAAGGTTGGTACCCAAGTTAAAGTAATGGCACACAAAGTCCAGGAAAAGGTTGAACAATTATTATATTGAATATTTGCAGGTAAAACCGATAAGGTTACATTATAACCACCCATCTAATATTCAGCAGGCCCCTCTTTTGCTGCCAAAGCCGCCCTTACCCATCAAGGCATGGACTCCACAAGACCAAGCATCCCACTGCCTCTGCCGGATTGCCTTCCTCTAATAGTGCATCCCGGAGTCATCTCATCCTCAGGTTACATAGTTACATAGTAGGTGAGCTTGAAAAAAGACACAAGTCCATCAATTCCAACCTATGTGTGTGATTATATGTCCGTATTACATTGTATATCCCTGTATGTTGTGGTCGTTCAGGTGCTTATCTAATAGTTTTTTGAAACTTTCGATACTCCCCGCTGAGACCACAGCCTGTGGAAGGGAAATCCACATCTTTGCCGCTCTTACAGTAAAGATCCCTATACATAGTTTAAGATTAAATCTCTTTTCTTCTAATCTTAATGAGTAGCCACATGTCTTGTTAAACTACCTTCCACTGAAAAGTTTTATCCCTATTGTGGGGTCACCAGTACGGTATTTGTAAATTGAAATCATATCATTTACTAAAACCCCCAGGTCCTTTTCCATCCTAGATTCCCCCAGAGGTTCTCCCCCTAGTGTAAAGATTGCATTCATATTTTTGCCACCCCAAAAACATTATTTAAAAATTTTCTACATTAAACCTCATTTGCCATGTATTTGCCCACCCCATTAATTTGTTCAGATCTTTTTGCAAGGTTTCCACATCCTGTGGAGAAGTTATTGCCCTGTTTATCTTAGTATTGTCCGCAAATACAGAGATTAAACTGTTTACCCCATCCTCAAGGTCGTTTATGAACAAATTAAATAGGATTGGTCCCAGCACAGAACCCTGGGGGACCCCACTACCCACCCCTGACCATTCAGAGTTCTCCCCATTTAACCCCACCCTCTTAACTCGCCAGTTTTCAATCCATGTACTTACCCTATGGTCCATGCCAACGGACCTTATTTTGTACAGTAAACATTTATGGGGAACTGTGTCAAATGCTTTTGCAAAATCCAGATATTCCACATCTACGGACCTTCCTTTATCTAGATGGCAACTCACCTCCTCATAGAAGGTTAATAGATTGGTTTGGCAAGAACGATTCTTCATGAGTCATGCTGATTACTGCTAATGATACGGTTCTCATTACTAAAATCATGTATATAGTTCCTTATCATCCCCTCCAAGAGCTTGCATACTATTGATGTTAGGCTAACTGTTCTTTAATTCCCAGGGATGTATTTTGGGCCCTTTTTAAGTATTGGTGCCATATTGGCTTTTCTCCAATCAGCTGGTACCATTTCAGTCAGTAGACTGTCAGTAAAAGTAAAAATCGCAGATCGCCGCCATTACTAGTAAAAAAAAAAATTAATAATAAAAATGCCATAAAACTATCCCCTATTTTGTAGACGCAATAACTTTTGCGCAAACCAATCAATATGCGCTTATTGCGATTTTTTTTTTAACCAAAAATATGTAGAAGAATACATATCGGCCTAAACTGAGGAAAAAAATATTTTTTTATATATTTTTGGGGGATATTTACTATAGCAAAAAGTAAAAAAATACTATGTTTTTTCAAAAAATGACGCTTTTTTTTGTTTATAGCGCAAAAAATAAAAATTGCAGAGGTGATCAAACACCACCAAAAGAAAGCTCTATTTGTGGGGAAAAAAAAGATGTCAATTTTGTTTGGGTACAATGTCGCACGACTGTGCAATTGCCAGTTAAAGTGATGCAGTGCCGAATCGCAAAATGTGCTCTGTTCAGGAAGGGAGTAAAATCTTTCGGGGCTGAAGCCGTTAATGGCAAGTTTTCCAAGTCTAATTTTAATTCTGTCCTCTATTAACCATGGAGGTGCTTCCTGTGATGTGTCATGAGGATAAACACTACAGTTTT
Source organism: Lithobates septentrionalis (assembly GCA_037952835.1). Classification (NCBI taxonomy): domain Eukaryota; kingdom Metazoa; phylum Chordata; class Amphibia; order Anura; family Ranidae; genus Lithobates; species Lithobates septentrionalis. The sequence goes on along the minus strand of JBBDGP010000182.1, from coordinate 2,936,041 downwards.
GGTTACTAAAGCCCCCTGATTCCCTTGTGAAGACTGAGGAGAAGAATAAATTCAATACCTTCGCCATCTCCCCATCCTTTGTAACCAGATGACCTTCCTCGTTCTTTATGGGGCCAATGTGGTCTGTCCTCCCTTTTTTACTGTTTACATACTTAAAGAATTTCTTGGGAGTTTTTTTCTTTCCTCCGCAATGTGTCAGGAAAGGCATCACCTGCTGGTGGCGCTGTCAGATCTATGGGCTGCAGTACTGTATCCACCAGCGGATGTCTCCCGGCAGTCTGGAGCCAACATCATCTCCTGCAATCAGGCATCATCTGAGACTGCTTGCAGGAGGTGTACTTATACCCAGCAGATGCTTGCACTCATTGCCTTGTTATTGTTCCTTGACCCCTGACCTGTGTTGCTATCCTAAAACCTGCATCCTATGATCCTGTTATCCTGAACCCTGTATCTGTTCCTGTACTCCTGCTCTGCAACTCGATCCCTTCCGCCTTCTCCCCCCAACTCCTGCTACCTTCTCCCTGTCCTGTCTTGCTCCTTGCCCCGTCTGCTTGATTTCCCGTGTATGACCCTGGCTTGTTTACGATTGGGATATCTTAGCTGCCCTAGTTGCATCCTTACATTTCTTGTTGCATTCCTTTTAAAGTCTGAATGCGGATGATGAACTTCTCAACCTTGTACTGTTTGAAGGCCTTCTCCTTTGTTTTCATATGCATTTTTACATTGGAGTTAAGCCATCCAGCACTTTTGTTCGCTCTTTTGACATTTATTACCCAATAGGATGCATTGACTAATGCCCTTATTTAATATGCTCCTAAAGCAAACCCATCTCTCCTCCATGTTCTTTGTTCCTAAGATTTTATCCCGTTATCCCTTCTAGCAAGGTTCGTAGTTTAGGTAGGTTGGCTCTTTTGAAATTCAGTGTATAGAAGGGGGGGGGGGGCTGTGGGACTTTAAATGAGGTCTGTGACGTGTAGGTCAAGATTACCTCCATCCCTAAGATTTTTCACAAATAGGAAACACAAGGGGAATACAAAGACACTGAAGAGAATCAAGAAAGGTTTGGGACTTTAAATGAAGCATGCAATGCCACTTGCATGCTTCATTTAAAGTCCCAAACCCTTTCTTGATTCTCTTCAGTGTCTTTGTATTCCCCTTGTGTTTCCTATTTGTGTGATTTATACTGAAGCCAATTGACCTGTGATCGCTGTTTCCTAAATTGCTCTGTATTTCCACATCCGTGATCAGGTCTGAATTGTTGGTAATCAATAGATCCAGTAACGCTTTATTTCTAGTTGAGCGTCTACCATCTGAACCAAATTGTCCTGCAAGACATTTAGGAACTGGCGAGCCTTAGACAAATGTGTGGTTCCCTCCATCCAATCTATGTCTGGATAATTAAAATCCCCCATTAAGATAACACTTCCCATCCTTGCTGCTAATCTATATTGTGATAGGAGATCTGTCTCCCCCTCCTCCCCCAGGTTAGGGGGCCTATAGCATACTCCCAGTATTATTTTCCCCTCCTTAGCTTCATCCCTTTGGAGCACTACCCATAAGGATTCCACCTCCTCCCTAGCTCCCTTAGTGATGTCATCTCTCACATTCACATGTACATTATTCTTGATATATAGGCATACCCCTCCCCCTTCTTTACCCTCTCTATCCCTGGGATAAAGGGTATACCATTAAATGGTTGCCAGCCAATCATGAGAGCTGTTGAACCAGGTCTCTGAAATTCCCACAAAATCCAAATCCTCGTACAGAATCTCTAGTTCACCTATCTTGTCCGCCAGGCTCCTGGCATTGGTGAACATGCCACGTAGTTTAGACCGGTCGCATACTATCCTCTTATTGGGTGTTCTGAGATTGCAACTAGGACTTGTTACTGTATTTACCTTGTCTTGGGTTTATGTGCTTCAGTCAACCTACCCCTGATACCCCCAATACTACCCTCTGGAATATGTTCTGCACTGACTATCTCTACCTCTGGGCCCCCCGTCGCCTAGTTTAAAAACCTGCCACAAACCTGAAGGGAGACTGAAATGACAAGGTCAGCCTCTCTTGTATCTCCAGTCCAGGTACCGCTGAGAGTGGAACAGAGGGAGCCGAGGGACAGGAGGAACACGAGTGCCTGCAGGTGTAGACCCGGAAACTTATAGCAGAGGATGCGACCTTGGGAAGGCATGAGAACCATCAGATTAGGAAGGGCAGCCATGCACCGTGGGTCAGCTGAGTTTGAAGAGGCACTCTGCTTGGATTGCGGAACTGGATTGTCAGACGATGTAGAATTTCTGGCAGGCTTGCAGCGGGAAGTTGCAGCTGATCGCAAGACCGTAGTCACAGACACTCGGATGGCAGTGTTGAGCCAAGCAGGGAACAGGAGCGAGGTAACTAAGACAGCCGGGTTCAGTAGCAGGCGTGCAGCAAGGTACCAAAGCATTAGGCAGAAGCTATTTCAATTGGGAAGCTGGGATCAGGAACCAGTAATCAGTAATATAACAGAGTCCAGAAGCAGGGTCAAGGAAAGCAAAGTTCAGCAACGGGTAACACGCAGGATAACAGCAGGATTCTGGGTATCAGGGAACAGCTGAAGACCAGTCAGCATTGATCAGGGGTCAAGGCACCCTTTAAATAGACCATCTGGCACCAATTGGCACTAGGGATGTGCTCCTGTGCATGCATGCAGTCCGTCGTGCATGCACATACGTATTGGTGCCTATGGACATCTGTAGTCGCCCATGAGCACGCGCAAGTGCAGGAGTGCATGCCAGGGGTATTCTAATAGTTCTCTTACAAAACCCCTTTTAACTTTTTGGCCATCTTTACTCCCCAGCTGATCTGCACCCTCCTCATTTAGGTGCAGTCCGTCTCTTCTATAGTACTGGTGATCGACTGAGAAGTCGGCCCAGTTTTCCAGGATCCCAAACCCCTCCTTACTACACCAGCTCCTCAGCCACTTGTTTACTTCCCTAATCTGCCTCTGCCTTTCTGGTATAGCTCGATATACCAGTAGTATTCCTGAGAATGCTACCTTGGAGGTACTTTTCCTCAATTTAGCTCCCAAGTCATTCAAATTATTCTTTAGGACACTCCATCTGCCTCTGACTTTGTCATTGGTGCCAACATGCACCATGACAGCAGGGTCTTTCCCAGCCCTCCCAGTAATCTGTCCACCAGATCTCCGATGTGCCGAACCCGAGCGCCCGGTAGACAACATACAGTTCGGCGCTTCAGGTCTTTGTCACAGATTGCCCTCTCTGTCCTTCTAAGAATTAAGTCCCCTACCACCAGAATCTGTCTTTCCTTTCCCTTCGCTTCCCCCCCACTCTCACGAGAGGAGTTCTTCCCCTGGAAGCTAAGGGAGTCCCTCAGCTCCAGTAGTGCTGGTCCCTCACTGGTTTCACCAATGTCACACAATGGAGCGTACTTATTGGGATGCTCCAGCTCTGGATCGGCCTCCCTGGCACTTTCCCCTCCACTCTTCCTGACTGCCACCCATCTACTCCTTTCTAGTGCCTGCACCTCTTTGTCTCCACCTCTTTGCTGGCCCCTCCCGGGCCTTGCCGGGTACGTTCCCAGCTCTCCTTTAGTATTGAGGGTCTTCTCAGTGCTGACAGTTGCTTCCCCACATTCAGAACCTGGGTTTCCAAGGAAACAATGTGCTTACATTTTGCACAGCAGCATTTCCCCCCGATCAGATGATCAAGGAATGCATACATTCCGCAAGGTAAATGGCAATCTTCAATCACGAGACCAAGCACATCATATGGCTGTACCAACTGCAGCAGAACACTTGAAGTAACAGTTTCAGTGCACTCTTGTAGTAACAAACTCAGTAACAGTTGCAGTAATGCTGATAGTAGCAGTCACAGTCATGCTGGCAGTACAATGGTATCCACACAGGCACAACCTACATTACCAGGGCAGCATCTGCAGGAGGGTTGGCTGACTGGCAGGATGGTGGCACAAGTGGTACTTGAGGAAGTTGTAGAGATCCTATACAGTAGTCCAGGAGACTGGAAAATAGTAAGGCAAACAGCTTTGTCCCTAATCTCTCCCTTTTCGCACAGTGACCTTTACTGAAGGCTAAATTTGCTGTCCCTGACAAGCGAGGTTCTGCTCACTACTCCATTCACAAATGCATGCCAAATCCAACAGGGCACTGATATGTATTGTCACTGCCCTTACTAAAGATGGCTGCCAAAGGCCCCTCAGTGTTGCAGTGTCCAATCAGACTACTGCTCCTCTAGTGACACCCACAGTGTCTGCAGATTAACAGTGTTCCTCCCAGCCTCCACTCCATCCACACAGTGGCACAGAACACAGCACCACCTACAGAATGGAGGACAAACTGCACCTGACTACACTCCCTCCTTTCATTAACATATGCAATCTTGGGTGTTGGTAGCATGAAAATCACAGATTCAAACTTTCATAAGGCACATAATACAATTTTAACAAGCTAACTTCACACAGCATACTTGACAGGTAATTGCCCTACAGTAGACCTAATGGGACGATCATGTTTTCCATCCTGACTCATATCCTCACCATTTCCCTCAAGAGCATCAGGTTACTTGGTAGCCTCATGTGCATGGGAGTTATCGCAGACTGGCAAACCCCCTTACCTGAGCCAGCAACAACATGCTCATTTGTACTCGGAGTCTCCTTGTAGATTGTTTTAGGAAAGGAAGAAGGCACGGAAAATTGACCTGGGGTGTGCCGTGGTCAGTATGCCTAAAAGGGGGCATACCCAAGTATAAAATTTAAATGGAAAATAAAAGAAAGAAGGGGAATTGGTGGGTGGGTTACGCGAGCCACCATCGACAGGGAAGGAGAGACGGAGGACAGGCTTTATGCAGCCCGACTCCTACAAACACCTGCGGTCAGCCTTACACATGTACTGGGAGTTTCCTTGTGAATTGTTTTAGGAAAGGAAGAAGACACGGGAAATTGACCTGGAGTGTGCCATGGTCAGTATGCCTAAAAGGGGGCAAAGATAAAGAAAGAAATAAAGTAGGATGAAGCTATCAAAGATTTATTGCAAAACTGAAATGTAACATTTAATCAGTCAAAACAACAAAAGCCTGTGACATCTTGACTAGAGGATCTGGGATATATCTAGAGAAGCAAGATGACTTCCATCTATCTCATTTTTTGATCACATGAACGGGGGCCCCTTGGCAAGAAGCCACGGAAGCTGCCCCTATTCAGAAAGAATGGCCCGAATATGCCTTGGGGTCCAAACCTAAATTGGACAGTAGGGTGCTGCAATGATGCATGAACTGAGCTGTAGAGAGGGGAGCACTAGGGAAAGGCAATAGTGGACTATACCTAGGCCTGTCCGCTGTTGCCCTCACGAGCTGGTCTAAGACCAAAACCAGGCACCATGCATTGTTGGTCTTTAAAAATTGAATGTCTGTGCCGATTCCCATCTACTGCGTCTTGCAAGTATGCAGACGCAACTGAAAGTAGTTGGGGTACCTGACTAGCTGATTGGCCAAAATAATATTGGATCCTGGCCCAGAATAAGTAAACTCCCCAGGCCTCAAGAAACCATAAAATGCCAGATACATGCCTGCCTTGAGCACTAAGCTAGGCAGCAACGAAGGGAGACCTGGCACATAAATTGGACATACCCCGGAATATTTTCCCTGTGATGGGAAGCCTGCTAGCTACATTAGGAGGGCTACTCTTCTGAATCCCTTTGAGAAGAGCCTTAATGGGACTGGGATGGCGCAAGCATCGGCGTCTGGGACCTGCTGGAAAAACAGTGGGTAATTAAACCAGGACAGAGCAGATGCCACTACATTCTCTACACCATTGATGAATCTGCAGTGTATGCGGAAGTTAAATTGGAAGGACAGCCAAATGAGCCTACGCACAAAAGACATAATAAGTAAAGACCTAGATCTGCCCTTGTTGACAATTTCTGTCATGGCTTGATTATCCGCGGAAAAACGCAGTCTGACCTGCCCACAAATGACCCCACACCTGTGCTGCCGCAACATTGGGGTAGATTTCGAACAAGGCTGACGTCTCTGTGAACCCCGGAATAGACAAAACCTCATCCAGCCAAGGCCCCGCCAGCCAATGTGAGCCAAAAATAGCCGCATAGCTCTTTGTGGCTGCTGCATCTGTAGAAACCTGAGGGGAAAACCCTGACACTGCAGGGATAAACATAGTAACACCATTCCAATGTTGCAGGAACTCATCCCACATGTGTAAATCCGACAAAGTGGAAGGATCTAATTTGACACGAGAATCAGAGTCGGGAACTGAAGGTAACAAAGTCAATAACCTAGAAATGAAAGACCTCCCCTGGGGAATAATCCTCATTGCAAAATTCAGCATACCCAGCAGAGACTGTAATTCAACCCTTGTACAAACTTGGGAGGTCATGAACGCATGTATGTGTTCTCTGATCCTTACCAGTTTGTCTGCAGGAAGACTGGCCTGCATGCACTGAGTAACAAGCATGATCCCAAGGAAAATAAGTTTAGTAACTGGGCCTTCAATTTTCTTAACAGTGGGATGTCTAATGCCGCAAAAACTGATGTCAGTTTCTGAAGGTTAGCAGGGGCCTGAGCACCACTCTCAATGAGGAGAAAATTGTCCAAATAGTGGATAACTTCCTGACAATTCTCACTATGTGTGAGGATTAAGGATGGGCTCGGGCATGTTCGCACACTTCACGTGTAGAGCCCTCCAGGAAGTCGGCACGGCACTGCGCTAATCACAGGCAGTGAGACATTTTCCGATCTCTGCAGCCGCACATCGGGAAAATGTGCCCATGATGTTGGCACCCTTAGCCGATCTCTCCCTCGGCTCTCAGGTGCTGCTGCCGCCATCTTCGGTAAGGGAATCAGGAAGTGAAGCCTTGCGGCTTCACTTCTTGGTACTCTACTGCGCATGCGCAAGTCACGCCGAATGGTCCCTGCTATCTCCGGGACCTGTGTTTGTCCCAGCAGACAGCGCGAGGGAATGGGAAGAGGCGTAGACTCCCACGGGAATCTATGCCTGGAAGTGGGTGCAAATACCTGTCTTAGACAGGTATCTGCACCCCCCTCCCCCCTAAAAGGTGCCAAATGTGACACCGGAGGGGGGGAGGGTTCCGAAAAGGGGAAGTTCCATTTTTTGTGGAACTCCACTTTAAGGAAGCTGTACAGGTTAGTTTAAAGTCTGCTTTTTGTTAGTCTTTTGTTCTGCTTTAATGGTTGAGAACAGTGTCTAAATTTGACACTTGATTCTGATTTGAAAGCTTTACACAAAGATCTGATTTCCTCTGAATGTGGTGTCTAATTTAATACCTGGCTGTGTTGTCTGATTTTAGTACCTGATTACAGTGTCTGAATTTAATGCTTAAAGAAGATGCAAAGCCAACATTTCATATTTCTGATATGTGCCTGCTGTACTATGTACTTGTATGAAAAAGTATCTTGTTCTCTTTGTTTTACTTCCTTTGTGTAAAATTCCTGGTGTTCCTGCCAGTCACTGTTTTCCTATTAAAAACTGACCACACAGGGGGGCGTGGCCTGGACCGGCATGGCGTGAGGAACACTGACTGAGAGCTCCGCTTGCCCAAAATCCGTATCCGTCATTCCTGGGGTAATAATCACCGCAAATACCGACTTATTTAACCTGCCAGCAGTGGGAAAGTATAGAGAAGATGTCTCCTACAAAAAAAGCCACGGACACGGCCGCTAAACTTGCAAAATACCGCCTGCAAGATAAGACGGCCGCAGAGGAAAATGGCACCGACCAGCCCGCTCCGTCGGACTCAGCAGCAGATGACACTGCCCACATCCTGGAAGCAATCTCGGACTGCAAGAGCACCCTCACTTGTAAGATAGAGGAGGTGAAGGTGGATGTGTCACTAATCCGACAAGACCTGCAGAAATTAAGAGAACGGGTTACTGAGATGGAGACACAAATCAGCCAGGTGGAGGACGGCATACCGCCATTGCAGATAACAACGGAAAGATTACAGCACCAGCTGAACGCGGTACTTATGAAGCAAGACGACATGGAAAACAGACTGAGGAGGTGTAACCTGCGGTTCGTAGGACTACCAGAGGGTGCGGAGGGTGCCGACCCCCCCTCATTTCTGGAGAACCTGTTAATCCCTACCTTTGGCCGGGCTGAATTTTCCACCTCATTCGTGGTAGAGAGAGCACACAGATTGGCTTCCAAACCTCCCCCCAAGGTGCACCTCCTAGAACATTCATTGCCAAACTACTCAACTACCGTGACCGCGATGCTGTCCTCTGCCTCACCAGGCTAAAAGGCAACATTCCTTTTAAAAGTGGAGAGGTCAAAGTCTTTCCAGACTTCTCGGCGGAAGTTCAGAAGAAGCGCGCGCAATTTACAGAAGCCAAACGACAGCTGCGGATCCGCCATTACAAGTACGCAATGATCTTCCCGGCCAGATTGCGTGTGGTCGGTGAGGACAGAGCTCACTTCTTCGATACACCAGAAGCGGTATTTGAGTGGATGGAGAACAAAGCAGCACCAGACCGTGCACACTCCTAAGATCTCTGATGACCGCTAGTGCCACAAACTGTCCATGACGACTGAATGCAACGCCGACACTACCCCGTATACCGAGACACGCCGGGCTTTGCTCCATCAAGGTACTGTACCATACAAGTTCATGTGGAGATGGCCCTCACCCTACCAGTGAACCTACACCTATTCACTATCCTACCCACTATGCCCTGCTATACTTCCCCTATTTTATTCCCCCTTTTGGATCACATATCTGCAACATCATCTGGCATACGCCTCTGTCCCCTATACTCATGACATCCATCATGGATGATTGACGTTCTTGGCAAGCAGAAGCCCTTCATGACTTCCGGAAGGTACCCTCCAGTGTATACCTCTGCATACCCTTCACCATCATACCATCCTGGAGGTCATGTTTTGGGAGTCAAATCCCTCGTGTTATTGCTCGCTCTTCAGCGATTCATTGTCCCCCTAGGTACAGGATTCCTAGTGGATCCTGTTTTCACAGGAACTTCATGTAATGTTCGCCAAAAGGTGCAAGTTTTGTTTCCCTGGAATGTACAGGAACAGCAGCCTGCCCCTGTGTTACGTGGGAAAGGATGTCTGCCTGTGCAACCCAGCGTGTTAATTTACAAGTTGGAAAAGTTTTGTTGTTTTGTTACAATACAGTCTAATAGGGATAAGAGGAGTTCTCATTGCAGATACCTGGTTTATCTACTGATATACATATGCTCTCACATGCTTCTTACTAGAAAATTTGCAGATTCAGGTTCCAAGGTTGAAAAATTGTGGATCCTGACCCTGCCACCTAGGCCGCGATGGGTGGAGACACACGCCCTCCTGTATTACGAGGTGGAGCGGGACGGCTGCTCCGCGGCCAGGGTGGCGAGCTCACAGATAAACAAACTTGAATATGGTTTCTAGGTTGAAATGTGTTACGTGGAACGTGCGAGGTATAAGGGCTAAACCAAAAAGAAATGCGGCCTTATCTATCCTCAAAAATATGCGAGCTGAGATAATAGCCCTAACAGAGACCCATCTTACCGGTCAATTGATGTCAACACTTAAGAAACCTTGGGTGAGGTGGTTGTATCATGCTCCATACACCTCCAATTCTAGAGGAGTCGCACTATTAGTGGCAAAAACAGTGCAGTTTGTTTTACTGATGCTTAAATCAGATACACAGGGCAGATTCCTATTTTTGCACGCCAAGCTAAATGGGCTTGAAATACTTATTCTGGCAGTCTATGTACCTCCCCCGTTCCACTTTAACGTTCTACATGAAGGCCTTGCTTTTATGGCTCAATATCCTACTGTTCCGGTGTTGTGGATGGGAGACTTTAATAATGTATTAGACAGGGATCTAGATAGAATGAATACACAGCCATCTAATACTTCCTCCCCCCAACAAACTAGATTCGGTAGATTACTCGGCGAGATGGCCCTGATAGACACATGGAGGTATCGTCACCCGCAAGATAAGGCCTTTTCCTGCTTTTCAACATCACATAACTCAATGTCTAGGATTGATCTCATCTTAATATCCCGCTCCCTTCTTCCTGTGCTGGAGGACGTGGGTTTCTACCCTCGTACATTATCAGACCACGCTCCATATTGGGTTGTGCTCAAACTTGATTCCCCGCCTAGTACCTACACATGGAAACTTAACCCCTTCTGGTTATCGGTGGTACCCGGAATAGATGAGATTGGGATTGAATGGGACATATTTTTCCAAAATAACAGAGCCTCAGCACCTCTTGAAATAGTATGGGATGCTTTCAAATCCCACGCCCGCATGACGCTTGCCCAACGCATAAATAAATATAAGAAAACATCTTCTCACGCAATACATCAGGCAGAATGGGCCCTGACGGAGATAGAGAGGGAATTTACATCTAACCCCACTTCCTCTAATGCCGACCAACTAAAACAACAAACCCGTATAGTGTCCAACCTACACTTTGAAAAAGCGGAGAGGAACATATTCTACACCAAACAGAGGCTGTATGAATGTGGGGAGAGAGCGGGACGTCTCCTAGCATATTTGGCCCACATAGATCTCAGACCACCCACGGTGGTATCTCTCAGGGGCATCAATGGAGAAATGATTACTGAACCCGATAGAGTTGCGGAAGAATTTTGTTCTTATTTTTTATCGCTCTACACCTCCACGGTTGATAATGACAGTAGAGATGCGGGGGCACTATTAGCGAATATAGAACTACCTACATTATCCCAAACACAGATTGAAATGCTGGAGGCCCCAATATCTACAGATGATATTATTGAAGCGATATCCCATCTTAAAGTCTCAAAAGCACCTGGGTCTGACGGCCTCCCCCTAGAATTTTATAAAACATATATAGATAACATTGTCCCTAGATTACACAAACTATATTCACATATGTTTAAATCTGGCTCTATCCCCCATTCTAATGCCCCGTACACACGGTCGGATTTTCCGATGGACAATGTCTGATCGGAGCGTGTTGTCGGAAATTCCGACCGTGTGTGGGCTCCATCGGACATTTTCCATCGGATTTTCCGACACACAAAGTTGGACAGCAGGAGATAAAATTTTCCGACAACAAAATCCGATCGCGTCAATTCCGACCGTGTGTGGCCTGTTCCGACGCACAAAGTGCCACGCATGCTCAGAAGAGATTCTGACACGGGACAGCTCGTTCTGGTAAACATAGCGTTCGCAATGGATACAGCACTTTCGTCACGCTGCAATGTTCAAAATGGTTTAATACAGCGCACTCTCTTCTTCTTTATAATGTGACAAGAATATAGTAGTTTTGCTGCTCATATTCACACACACTTCTCACAAACGTATTTCGTTACTATTTATCGGGATTCCCTCAATATATTTTGATTTCTCACATCTGACAACATATTTTTGTATATTTTTTTTTTTTTTTTTTTTGGCTTTAATGTAGAATCTTTTTTTGTGTTTCTCTTTTTTTTTTTTTTTTGGTGATTTTGATTTGTACTCCCGAAAATGTTTGTGTGTTTTTTGTGACAAGTTCCCACAACACCATTAATATGTTGTTCTATTTAATCTGTAGGAGATTGTTTGGTGTTGTTGTCCCTTGTTAATTTCACATTGTACTTTAGAAATGTACCTGAATACTCACCAACAAACTGTCTTTTTTGGATGAAAACACACAGAGGAGAGTAGAATTTCCCAAAAATTTTTTTATTAAGGGGTCACAACTATAAAAAAACAAAGAGGGAGGCAACGCTGGAGAAACTGCAGAAATTGGCGAAGCCTTGGACCCCCAGGGCAGACATCAATTATTTAAAAGCAAAATTGGTGGCCTGAGGAGTCCTTATCTAAGGGAGTGCAGTCTGGTCCAGAAGTCCCAGAGATCTGGAAAGCAGCAGATGACATCTATGACCCCAGGCTGTGGTCATACGAGAGACTGCATCTTCTGTCAGACCAGACTGAACACAGGGTCATCACTCTTTGGTCTTCCTTCCACGCTTCCTTACAGGCTTTGGCTGTGGTGGTGGAGTTGTGGCAGCAGGAGGAGGAGGAGGATCGTCCATCTCAATGACATCCGTCTTGGGTGTTAGTTCCCCACTCTCCCCCTTACGTAGGACTTTATAAATCAGGTCCTCAGAGAGCCTGCGTTGGCCCTCCTGCATGCCCTGCAATTTTGTGGCAGCCATGCAGGCAAAGGCCTCTGCAGGACTGGGGAAGGTTCGGAGGGACGCAGAAGCCTCCTGGATCAGCCTGTATGCTGAATCCTGCACAGGACTGGGAGTGGCCTTCCTGGCCCTTTTGTATGGCAGGTGGAGGGGAAGAACCTGAGACTCAGTCAGGCTGCGACTTGTCCCAGGCTTCTCTTGGCTGACACTTAGCCCCGCCTCCTCCTGGCTGCCACTAATCCCCGCCTCCTCCTGACTGCCACATTCCACAGCCTCCTCCTGGCTGAGGTCTTCCTGTGTATGAAAAAGGGACATAGTTTTAGTATTTTTTACATCAATCACACACAATTTTCACCTCCTGACTGCTGCAAATTGAATGTTAACAAATATAACAGACTATCCTTCTGAGCCCAGCATTTTGCATTCTTGTCCCAATTTTGGGTGCCCACTACTGTTTATTGATATGTAAAACACTTTTTTTAATCAGCAATTAATGATCAATAATAACATCTAGTAAACATCATTTCTTTATTGCCCAGAAATATGTAGAAGAATGCTATACCTGACTCCTGCTGGGCTCCTCCACTTCTTCCTGGCTGGAAGGCCCAGGATGGACATCAAAAGCCTCAGCTGGTATGGAAGGAAGCGTGGAAGGAAGAGTAGAGAGGGATTCCCTGACTTCAGTCTGGTCTGACAGAAATCGCAGTCTCTCGTAGTACCACAGCCTGGGGACATAAACGTCATCTGCTGCAGCTCCGGACCTCTGGGAATCTGTGACCTTCTTGCGCTCCCTAAGATAAGTGCTCCTCAGGCCACCAATTTTAGCTTTTAAATAGGTGATGGTTGCTGTGGGGACCACCGGCTTCACCAACTCCAGCAGTTTCTCCAGCGCTGCCTGCCTCTTCTGTTTGTGATTATAGTGGGGGTGTCTGACCTGCCACAGACAGGGCAGCTCTCTGTACTTGTCAATAAACAGGGGCAGGAAATTGTGGTCGTTGAACCCATCCATTTTCTCTGCAAGACACAACACAAGACAAACCCTAATGTCAGGCCAAACTCCCCTAATCTTGTTACAATATAGGCTTCCATTTCGAAGCAGTATAGGCCCAAGTTTAGATCCTACCTTCGTTAGCACGATTGGCGTCTCCGATGCTCCTTCCTCCGCTCACAGATCGTACGTAAGACGCGCGCGTGTTACGCTTTATACACACTGCGCATGCGTATAACTCCGCCCGCCCCTGACGTTCTTTCTAGTCTATTCCCCACCCCTTTTCGTTCGGCGCAGTGGGGGAAGAGCACATGGCAGATAGACAGCAGGATCGTGCTAATTGTAGCAACGAGGAGGAGGAGGAGGAAAGGCCGGAGCCTGAAACGTCCCGATCCAGAAGGAGATTTAAGGACTCAAATATGTCCTTTGGGGAGATGTTGGAGATGGTGGACATCCTGAAGAAGGCCGACTATGATGGGAAGTATGGGCCTTACCCCAACCCCAATGTCAGAAAGGCCAAGATCATGGCGAAAGTGGTTAGGAGTCTGCACCGGAATTTCGGGGTACGACGATCGAAAGATCAGCTCAGGAAGCGGTGGTCGTACCTGAAATTACGAGAACATGAGCAGTACAGAAAGATCCGGAGAGTGCTGCAAAAAAGTAAGTAGTTGTGCTGTGTTCCTATTCTTTATGTTTCTTACGTTCGTGCTGCTCCATGTTCTTTTAGGAACTGTTGTATAGTTTAAAATGGCAACTTTCATGTTCATGGGCACATTATTTGTTCGGATCACACATTTTTATTTCGGACTATAAAATACCATTGTTTAGGCCATATGCATTTGGCCACCATTTTGAGGCCCTATACTTGGCTTCAAAGAATTGGGTTGTGTAGATGGCTTTGTTACTAGAATGAAATGCAAACTAGATTCTGTGTAAGGAGAGGACACTGAGCAGCTGTTTTCACATCTGCACACTGGAGCACTAGTGTGGGACACAAGAACACCATTTTTATTAGGGGGGGCACACATTTGCTCCAGTGTATACTATAGGAGGGGGCTACATCTGTGAAGCTTGTACTAAACAGGTAAAGTATTGCAGCTTGACAAAGGACACTAATAAAATTACATCTTGGAACTCTGCTAAAATCGACAATTGTACCCCACTTCCAAACAATGTTTCATATTTATAGTTCTGCCATCAAATATCTGTGTGCTAATTATACCATTTTGGTTTTACATAGGGGAGAAAAGACTCGGAGGACACCCCTCATCCGAGGAGACCAGAGCCCCCCCCCCCCCCCTCTGGAAGAAGGGGAAATCCCCCCAACACAATCTGAGCAGGAGGAAGAAGACGTGGTGGAAATAGTCACCACAACAGGTGAGTGTCTGCAACCACAGGCTCAGAAAAGAGATGGATGGCGGCATTTTTTTGAAACCTAATTTATTTTGGGTTTCCTCTCTTTTTAGGTGATCGTGAGGGTGTGGATGAAGATCCTTTCACATCCGAAAGTGCCCAGATCCTGATCGGGGAGATCATGGGGTGTAATTTACAATTGGAAATCATCAAGAAAAACATCAATGATGTTATTCCAAAATATAAAAACATCATTGATGTTTTGGGGCGAGTTTAAAACCCCTCCAAATCACTTTCTTCTTTTGTGTGCTACAATGTGCGAAATGTTTTTGTGATTTTTCCCAAAGCCAAATTTGGAGGATGCACACAGTGTGCCAACATGTGCTATCTGCCATCACGGGAGATCAATGGACGCGTTTTGGGGGTGCAACCCCTTCCTCAATAATAAAGTAGCGGTGAGGAAGGGCTTTCTCCCCCAAAACACATCCCTTGATCCCCCGTGATGGCAGATAGCACATGTCGACATTGTGAAATTTGTGTGCATCTTCCAAAATTGGCTTTTCCTGGGGTGATTTCCCCCTATCTGAACGCAATATCAAACCCAGTTCTTAAATACTGATGTCTGATATTGCCTTCCAGTTCTACCAAATGTGAACTTTGTAAGATCAAGATTTGTGTCTTTCTTGTTGGTTTTACCTGTTTTCTATAAAATGGACATTTTGATTTTGGATAATGACACCACAAAAATTGGTATACAACAAACATGTCGGTTTGTCAGAAAAACCTTTGGTAAATGCACATGTGATTGTGCAGGTATTAAAAAGATTGTTCATCAACAATGTGTGGATTATTGTCTCAACGCTACAACACTTTTGGGGTGATGTAATTGTTGTTTTATGAGAAAATGGGGGTAATTTCCTAAGGGCTAATCCACTTTGCACTACAAGTGCAGTTTCAGTGCAGTTGCAAGTGCACTTGTAGTGAAAAGTGTCTTTGCATTTAGTAAATAACAGCCAACAGTGCTTTATAAGGTTACCCAATCACGACATTTTCTGGACTCCACACATTTCTGTCAGGGTCAGCTCAAACAAACACAAGCAGTAAATGTCCACAAAGAAGAGCCTGGGGGGAGATGCCTGTCGAGAACTTCAAGTCCTGCAGGCTTCTCCCTGTGGCCAAATACCGCAAGGTACCAACCAACCTCTGCTCCGGAGTGATGGCTCGCCTCATGCAGGTATCCTGCCTGCTGATATAGGGGGTCAGCGAAGCCAACAAACGGTGAAACACGGGGTCCGTCATCCTGAGAAAGTTCCTGAAATCATCAGGATTATTCTCACGGATCTCACGGCGCAAAGGCATATGACAGAACTGGTCACGCTGGAGCAACCAATTCTTGGTCCATGAACTCCTCCCCACCCTGTTCATGGACTGGACTTGTGTCAAGGTCAGGACCCCAACACCAAGCCCCCGCACAGCACGAACTCTACGAGGAGTACGCATACGAAACATGCCTAGAAAACGGTCGACTGCTCAGAATGAAGTAACAGAACGCACTGAAGAACAGCAAGGCCTGTGAAGAGCGACCTGAAAACCAGTAACGAACGAACAAGAATGCAATGACTACTTAAAGTCACGCGGAACTTGCTGCACGCACTGAAGAGCAGATACAAACCCACAAGCACAAACTGAACGGCAGAAAACAATCTGAAAGCCACGAGTCTGAAAAAGCACGAATCGTCTCTCACCAAACTTTTACTAACACGCAATTAGCAAAAGGAGCCCAAAGGGTGCCGCGCTTGGTTCTGAACCGGCCTTTTCTAGTCTCGTCGTACGTGGTGTACGTGACCGCGTGGTTGTCGATCGGAAATTCCGACAACTTTGTGCGACCGTGTGTAGGCAAAACAAGTTTGAGCCAACATCCGTCGGAAAAAATCCTAGGATTTTGTTGTCGGAATGTCCGAACAAAGTCCAACCGTGTGTACGGGGCATAAGCCCTTGTTCACACTGAATGAGGCTTTGCAATCATGCTACTTCAGAGCGATTTTAGAGCTGCAGGACAGTGCAACTTCATCTAAAGCTTACAGACATCTTTGTGATTTCATGCACAGATGTCAATGCAAGTCGCAGATACACAAAAATAGTGCAGGAACCTTTTTCAAATCGGTGCAAGTCTCACACCGATTTGTACGGTTCCATAGGCACAAATAGGGTGCCACATCGCATGACAAGTCGCACCGGTGTGAACGGGCACTAAAGCATGCTCTGACACCTGTTTGGATGAAGACAATCAGAAAATCGGACAAATTATCTTCCGATTTTTGTTGCATGCTAGTCTCATATCAAAGTGAAGAGGCAACTCAACATACGAAAATTCTCGTACGGCTTCAGAAATGATGTAATGTGTTGAATAGTTTCGTATGTATTCTTTCATTTCTGAGCAATGCTTGGTCTTGCTCTTACGATTTTTTTCAGACGAAAACTGTACTGATTAAATTAAAAAAACGGGCGTTGTGTTCACATACAACAAAAATGTTATAGCCTGCACATCCAGTTTTGTAGTCCGAAAATTCGGAATTGGCTGTCGAAAGCACCGTACTAACGATCAGAAAATTGGCAGATCGCTTGTTGGATGAAATTTTACTTCAGATTTTCTTATAGTGTGTACGGGCTTTAAGGCTTGAACAAGTACTAATGAGGACAACAGCTGATCGCTGTCTCAGGTTTTTAGCAAACACTTGGAATAGCTGATGATTAAATTTCAAATTGCTAGGGAGGATAGTCAAAATTGCAAGGGCACGTGAGTTAAAGTATAACTAAACTATAATAACTGTAACTATAATGTGAAAACTTTTTTTTTTAGTTTTGCATAGAGGATAAAGGGATTAGAACCCCTGTCAGGTTTTTATTGCTGTCCGTGCCCCTGTTAGTGCAATTCAAACTCTCTATTTGTCCTGTTTATCTCCAACAGTGCACCTAAAAAAAAAAAAAACATTTGTGGTTGTCCCCAGAACAGGAATAGTGGAGATATCTTCCAATGTGGATACTAGTTCTGGTGACACCCCAAGTTTTCTTCTTATTTTGACTATGGGAAGTGAAGGGAAATCTCCCCAATTGTACACAGATGGCGAAAATAAACCTTACAGGCTTAACCCTGAGCGAACTATGTTATGCCTGTCCTAACAGTCCTACACTAACAAACCTAAATTAACTCTAGCACACTTCTAGAGGGTGCTACAGGTATATATCTGAAAATAGATCAATCCTGATGTACTGACGGACTATTTCATTGCTGGAGGCCCTAAATGCCAGCGCAGTAGAAATACCCCCTAAATGACTCCTTTTTAAAGTAGACAGTCCAAGGTAGTTAGTAAGAAGCATGGAGGGTTTTTGAAGTTGTAATTTTTGGAACATGAAGAAATGAAAAAAAAAAAATCACATTTTATTTTATTATTATTGTCACCAGTGCAGTACAGTGTCATCATATACCTGGTGTGTTAGTGATCATGGACACTGACTGGTGGCAGTATGGACATTTTTTTTTATATACAGTATCTCACGTAGTGAGGACACCCCTGACATTTTTGTAAATATTTTATTATATATTGTCATGTCACAACACTGAAGAAATGAAACTTTGCTACAATGTTAAGTAGTGAATGTGCAGCTTGTATAACAGTGTAAATTTACTGTCCCCTCAAAATAACTCAACACACAGCCATTATTGTCTAAACCACTGGCAACAAAAGTGAGTACACCCCTAAGTGAAAATGTCCAAATTGGGCCCAATTAGCCATTTAACCTCCCCGGTGTCATGTGACTCGTTAGTGTTACAAGGTCTCAGGTGTGTTAAATTTTGTGTTATCGCTCTCACTCATACTGGTCACTGGAAGTTCAACATGGCACCTCATGGCAAAGAACTCTCTGAGGATCTGAAAAAAAGAATTGTTGCTCTAGATAAAGACGGCCTAGTCTCTAAGAAGATTGCCAAGACCCTGAAACTGAGCTGCAGCACGGTACAAGACCATACAGCGATTTAACAGGACAGGTTCCACTCAGAACAGGCCTTGCCATGGTCGACCAAAGAAGTTGAGTGCACGTGCTCAGCGTCATATCCAGAGGTTGTCTTTGGGAAATAGACATGAGTGCTACAAGCATTGCTGCAGAGGTTGAATGGGTGGGGAGTCAGCCTGTCAGTGCTCAGACCATACGCCGCACACTGAATCAAATTGGTCTGCATGGATGTCAGCCCAGAAGGAAGCCTCTTCTAAAGATGATGTACAAGAAAACCCCCAAACAGTTTGCTGAAGACAAGCAGACTAAGGACATGGATTACTGGAACCCTGTCCTGTGGTCTGATGAGACCAAGAAAAACTTATTTGGTTCAGGTGGTGTCAAGCGTGTGTGGCGGCAACCAGGTGAGGAGTACAAAGACAAGTGTGTCTTGCCTACAGTCAAGCATGGTGGTGGGAGTGTCATGGTCTGGGGCTGCATGAGTGCTTCCGGCACTGGGGAGCTACAGTTCATTGAGGGAACCATGAATGCCAACATGTACTGTGACATACTGAAGCAGTGCATGATCCCCTCCCTTCGGAGACTGGGCCATAGGGCAGTATTTCAACATGATAACGACCCCAAACACCCTCCAAGACGACCACTGCCTTGCTAAAGAAGCTGAGGGCAAAGGTCATGGACTGGCCAAGCAAGTCTCCAGACCTAAACCTTATTGAGCATCTGTGGGGCATCCTCAAACGGTAGGTGGAGGGGCGCAAAGTCTCTAACATCCACCAGCTCTGGGATGGAGTAGTGGAAGAGGACTCCATGACCAAGAGGATTAAGGCAGTGCTGAAAAATAATGGTGGCCACACAAAATATTGTCACTTTCGGCCCAATTTGGACATTTTCACTTAGCGGTGTGCTCACTTTTGTTGTCAGTAGTTTAGACATTAATGGCTGTATGTTGAGTTATTTTAAGGGGACAAATTTACACTGTTATACAAGCTGTACACTCACTACTTTACATGTAGAAAAGTGTCATTTCTTCTTGTCACATCAAAAGATATAATAAAATATTTACAAAAATGTGAGGGGTGTACTCACATTTATGAGATACTGTATATATTTTTTGTTTTATATATATATATATATATATATATATATATATATATATATATATATATATATATATATATTCCTTTTTTTCCTGGAGTAATTTTTCCATAGAGTAATTCAGGTTCATTGGGTACTGTCTATGGCTAGGGGGTACCTTCTGGACCAACACTGTGGTGAGTCAGAACTTTGCCATTTTCTTTTTGTGTGGCTTGGTGTATGCTTATGCTCCTGTCTTCCCATAGGTGCTAACATCTGGGACTAGTCTTGTGAGAACTTAACTAAAGACCAGGGGATTTTCTGTTCAGTAGGGTGGAGGAGACGGCTTTACCCGAGAACACTTATATCCCTATTTTTTGGGTTCTATTCCAGGCTGGAACAAATTGCCCAGAAATGAATGTCTCTGCATCCACTGGCCCTGGAAGAGTGGAAAACTTAAATAAATAATACCTTGTCAAGACAGAAACTAGTTTACCAACACAGAAACTGCTCCTCAAAGTTTGAAAAAATCTAGAACATGTGATCTCCAGGCCCCTTTCATATTGCACAGATTACTATCATAAACAAAGGAGGACTGACTGGCATGCCCTACATTTGAGAATATGGGATCCCCCACCCTTTTTCAGTGACCCAGTGAGATGTGAATGGTTGTTTGAAATGAACACACAAATCACATAGCATGGCGTGTTTGATACTTTTGTAATATTTTAAGATCAATTGCAGGTTATATATGGTGGAGACAGTCTTATAGGGCGTACACACGGTCGGACTTTGTTCGGACATTCCGACAACAAAATCCTAGGATTTTTTCCGACGGATGTTGGCTCAAACTTGTTTTGCCTACACACGGTCGCACAAAGTTGTCGGAATTTCCGATCGCCAACCACGCGGTCACATACACCACGTACGATGAGACTAGTAAAGGCCGGTTCAGAACCAAGCGCGGCACCCTTTGGGCTCCTTTTGCTAATCTCGTGTTAGTAAAAGTTTGGTGAGAGACGATTCGCGCTTTTTCAGACTCGTGGTTTTCAGATCGTTTTCTGCTGTTCAGTTTGTGCTTGTGGGTTTGTATCTGCTCTTCAGTGCGTGCAAGCAAGTTCCGCGTTACTTAGTCATTGTATTCTTGTTCGTTCGTTACTGTTTTGCAGTTCGCTCTTCACAGGCCTTGCTGTTCTTCAGTGCGTTCTGTTACTTCGTTCTGAGCAGCCGACCGTTTTCTAGCCATGTTTCGTATGCGTACTCCTCGTAGAGTTTGTGCTGTGCGGGGGCTTGGTGTTGGGGTCCTGACCTTAACACAAGTCCAGTCCATGAACAGGGTGGGGAGGAGTTCATGGACCAAGAATTGGTTGCTTCAGCGTGACCAGTTCTGTCATATGCCTTTGCTCTGTGAGATCCGTGAGAATAATCCTGATGATTTCAGGAACTTTCTCAGGATGACGGATCCCGTGTTTCACCGTTTGTTGGCTTCGCTGACCCCCTATATCAGCAGGCAGGATACCTGCATGAGGCAAGCCATCACTCCGGAGCAGAGGTTGGTCGCTACCTTGCGGTATTTGGCCACAGGGAGAAGCCTGCAGGACCTCAAGTTCTCGACAGGCATCTCCCCCCAGGCTCTGGGGATCATTATCCCAGAGACCTGTTCTGCCATCATCCAGGTCCTGCAGAAGGAGTATATGAAGGTAAGATTTTTATCCTTTAATATCGCATTATATTGAGGGAATACAAATAAAAAAACACAAAGAAAAGTTTGTGAGAAGTGTGTGTGAATATGAGCAGCAAAACTACTTAATTCTTGTCACATTATAAAGAAGAAGAAAGTGCGCTGTATTAAACCATTTTTAACATTGCAGCGTGACGAAAGTGCTGTATCCATTGCGAACGCTAAGTTTACCAGAACGAGCTGTCCCGTGTCGGAATTTCTTCTGAGCATGCGTGGCACTTTGTGCGTCGGAACAGGCCACACACGGTCGGAATTGACGCGATCGGATTTTGTTGTCGGAAAATTTTATCTCCTGCTTTCCAGCTTTGTGTGTCGGAAAATCCAATGGAAAATGTCCGATGGAGCCCACACACGGTCGGAATTTCCGACAACACGCTCCGATCGGACATTGTCCATCGTAAAATCCGACCGTGTGTACGGGGCATTATAGATACATGGGTTGTGACACCTCTATGCTTATGAATCCCAGAACTTGTTATCCTTAATCTGTACAATGAAGATGTAAACAACTGTTAAAACATCTGCATTTTGAAGATGTCTGTATGTAGACCAAGTATGACTATTACCGGGAGTTGTAGTTTAATTATTTAAATGTTTTACTATGTGAAAAACTGATAAATCTCAATAAAGACTATCCGATTTAAAAAAAAAAAATCTCTCTCTCCTAGCAATTTTTAAAAGTGTACACTGCTTGCTACACATGCACAGCTCAGAATAAACCTTGCATTGTCCTCTGGCATGTGCAAGATGGTGGTAGGTGATGAGGACACTGTGACTTTTGGAGTTGCATTATGAGCAGTATGTGAAAATAAGAGCAGCGTAACCCAGAAAACTTGGAGAAGATGGCAATGCCAGGGATAGAGCTGTGAAGGACAGATTGATTTGTCATCTCTAGAGGGGCTAGTGAATATATTCTCACTTTAAGTCCCAACTAAGAGCTTGGGATCTCCACTTCTTTTTCACCCTGTTTTCCTCCCCTCCACCCTTGGAGCACCCCTGATCCCTTCTACAGCCTTTACGAGTGAGTAGGTTAAATGAGGCTGAGTATCATCCAACCTGGAAAAGGAACACTGGTAACCTGGTGAGTCTGTTGGGGACAGCACTGGAGAAAATGCTTTTTTTGTTTTAACTCACATTGAAGAGTGCGGGATATGAATGTATCTATATTTATGAATGTATAACTTCCTGAACCTAATTGTTTGCAACTTTGAATGTAATGTATTCGATTTGTGCTTTACTTCAATATCTATTTTATAGATTATTCCTCCTGAAGAAGCGGTTACCCGCGAAACTAGAAGAGGATAAAATCAATTTAGAGATTTGCTTCAACAGAAGATACTTTTCGGGGGAACCCTGGGTATGTGTTTTTTTCAAATATAATTTCCTCCCAAATTGTTGTTTTAATGTACCCTGTATGTGATTTTTATATGTAATAAATAGTTTTTTATATCATTCTCATTGTTTGTTATTAGTACCGAGACAGTCCATCACAATTTTTGAGTCTGGGAATAGACCTTTGCCCAGCTTCAGCAACTGTCTTATTTTTCCATTCTCACATTGGAGAGTGATTTTTTTTTTTTTTTTACAATTTTTTGCCCATGTCGAGCTTTAATCCAAACTAGATTTGGGCTTTAACCCAAGCTGGAATTGTGTTTTAAGGTAGTAGGACAGATGGTGCAGAAATTGGAGGGGTGGCTGATGTCATAAAGGCACCGGTTGTAGGATTTCAGCCACACACTGTACTTAATGACCTCTTGTTTTAATAGCTTTCTACAGTCCCATTGACTTCTTAAATTAAAGAAAAACATTGCCCCTTTTTGAGCTGTCGTAAGGTATAGAGAGCCCCCACAAAGACTCATATTACTTTGCTATAAAAAAAAGGAATAATGCCCTGTACACACGATCGGACATTGATCGGACATTCCGACAACAAAATCCATGGATTTTTTCAGACGGATGTTGGCTCAAACTTGTCTTGCATACTTACGGTCACACAAAGTTGTCGGAAAATCCGATAGTTCTGAACGCGGTGACGTAAAACACGTACGTCAGGACTATAAACGGGGCAGTAACCAATAGGTTTCATCTCTTAATTTATTCTGAGCATGCGTGGTACTTTGTGCGTCGGATTTGTGTACACGCGATCGGAATTTCCGACAACGGATTTTGTTGTCGAAAAATTTTATTGCAAGCTCTCAAACTTTGTGTGTCGGAAATTCCGATGGAAAATGTGTGATGGAGCCCACACACAGTCGAAATTTCCGACAACAAGGTCCTATCACACATTTTCCGTCGGAAAATCCGACCGGCATTAGTCTTTTATTTTCTTCTTATTGTATACTATTTGTATTTGTATGCTACTGTATGCTAAAAAGACATGTAACCATTAGACTGTTTAGGAAATAAAAACAGTTCCAGAGATTATATCCTGCCTAGAATATTCTCATATTGTTTTCTGCTAAGAAAAGATAATTCACATTTGTAAGACTATCAAGAAAAATAAGTTAAGCAAGTGAACTGTATCACCTTATGTTAGCCCATAATTAGTCCCCTGATAAAACCGAATGATATCTGCTTTGCTTCTTCAGGGAATATTAGAAGCTAGTTTGACCTTCACACTACAAAACATTTTGGCCTTCATGACAAAGTACATTTTATAATCTATGTTGAAACAAGAATCTCTCTTGTGGGCTGTAATAAATTAGCAAAATTAAAAATTATTCCTATAAATGGATTTTCTCAGAATATGTTTTTAAAGGGAAAACCCACCATGTCAGGTGAATGTAAAAGATCCTGCGCTGAATTTATATATGTGTGAGTGAGGACTATATCAAGAACTCACATAAGGTAAACAATGAAGTGTTCATAAATAACATAAACAAATAAGTAACAAAAAAAAGTCTTTAGACCAGTGATAATGTGAATCTTGCATGGGCAATATCAATTTAGAACATTAAAAAATCCAGAAAGAGACAGTCCATACAGATGACAGAAATCTACTTGGTGTATCCAAGTGATGAAAGGTAAAGTGCTCGAAAGGGAAAAAATGCTGGCAGCACCATCACCCTTAGGAATGAGGCTTATTGGAACTCACAGACCTGAAGAGGCTTATGCCTCTCAAGTTGTGATTAGCTTGTAATTGGTATCCAAAAGTATGCGGTTATTCCCTGCTCCAAAACAATCCCTAATCCAGTTTGGATTATGTAAGTTCTTGATATAGTCCTCACTCACACATATATAAATTCAGCGCAGCATCTTTTACATTTATCTTTTTGCTGTTTGTCTTTTGACAAGGTTGCTGCTCCATTTATATGCTTTTAGTCACAGCGCAGTATATACCCACATTTTTTGATGTCAGGATTGGTGTACTGTGTGAAGGTGTATATTAGAAACTGGTTTTCCTCTGATGGGACTTTATAAGGCAAGAGCCTTCAAAATTATCAAAAACATGTATAGTTTATTTGGTATCAAAAAAATTAAAAATATATAACAAAACAACATATATAAATACTGAAGAAAAAATGAAGGATGCTACAAAAAAAGTGTGGACAATAACAATATGCTTGTAGAGGTACACTGTGAACATAAAACCACATCAACTATACAAACTGGAGTCTAAACCACACGGGTCCGACGCGTTTCGAGGTTTAAAATTTGGTTGAGACCTCTTCTTCAGGGGCTGGTGGTGAGATGAGTTGCTATCTATATATTTACAAAAAGAACAAAACATCTTAAAGCAAGTTCATGGTATGATAGCATCATATATATACCCCCATCAAATCATTCTTTGCAGCTATTACCTTTTGTACCACCACCCCCTCCCTTTAGAATGTAAGCTCTACGAGCAGGGCCCTCCTGTACCTTTTCTATTGAACTGTACTGTAATTGTGTTGTCCCCCTTTAACATTGTAAAGCGCTGCGTAAACTGTTGGCGCTATATAAATCTCGTATAATAATAATAATAATGTAGCATGAAAGTCAAGATTGATTCAACATTATTGAGTGATATGCTCACCATTTGACTCCTGAGCCCACAATTTGAAAGCATCCAACTTTAAAATCAGAGATAAGCGCAGTAGACCACCGATGAAGAAATGACCCCCAGTCCAGCGCTAGCACCAGAAACACGGCACGGACATGCAGATCACAGCAGGACATAAAGGGCGTCCTACCATTCGCAAAATGACACCACTATCACAGCTGTTGTAGGTAGTATGTGATATCACCTGGGGCACAGAGAAAGAAAATCTGGTAGATTCCAATCCACAAATGTGAGGCAAGAAGGGTGGGAAAGGAGGGTAGGGAAAGGAGGGGAAAAAAAAGGGGGTCTCACATAGAGTACTGGGGATTGCATGTAATATATATGATATTTGTATAATAAAAGCAGCAGAATGTGAGGTGCTTACCTATAGACTGCAAAGTGGACAATCCTCCTACCATAAGTAGAGGGAAGTCACATAAAGGTCTAGCAATGAGTAGGAGATGCTTGCTTTGCATCTGCTGTGAGATTATTGGCAGCAGCTCTGTGCATGTTGTTTTTTAATGCGATTTTAGTTAATCACATAGTCATTTTTGTGTCCCTCTGTGTCTTTTCAGTGATTGCATGCGGCTGTGTTTAACCGCTGTGTTCTCTTCCCCCCCCCCATTGTTGGGAGATCTGATGACACGGAGTGCTATTATATCTTCTCCTACTCATTGCTAGACCTTTATGTGACTTCCCTCTACTTATGGTAGGAGGATTGTCCATTTTGCATGAGTCTATAGAT
This sequence comes from Lithobates septentrionalis, assembly GCA_037952835.1. Classification (NCBI taxonomy): domain Eukaryota; kingdom Metazoa; phylum Chordata; class Amphibia; order Anura; family Ranidae; genus Lithobates; species Lithobates septentrionalis. The sequence goes on along the minus strand of JBBDGP010000182.1, from coordinate 2,909,940 downwards.
AAGCACCTCACACTCTGCTGCTTTTATTATACAAATATCATATATATTACATGCAATCGGGGCGCATGCGCGGTGCGATGCGGGAAGGACGCGAGTAGCTTAAGCTCCGTCGGACCCGGCCAGTGCAGGCTGAACAACCAGAGCCACATTGATCCTACGCCACCGAAAACAACATATACCCCTTGGGGAATCCTCCATGCATGCCAGGGAGAAGAACCGGGCATTTTGGCCGCTCACAGCACAACCTTACCCACTATCTTCTGGACGCTGCTGATAAACAAGCCAGGAGGATGTCCCAATATGGCGCCGGTGCCAGCTCACATGCGGCCGCAACTAAACCTCTATCTAATCCATCCATCCCCCCACTCAACAATGGAAATTGTGAGTACTCCTCTCCTTTATCTAAAGCTGATTTAGATGCCAGCCTCACAACCATTTTTGATAAACTGGTAGACAAAATAGAGAGTGAAGTACATGAATCCTCCACGGCCCTATCCCAAGAGATAGCTAACATAGGTAGCCGCACCGACATCTTGGAAACCAAACATGATGAACTCTCGCTTGCACATAATGATTTAAGAAAAGACTACGAATCATTAGCTGACAGCTTTGCATTTATGCAAGCACAAGTAGAAGATTTGGATAACAGAAATAGACGCCATTACATCAGATTACGTGGCGTCCCAGAAACAGTTACAGATCTCATGCCGGCAGTTTCCAAGATCTTCCATAATCTTTTACCAGATAAACCAATGTCTGCATTCACATGCGATAGAATACACAGAGCCTTAGGCCCCAAACCCTCGCCAGATAAACCACCGAGAGATATTATCATGTGCATGAAAGATTTTCTGGTGAAGGAGGACATCATGCGTGCTTCACGAATCTCCCCAAATATTGCCCTTGATGCTAAAAGTCTACAACTCTATCCTGACATCTCTCCTGCCACTTTGGATAGAAGACGCAGGATGAAGGAAGTCACCAATATCCTACAAACAGCTCGGATAAAATATAGATGTGGATTCCCATTCAAACGTACAATTCCAACGGCTCCATATACACGGTGTACAATGTAATCGAAGGTAAAGAATTACTTGTTAAACTGGGCCTACTAGAACCAGAACCTCCTAACTGTTTTCCTTCAACCCCAAGACCCTCCCCTATCTGGTCTACCCCGTCTTCTAGACGCAACACAAACGAACAAAGAAGATGGCGTCAACCATTCCAAAATCAAGCAACCTGAACACATCCTGCAAAAGCTGGTCAACTTCTCAAGTGGAACCACACGATGCCTTACTCTGCATTGGCAGTACTTTATCATTGTCTATAAAAGGTTTTCTATACCTACAACCCTAACCTTCATCTTGAACTGATCACTTTCATCATTGTTTCTATACACCTCCCCTACGAACAGCTTCCCTTATACCCATCTTCTACTGACTGAACTTTGCTTTCATCGCAGACACTAAGAACTTAGACAGAAGAAAAAAAGATTTCCACCCCCTCCCCAACCCTTCCCCCCTCCCCCTTCCCCCCCCCTCCCTTCATCATTAACATCACTCTCGCTTATTTTTCCTTACAGTTTTCTATTAAGTCATATATTTCTGCTTGATTTATTGCTTTTATACGAGGTAAATGCGGCCTCTCTTTAATAATATTACATTGATATCACTACTAGAGGATTTACATTTACCATATCCTCCCCTTCATAAAAGTTAAATGAAGCCGTCTTTGTTGTTTCAACAATCCCCCTGGTTGGCATTACCTGATGTCTTTGTTCCAGTTTATTCAAATAGCCTGTCACATCTGCGGTTGCTGGTTTGTCCCCCCTCCTGCCTATGCGGTCGACTGCGACGTCCTTATTTGTAGGGATGCTGCACCTGATTGCGTCTGCAGGATCAGGACATATTTGTCCTCTGGACTCTAGTTTATATTTTAGTGACAAGACATTTCTTGTCCCTCTGTTTATGTTATTTTGTTTTTCATTATTTACCAATTTTCCCTTTATGGCCAATACTAAATCTAAATTGAAAATAGGAAGTCATAGTAAGATTTCACAGTTTCACTGGATAAAGCAGTGTTGTATTCTTTCCTGTTACAGCTATTTACGCTTCAAATATAGTATATATCCTAAGTTTATCTTTCTACAAATAATGTATAATATGTCTCATTCATTCAAAATGCTAGACATCAAACCTCCCTTATACAAACAAGAGCTTTATTCCTTTATACCACCTTATTGTTATGTGATTGTCTTTTGTCATAAACATTATCATTTATACATAACCAATGGGTCTTAAAGTCATATCACATAATGTTCAGGGTTTTAACTCACCTCACAAAAGGAAAAAAGCCTTCCAACATTACAAGAGAATAGGCGCAGATGTTATCCTCATGCAGGAAACACATTTTTCCTCCTCCAATCACCCAAACTATTTTGACAAGACATACAATCAATTTCATTATACCACATTCCACAATAAAACCCGCGGTGTAGCTATCTTTATCCGCAACACATGTATGTCTTAGACATACAAAATATATACAAAGATACAGATAGTCGCTATATCATCATCAAAGGTCAGATAAATAATAAAATAATTACTATAGCATCGATTTATGCCCCTAATGAATCTCAATCTACCTTTTTCCAGAATTTTTTTGAGATCCTAGACAAATATAGTTCTCCCCACTTAATCTTAGGAGGGGACTTTAACTTAACATCACACCCTGCCTTAGATAGAAGCAAAATAACCCCATCTACCAAAGCTTTCTCTAAATCCTTGAACCTATCCCTTAACAAATTTCAACTTATTGACTCTTGGAGAGCCCACAATGTAGGTATCAAAGCCTATACACATTATTCACACCCTCATGAAGTATACGCAAGACTGGACTACATATACTGTACCCCTATACTTTTAGCCAACTCCTCCAAAGCTCTTATACATCCTTGTCCCTGGTCTGACCTTGACATCACCTCATTCGAAACCTCACATATAGGTCTCTCACCTTCCCCTTACAATTGGCGGCTAAATGACTCAATCTTAACAGACACCTCATTAACACAATCCATTTCAACACACATTGAGAATTACTTTACAGACAATGTCAACGATGAAACCCCTCCCGCTACACTTTGGGTGGCTCATAAAGCGGTCCTAAGAGGCCACCTAATCAGTCTAGCTGTCAGCAGAAACAGAGAAAGACTCACGGACATCAAAAGCCTCACCAAAGATCTAAATGACCTATACCACAAACTACAACATGCTCCATCACAAGAACTCACTAAACAGGTACAAGACAAACGTAAAGCTTTGGACTTTATACTTTCAGCAAATACAGAAAAATCACTTAGATTTTCCAAAGCCAAATTTTTACTACATAGTAACTCCCCCTCATCTATGTTCGCCAAAAAACTTAACCATGAACGCAAACCCCCACACACATATAAACTTAGAGATTCCTATGGAAACATGATCACCCACCCTCATGAAGTGTTAAATATATTTTCCTCATTCTATAAAGACCTACTCTCAACTCCACAATCTCCTCTAGATCACTCATCTAAATCATGGTTAGACGACTTACAATTACCCTCTCTCAACTCACAGCAAATAGAAGCCTTAAATGCCCCCTGTACGGAATTAGAATTGACTTGAATCATTAAATCTCTTAAAACCTCTACAGCACCTGGCCCAGATGGCTTCTCATCTTCATATTATAAAAAATTTGCCTCTTTTTTAACCCCCCATTTGACTAACCTCTTTAATCACATTCTCAATGGCGGCCATTTCCCGGATGAGATGCTTCTCGCTAACCTTTCTCCTATCCCTAAACCACTTAAAGACCATTCCCTCCCCCAGAATTATCGCCCTATATCAGTTTTAAATAATGACCTTAAAATCTTTGGGAGACTACTCTCCGATAGATTGGCAACTGTCATTACAAACCTAATTCACATTGATCAAACTGGTTTCATCCCAGGGCGACAGATAGTTGACAATGTTAGACTAGTCACCAATATCATACAAGACGCAAATTTACACTCCCGTCAACTATGCCTCCTTAGTTTGGATATACATAAGGCGTTTGACAGCGTTAGCTGGTCATACCTCAATTTCATACTGCCTAAATATGGGATTTTGGATAAATTCCTACAGGGATTTAACGCTTTATATCACTCCCCTCAAAACAGAATTAAAATCCCCGGTCATAATTCAGATTTCTTCCCACTTAGTAGAGGAACTAGACAAGGCTGTCCCCTTTCCCCACTCTTATTTGACCTCGCTATTGAACCATTAGCCCACAATAATTAGAAATAACACAGATATAAAAGGATACACTAAAGGAGATAATGAATTTAAACTCAGCTTATATGCTGATGATGCACTTATATTCCTCACTGAACCTCTTACCTCTATCCCATCCCTCCTTACAGAATTGAGACTTTTTCATAATATCTCAGGTCTTAAAATTAATACGAATAAATGTTCTGCTCTACCAATTAACTTCAACCAAAACACACAAAATTTATTATCAAATAATTTTCCTTTCATATGGTGTCCTAATTCATTTAAATACCTAGGAGTTACAATAACCTCAACACATAACCTTCTATATAAATCCAATTATATCCCACTATTTTCTCACATCACCTCTATTCTTAATTCCTGGTCTTCTTTTCATATCTCGTTTTTAGGTAGAATATGCGCCATTAAAATAACAATCCTCCCAAAACTTTTATATTATTTTCGTACCCTTCCTATTAACATCCCAAAATCTAAATTGATCTTTATTCAAAAAACTGTCAATAAATTTATATGGGCCGGGAAAAAACCCAGATGCAGCTACGCCCTTATGCATAGACCCCAATCCTCGGGAGGCCTAGGTCTTCCTAACATCTGGCTATACTATCTTGCAGCCAGATTAACACAACTAACCCAATGGTTCACCCCTACCCAGGAGACCCCATGGAAAAAATTTGAAACCACTTCCATAACCCCACTACATTTACAAGGAATATTATGGTCCAACATCACATCCTACAGTAAACTCACCAAACTCAATATTATTGTTGCTCAATTTTTCCAATTATGGAATAAGCACAAAGATACATATAAACTCTCTTCAAACACTCCCCCCTTAGCCTCCTTTTTAGGAGACCACAGATTTCCATATGCATATAATAATAAGCTTTCCTTTTCAACTTGGATCAATAAAAATATTACCACACTTAGATCCTTACAACTAAAATGGAATTTTATCCCATTCCCTACATCACAATCTACAAACGGCCTCCCTTCCTCTGAACTTCCCCATTACCACTTAATTAAAAATTTCTATGCCGAAAATTTCGCACTTTCAACAAACCCCTCCAACACTGTATTTGAACAAATCTGTATCTCCCTTTCTAGAGACAGAGGTCTGATCTCAAGATTATACAATTTGCTAAAGAGTGTTGGAGTACCAGACAAATCCTCACAGATGCTTAAATGGGAGTCAGACATAGGTATCGCTTTTAGCATAGATGATTGGTCATCTATGTCAATCAATTTACGCAAAAGTAATAAATAAATAGTAATAAAATATTCTCAAGATGGTACCTAACCCCTGCTAAACTACACACATATTACCCTTCAATTTCTCCAAACTGTTTCAGAGGGTGTACAGAACCTGGCACGCTCATACACACATTTTGGAAGTGCGCCCACCTAGATCCAATATGGCATAAAGCCTTTGAAATAATTGAAACCTCCACCAAAGAAAAAATAACACCCACACCCCAAATATGCCTACTATATGCAAACATACCAAACATTCCCCTTCCATGCATGAGACTAATTCACTCTTTATGTAGCTCTATCCACTGGATGATAGCATATAACTGGAAATCCAATAATCTCCCATGGCAACAAGTAGTTTCCAGAATAGATTCACTCAAACTTTCAGAATGGATATATCATACTCTTAACGATACTACTCATATCCACAAAAATAAATGGTCTTATTGGATCTCAAGTTAGTTTATATCTTTACAAATTCATTCATGTGTTTTATTTCTTATATATATACCTGAGATTTTTTGTTTACATACCTCCCCTGAATATATATCCATGCTTTGTACTATATAATCTGTAACTCTCTATCATTCCTAAGTCTGTATGATAGCTCTATAACACTGTTGTATGCTTTATTATTACTATACTATTTGTATATTTCTTTGGAACTTCCAAATAAAACTTTTGTAAACAATATATTACATGCAATCCCCAATACTCTATGTGAGACCCCTTTTTTTCCCCTCCTTTCCCTACCCCCCTTTCCCACCCTTCTTGCCTCACATTTGTGGATTGGAAACTACCAGTTTGTCTTTCTCTGTGCCCCAGGTGATATCACATACTACCTACAACAGCTGTGATAGTGGTGTCATTTTGCGAATGGTAGGACGCCCTTTATGTCCTGCTGTGATCTGCATGTCCGTGCCGTGTTTCTGGTGCTAGCGCTGGACTGGGGGTCATTTCTTCATCGGTGGTCTACTGCGCTTATCTCTGTTTTTAAAGTTGGATGCTTTCAAATTGTGAGCTCAGGAGTCAAATGGTGAGCATATCACTCAATAATGTTGAATCAATCTTGACTTTCATGCTACATAAATATATATGATGCTATCATACCATGAACTTGCTTTAAGATGTTTTGTTCTTTTTGTAAATATATAGATAGCCACTCATCTCACCACCAGCCCCTGAAGAAGAGGTCTCAACCAAATTTTAAACCTCGAAACGCGTCAGCCCCGTGTGGTTTAGACTCCAGTTTGTATAGTTGATGTGGTTTTATGTTCACAGTGTACCTCTACAAGCATATTGTTATTGTCCACACTTTTTTTGTAGCATCCTTCATTTTTTCTTCAGTATTTATATATGTTGTTTTGTTATATATTTTTGATTTTTTTGATACCAAATAAACTATACATGTTTTTGATCATTTTGAAGACTCTTGCCTTATAAAGTCCCATCAGAGGAAAACCAGTTTCTAATATATAGTCTCATAGGGATGTGGGCAAGTTGTCTTCCTCCACAAGGTCATCGTCACCATCCTCATTGACTGTGTGAAGGTGAGTAGTCCTAAGGTCATACATTGCAGTCATTATATGCCAATGAGTTCTATAGAGTAGATCTGGATGATGGCACATTTCAGCAATCTTTACAAAGTTTGTAGCTTAGCTTTAGGTTACACAGTGTAAATATTTCATATTATTATAATAATATTTTTGGACGTGTGCAGCCTATTTGTGTAATGATTTTGTGTATAGTGTTCATTTTAGGACAGACTTAAAGTGATACTAAAGTCCGTTTTTTTAGTTAAAATAACAAACATGTTATACTTACCTGCTCTGTGTGATGGTTTTACACAGAGCAGCCCAGATTCACCTCTTCCTGGGTCCCTCGCCGGCGCTCCTGCCCCCCTCCCCCTGCTGAGTGCCCTCACAGCAAGCAGATTGCTATGGGGCAACCGAGCCACCGCTCTGAGTGTCCGTTCAGACACAGAGCCGTGGTTCGGCCAGCCCCCTCTCTCTCTCCTCATTGGCTCACTGACTTTGATTGAGAGCAGTGGGAGCCAATGGTGCCATGCTGCTGTCTCAGCCAATGAGGAGACACTCCTGCAACATTGCTGGATCGAGATGGGGCTCATGTAAGTATTAGGGGGCTGCTGCTCACAGAAGAATTTTTATCTTAATGCATAGAATGCAATAAGATAAAAAAAAAAAACCTTGTGACTTTACTCTTTGGATAGAGTAAGGGATCATTATAACCCCTGAGCTGTTTAATCTGGGTCAGGGTTACTTTAGTTCAGGGCTGGGTTACTCATGCTTGCAGCTTCTCTGGTGCCTCCCCCTGTTTTCTGGGACATTGGAGAATGTTCCAGATATAGTGGGTGGAGGTTAGGAGGACCTGCTTGGAATATTTATGAGGACCTCAGTCACTCCCCAGCAGGGGCAGCTCCAGACATTTTTTTTGGGGGTGCTGTGTGGGTGCTGAAAGTATAAGTGGGGGTGCTAATGCGGCACGTGTCGCCTTCTTGTGGGCATGGTCAAAAGTGGGTGTGGCCAAAAAGTGTGTGTTTATACAATGGGAGAGACAATGAAAAGATAAAATAGGACCTTCGGGCACACATAATTGATTGTGGGAGTAAAACAAGCCCAAATGGAACCAGCGATGATAAACCCCAGCATGTATAAGGGCCAGCAATGACAACCCCTAGTACATGTTGGGGCCAGCCAGAACACCCGGCACAGCACAGTTTTTTTTTAAATATTTTTGAATATTTTTGAATTCAATAATTTTTTTGAACTCATTTTGAATTTGGACTGTTGCTTTTACTTGATTTTTTATTTTATTTTTTATTTTTCATTTTTGATGTTTCATTATTCGCTGTTTTCACTTACGTGATATTTACTAATGAGTATCACTATTGACACTATATTTATACTACATTCACTTTGTTTACATTCGAGTGTGTCATCTGCACTTGCACTTTACAGGGAGCATGGTTTGCAATCAATTATTGTTTTTCATTTTTCATCACCATTATAACGCGCTGCTCCTTAATCTATAATAGTATAACCAGCTTCCATTAGCGCGGGTTGGTAGTTTTCACTATCTATTATACCCACAGCACAACGGTGACCCCATATACAGTGCCCACAGCAGGAGGGTGACCCCATACACAGTGCCCACAGCAGGAGGGTGACCCCATACACAGTGCCCACAGCAGGAGGGTGACCCCATTCACAGTACCCACAGCAGGAGGGTGACCCCATACACAGTACCCAGAGCACAACGGTGACCCCATAAACAGTGCCCACAGCAGCAGGGTGACCCCATACACAGTGCCCACAGCAGGAGGGTGACCCCATACACAGTGCCCACAGCAGGGGGTGACCCCATACACAGTGCCCACAGTACAACGGTGACCCCATACACAGTGCCCACAGCACAACGGTGACCCCATACACAGTGCCCACAGCAGGAGGGTGACCCCATACACAGTGCCCGCAGCAGGAGGGTGACCCCATACACAGTGCCCACAGCAGGAGGATGACCCCATACACAGTGCCCGCAGCAGGAGGGTGACCCCATACACAGTGCCCGCAGCAGGAGGGTGACCCCATACACAGTGTTCGCAGCAGGAGGGTGACCCCATACACAGTGCCCGCAGCAGGAGGGTGACCCCATACACAGTGTTCACAGCAGGAGGGTGACCCCATACACAGTGCCCGCAGCAGGAGGGTGACCCCATACACAGTGCCCGCAGCAGGAGGTTGACCCCATACACAGTGCCCGCAGCAGGAGGGTGACCCCATACACAGTGCCCGCAGCAGGAGGGTGACCCCATACACAGTGCCCACAGCAGGAGGGTGACCCCATACACAGTGTTTGCAGCAGGAGGGTGACCCCATACACAGTGCCTGCGGCAGGAGGGTGACCCCATACACAGTGCCCGCAGCAGGAGGTTGACCCCACACACAGTGCCCGCAGAAGGAGGTTGACCCCATACACAGTGCCCGCAGCAGGAGGGGACCCCATACACAGTGCCAGCAGCAGGAGGGTGACCCCATACACAGTACCCGCAGCAGGAGGGTGACCCTATACACCGCACCTGCAGCAGGAGGGTGGCCACTGTTATGGCGACACCTGATCATCATTTGGGTACTGTAAGTAGCAGGCACAGGCACTCCTGATCTGCATGGCAGTCTAATGATTGCAGTACATGTCTCCAAGTCCAATGAGAGGGCTGATATCAGAGGATTTCCCTCAGAGTGTCCACTGCTTAGTCCAGATCAGGAATGCCCCTCAATCAGTGTAATGCAGCATGCTGCTATAGATCAGAGGACTGGAAAGCCCCCCTCCCTTCCAGGCTCAGCAGCTACATTAAAAACAGAACGATGCCTGCAGCAGTGATCAGCCTCGCTCCTCCTAAGCCTTCCTCCTCGGACCACACCATGTGACAAACACACCCCTCTTGTCCTCTGACACTGGCCCTGCAGACTGCAATTCACTAAGTGCAGCAGCTCCGTTCTGCTCCCTCACTCCTCCCCCCACCATATAAGTAAACACAGCTTCTCTCCTCCTCTCTCTCCATAGAATACCAGCTTTCGCCAGGTTTCCTGGGGCACTGCACAGGGCTGGGCTCTCTCTGCTGCTTCCATCCAAATTCTTATTTTGGCGGCAAATGCAGGAGACCAGCACTGGATCAATCCGCCACTGATGCAGGCTCCTCACCACCCAGCCCCTGTCGGGTCTAACTGATCATTCGCGGCTTATTCGGCTGTATCCCTCCACTTTACAAAAGAGTCCCTAGCCTCTTGCAGACAGGATTCACAGCAGGTACCAAATAATTTGTTTAAAATCCTGTGACTGTACTGTAATACCTCTGTGGAAATGTTGGGGGTGCTATGAGGGTGCTTGAAGATTTTTTGGGGGAGCTTCAGCACACCCAAGCACCCACCTGGCGCAGCCACTGCTCCCCAGTAAAGGGCTGGTAGGGGCAGGCCACCTCATAAATAGGCATGGTCATGCAAGGAGGGGTAGCCTGGTGGATGATGAAGATGGAGTGCTGGGGAGGCTTTCGTGGACTTTGAGGTGGTGACCTCAAGCCTGGGGTTTGGGAGCTAGGAAAGTACCTACCAAAACATGGGGGAAGCCCTTCCTGGAGGTACGGGAGCAAGGAGAGAGGATAGCGGGAGTAGGTCAGCAGAACTGGGAAATCTCCTTAGAGTCAGCCGGGTGGGCGGGTGAGTTTTAGCCTGGAGGACTGTGTGTAAGAAGTTAGCCTAGAGGGCTACTGAAAGGGGCAGCTGCAGCCAGGTGGATTGGCAGTGCCTGAAGAGGTGGTGCTGGGATCAGTAGCCACAGAAGTATTGCAAGCTGGACACTGACATTCTGCTACACACCTAGAGGGCCTCGGGTTTCTGCCTGTAATTGGCCATTGCTTTCATCTGACAAAGTGACTTCCAGGTATTCACAGTATTCCAGCTGGTTTCTGCAAACAAGTGCATGTTGGAGGAAGAAGAGGAGCTGTATATAGAGTCTGTATGTAGGAAGAGTCGTCCCTGAAGTTGTTGCTGTCAAATGGGGATCCTATAACCTCCCATCCCTATACAAGTTATTACCCTTAATAGATAACAAAAACAAAGTCACAGACTGTTCTCTGACTCAAGAGTACATGTAAAAATTTGGTGTCCCTGCCTGTGCAGGGTGAGGGATCCCAGGTTACTCTAGGTAACTCTATAACTTTCCTACAGATTAAATATTATACACTTATTTGGGTTATTTTTACCAAAGAAATGTAACAGAATACATTTTGGGCTAAATTTATGAAGAACAATTATTTATTTGCAAAACAGAAACAAAGAAACATGCATTTTTTTCAAATTTCTCAGTCTTTTTTTCATTTATTTAGCAAAAAATAAAAAACCCAGTGGTGATTAAATACCACCAAAAGAAAGCTCTAGATGTTTGAACAAAATTATAAAAAATTTAGTTTGGATACAGTGTTGCATGATCGTGCAATTGTCGTTCAAAGTGTGACAGGACTGAAAGCTGAAAATTGGCCTGGGCAGGAAGGGATAAAAATAACCAGTAGGAAATTGGTTAGGAAATACTTGTTGCCTTTGCTAGAATGACACTTTCCCTGTCACTTCCTGTAATAGAGTTAAACAAAGACAAAAATGTTCGAAGTCCAGCCTGTGTGACAAATATGGCTCCCTTCATATATACACAGGAGGCTCAGCTGACTCAGATACACAGCTGACATAGATAATGCTTCAGTGGCGGCACAGGTGGCTGTTATGCATACATACAAAGCTTTGATTAACCTACTCTAATGAACCTTATCCCATTCAAGGGGCTGAGGTCCTAAAGCTATTCTAGAAAATTTTTTGTTTTTCCATTCGGAGAATTAAGGCTCTTACCTCCTCACCTAATGCGCCCTTGTGGTTCAATGGCATTTTGGCTGAACTTAATCATCTACCTGATGTGCACCGCTGGGCTCGTGCTAGACTGAAGTATGCGCATCAGCTATTTTCAGAGGGGACATTTAAATAATTTTCAACCCTGAGGACTGAGCTTGGTGTCTCCAACAATCATTTATTTTCCTATCTGCAACTTAGACACGCGGTGGCAGCTCAATTTGGGCTGTGGGATGTCCAACTTCATCCTTCAGTTTTGGAAGCTTTATTCAAAAAAGGGGAAATCTTACATGGAACCATAGTACTGAGAGGATAGTGTTCCTTGATCTTGAGATTAAAAAAGTTGGAGGTGGCTTCCGGTTGTGCAATTACTTCAAGCCGACTGACCGTAATTCTTATATACCCCTGGGGAGTTGCCACCATAAATCTTGGTTGTGTAACATCCCCAGGGGTCAATTTGTTAGGTTAAGGCGAAATTGCACATGGGAGAATAATTTCATCTCTCAATCACTGGTGCTCTCCTCCCGGTTTCAAGAAAAAGGTTATGACAAAACCTCCCTAGAAAGGGACATTGAGCATGTACATTCCATGGATAGGGGATCACTGATCACTGACAAAGTGAAAGACTTAAGCACCAGTGTATCTAACTTCAGAATGGTGCTGGATTATAATGTCCAGCATAAGAAATTTGAAAAAGTTTTTGAAAAAAATTGGTTTATCCTGAAACAAGACAGAGTGTTGGGTCCTTTGTTACCACAGCGCCCTGCCTTTATATACAAAAAAGCACCCTCCTTACGCAATAGGCTTGCCCCTGGAGTGGTGGATCCACCGGTGCAATCTGAGAACAGATTATTCTCTTTTCTATCTGGGTTCTATGCCTGTGGGCGATGCACAGCCTGCAGGCATTCTAAAAGTAACCTCAAAAAATGTAAGTATTTTGGTTGGGCGCATGCGTGGCTTCAGGGAAGATGGACGCTTGAGACTGTAGCTCCGCTCCACTCGGGACTATAACGGCTTCTGGAGGGTCATTAACAGCGATTTAAGTCTTTATTTTAGCACCCCTCAAGCCACCAACTCTCGGTGCATGCCTTCGAGGAAAAAGAAATCCAGAGGATCCTCTCAAAACACCCTGACCCATTATCTCCTTCGCACGAGGGAACGGCTCAGCATGCCTCAAGATGGCGCCGCCGGGAAAGGAAAATCTCCTGCTCCAGCCTCTCCGCCTCGATCGAATCCCTCTCCTTCCGCAAGCACGGCGGGTGAGTCCCATACCGCTCTCTCTAAGGCGGATTTAGATGTCAGCCTGGAGGCCATGTACACCAGATTGGCCACAAAATTTCAAACAGAGCTGCATAAGACATCTCACACTTTATCACAGGAAATCGCGGCCTTAGGCTCACGTACTGAGCTCCTTGAAACGAAACACGACGAGCTGGCCCTGGCGTACAATGACCTCAGTCGTGAACATGAATCCCTGACCCTGGCTCTGACAGCTATTCAAACACAAGTCGAAGATCTCGACAATAGAAATAGGCGCAATAATTTGCGTCTGAGAGGCATCCCCCGAGACCGAAACCGATTTAATCCCGACCGTGATCAGACTGTTTAAATCACTTCTTCCAGAACGGGATTCTGCAGCTTTTAAATGTGACCGTATCCACAGGGCACTGCGCCCGAAACCTCCTGATGATAAACCCCCCAGGGATATCGTCCTCTGCATGAAGGACTTTCTCATCAAGGAGGAAATTCTAAGAGCTGCCCGGAACAAGCCACGGATAACACTTGATGATCATCTTATCCAGATCTACTCGGATATCTCCCCAACAACCCTGGACAGAAGAAGAAGTCTGAAGGAAATCACCACTGCACTACAATCTGCACATATTCGCTACAGATGGGGATTTCCATTCAAATTACAGGTCCCACATAATGGCACCACTTTCTCTGCCACCACCCTGCATGAGGGTCAAGAGATTCTGGTAAAACTTGGTCTCTTAGATGCAGCTGCAATCCGACGCCCCCCCTCTACGCCCCGCCAGGCTCCCATCTGGCAAACACCACCACCCAGAAGAGATAGAAGGAGAATTCGATATGACATCGGAGAGGACCTCGTCATTCCACCACGCTGAAAAACTGCCGATTCCCACTATTGTCAGATCACCCTGCACCTACTCCGCTCTGCATTTTTTAAGTGCGGCTGTCCCTTGGAGCTGTACTATGTGCACCCCTCCCAGCAAGAAAGAGGTTTATTTTTACAGATTTGCTGGGATCGAGACCTAGCTGTCTCGCAAGTTACTGTATTTTGTGTCAGGTAAAGTTCTTTTTACCTTCACTTTACCTGACCCGGTTTGGATGTGGTCCTCCATATCCTTTTTTTGTTTTTTTTGCTGTTGTTTTTTTTTTTGTTGTTGTTTTTTTGGTTTTTAAGAGTTGATAGCTTTTCCTTTCTAGCTGGTCAGCCAGTTCACAGCCTGAAATTTTTTTCCAACATTTGGTACTTTTATGAAACTACCAAGCCTACCATTGTTTATTTTCACCTTCTTGTACATGTTTTCAATGTTTACAGTTTGTCGGGCGGTACTATGGGGGTACCCCTGCTGGATGTGCTTTATCTTAGCTTGAGAATACACTTTCACCCCCTAGGATGGTTTATTCTGAACCTTCTCACACCTGATAGGATCCAAATAACGAAAAATGGTTATTACATGTATCTCACATAACGTGAAGGGATTCAATTCCCCTATAAAGAGACGTAAGGCCTTTGACATGTATGGGCACCTTGGTGCTAAGATTCTCCTGTTACAGGAGACACATTTTGCCCATTCCTCGCACCCTAAATTCTTCCATAGAAACTTCCCCCAGTCGTTTTACTCCCTTTACTCATCCAAAAGCAGGGGTGCCGCCATTTTTTTGCATGCTTCTCTCCCTATGGAGGTTAAACAATGTTTCAAAGACAAAGATAGCAGATTTGTGATTATCAAGGGTGTGTTACATAATAGAGAAATTACAATTGCCAGTGTATACGCCCCCAATGATGCACCTGCTTCCTTTTTCAAATCCTTCTTTGATAAATTGACCTCCTTGAACTCTCCTCATATCATAATAGGAGGAGATTTCAACTTAGTAGCTAACCCTACTCTTGATAGATCCTCCTCCACCAAGATCTCCAAAGCGTTCCCCAGGTCTCTTACTCAGGGCCTCTTGGATCACCAGCTGGTGGACACCTGGAGAACGCACAATATGGGGCTCAAGGAATTCACTTTTTACTCTCACCCCCACAATAGTTACGCCAGGTTGGATTACATATATACCACCCCCATTATATTGGCAAACTCCACCAAGGCTACGATCCACCCCTGTGTTTGGTCAGACCATCACGTGACGTCTTTTACCACTGAATTTATAGGGTTGGCCCCAACACCATACATATGGAGACTGAATGAAGCATTGCTGTCGGACGTCGTGGTCGAATCCGAGACAGCTAAATCGATAGAGGAATACTTCTCCCTAAATGCCCTTCCCGACACCCCTCCCTCCTTTTTATGGACAGCCCATAAAGCAGTCATAAGAGGTAAACTAATCAGCATAGCCTCTTCCCACAATAAGAGTCACAGACAAAAAATTTTGACTCTTACCACTGATCTAGACCGCATATACAAAAACACTAATTTGTTAGATCTAGATTCAACTAGAAAATTAATAGACCAAAAGCGCCTTGAATTAGACTCCCTTTTATCCTCTAAAATTGAAAAAGACCTCCGTTGGTCCAAAGCCAAAATTTTATTACACAATAACGCCACCTCCACTTTATTTGCAAGAAAGCTAAATCAGTCATTCCGCCCCACACATGTATATAAACTCTCCTCAAATACGGGTCTACCCACCTCCCATCTCAAGGAAGTACTTCAAATATTTGAACAATTCTATTCCTCCCTCCTATCTCCGAACCCAAACTCTCCTTCCCCTGCGGACGACACATGGTTCCAGGACATTCATATCCCCACTCTCTCAACTACACAAGTTGAGAAGCTCAATGCCCCTATCACCACCTCAGAGGTTCTCAATGTCATTAAATCCCTTAAGTCAGGCTCTGCCCCAGGCCCTGATGGCTTTTCAGCCATTTACTACAAAAAATTTGCCACTTTACTCTCCCCCGGCCTAGTCCAATTATTTAATTGGATTCTACAAGGAGGTAACTTTCCAGAGGAGATGTTGCTGGCAAATATGTCCCTGATCCCCAAACCTAACAAAAATCACTTACTCCCCCAAAATTATAGGCCAATTTCAGTCATGAATAATGATGTAAAAATCTTCAGCAGAATCCTTGCGGACAGGTTGGCATCTATTATCTCCTCTCTTATCTCACCTTTCCAGTCAGGATTCATCCCCCACAGATTTATAACAGATAACATTAGATTAGCCTCTAACATCATCCAAGACTCCAACTTAAATTCCCGTAAACTCTTTTTACTCAGTCTGGACATACACAAGGCGTTCTATAGCGTCTCCTGGAGCTATTTAAATACGCTTCTACAACGTATGGGATTTCGGGAGGAATTTCTACAGGGGTTTCGTGCCCTTTATGTAAACCCTAAAACTCGAATTAAAATCCCGGGCTGTAGTTCCGAGTTCTTCTCCATAGGGAGAGGCACTCGGCAAGGATGTCCACTTTCCCCACTAATTTTTGCCCTCACCCTGGAACCCCTGGCCATTGCGATTCTTAACAATCAAAATATATCAGGTTACACCAGGGGCCTCTCTTCCTATAAGTTCTGTATGTACGCAGACGACATCCTTCTGTTCCTAACGAATCCACACATTTCCCTACCAAACCTCCTCCAAACATTACCATATTTTGCGGGAGTCTCCGGCCTTAAAATCAATGTCTCGAAATCAATCGCCCTCCCGCTGGGCTTTTCTCCAGCGGAGGTGCAACAATTTAAAAATACCTTTCACTTTGTATGGAAGGAAACCTGTCTATCATATCTGGGCATTGATCTGGCGGGAGACTTTAGCAAATTTTTTGACCACAATTACCCCCCCATGATCTCTAAACTGAAGAAAACACTTCATTCATAGTCTCAGCTTCATATCTCTTTTCTAGGCAGAGTCACAGCCCTTAAAATGGTGATACTTCCCAGATTGTTGTATCTTTTTCGTTCCCTCCCTATTAGAGTTTCTAAATC
Organism: Lithobates septentrionalis; assembly: GCA_037952835.1. Classification (NCBI taxonomy): domain Eukaryota; kingdom Metazoa; phylum Chordata; class Amphibia; order Anura; family Ranidae; genus Lithobates; species Lithobates septentrionalis. The sequence goes on along the minus strand of JBBDGP010000182.1, from coordinate 2,892,783 downwards.
TTACCTCCTCGCCTTTCAAGCCCATATGAATAAATTTATCTGGCAAGATAAACCCCCTAGATTTGCCAGGGAAGTCCTCTATCGATCTCCTAAGAGGGGAGGCTTAGGGGTCCCCCGTATTTGGCTATACTATATCGCTTGCAGATTTGCACAACAAGCCCAGTGGAACTTCAGAGACTCCAAGGTCCCATGGGTCAAATTCGAGCAGGACTCTATTGCCCCATTATATCTACCTGGATTATTGTGGTCCTCCTGCCCCCTCCTCACAGAAGTCTCTAACAAAAACTTAATAGTCACAGTCAGTCTGAAACTCTGGAATACATATAAGAAGAAATACAATCTCCTCTCCCAGCCCCCCCTGGGTGCCTCCTATGTTGGTGACCCTAGATTTCCAACTGCCTTTACTCACCCGGAACTATTTGAAGGGTGGATCCAACACAACCTGATCACTTTAAGGGACTTCTTAGAAGATTCCAAATTTATTTCATTTGCTACCTTTAAATCCCGTTTTCTTATCCCTGATAGGGAATTCTATCATTTCCTTCAGATAAGACATTTTTTTCAACACCATTACCTCCCCCCCCACTCTGACCACTCAACACTATATGAGGACCTGTGTTGTACTGCTCCCCGTCAAAGGGGCCTTATCTCACAGATCCATGGCTCCCTGGTGTCGATTGAGGACTCTCCGACCCTGAACTACAGATCTCAATGGGAACAGGACCTAGCATTGGACCAAGATGTCATAGACTGGGATAGGGGATGGTTGAACATATGTAAATGTTCAAAGTCCCTTACTACAAAAGAGACAGCCATTAAACTCATAACAAGATGGTATTATACCCCCACACGTATACAAAAAATTTACCCGCAGTCCTCTCCCCATTGCTTCAGAGGTTGCACCCATTTAGGCACATACATACACACCTTCTGGGAGTGTGAAAAATTGCAACCCACCTGGAAAGAAATACTAAAATTGATTGACAAATTAGTAGGAAATCCCGTTAATCTCACCTTCCATCATTGCATCCTATTTCAAGATATTCCTGAGATCACCAAACCCTTGATGAGGTTAATTCACTCAATATGTATTGCTACGCTTTGGGGTATAGCTCTTCACTGGAAATCTTCTTCAATCCCTTTTGCACAAATTATTTCTCGTATAGATTCTATGAGGAAAACCAAGAAAATATTTCACACCCTACACGATTCCATACCTATATTTGATGCTAAATGGAACCCTTGGTTCCTTCTCAGGCTTCAAGACTGACCATGCAACATTATGTTTGACTAAGCTACATTTTTTTCCTTTTTCTCAGTTTTTTTTATCCTTTTCTTTTATGATTTGTTTCTGGACCCCTCCCCTTTGGTTTTATTATGTTGATTTTGCTGAATTATGATATCCTACCAGTACTGAATGTAATTCAATTTATTTTCACTGTGATATATATAGCTCATAGGCTTAACTGTGAATGTACATTCTGGATCTGACCTCCTATGGTTATCATATTTCACTGTAGGATATTGTTCCTAATGCTACTTTCTATGTACGTGTTTTCTTTTTCAATATTCTCAATAAAAACCCTTTGAAAACAAAAAAAAAATGTAAGTATTTTAAAGCAACTGCTACTAATAGGGAGTACAAGATTGATCACGTGTGTGACAGTGGGTGTTGTCTACATGCTCCAATGTGGATGTGACCTCCAATTTATTGGGAGGACATCGAGGCCACTCCACATTAGGTTGGGGGAGCATGTAAACAAAATTAAAAAATGGATTAAAAACACACAATGTATCGAAGCATTACAAATTGGTTCATAATAAAAACCCCAAATGCCTCCAGTTTTGGGGCATCGAACGAGTGACTAAACACTGGAGAGGGGGCAATTTCCTGCAACAAATTAGTCGCAGGGAATCTTATTGGATCCATAACACAAAGGTACTTGTGCCTGGGGGCCTAAATGTCGAAGTCGATATAAATTGTTTTATTTCTGATCTCTAATGCTTTTTTATGATAATTTTTGTTCTTATTGTTTGACATCTAGTAGGTCATTTTTTGTTATCTTATTCGGTATTTGTTATTGATTGTGGTGGTCTAAGGGAATTAGCAGGGACGCTGGTACCACGGTGTTCTATTTCTATTTATTCTTATTTATTTTTATCCATTTTTATAAGTAACTTTTGTACTATGCTAAGTTCAATGGGGAATCAGCTTTATAGTGTCAGCGCTCCGTAGCTTGGAAGTTACCATGGTGACGACCTAGCATTTGTCGCTATTGGCTAAGCGGATCAGCTGACTTTAGTTATAATAATGGATTGAGCACGTCCAAACGTCACCGCTGATGAAGCCCCGCCTACTTTATGGGACGTAACGTGTACGGACATCACATGATGCGTTCGTGACATCACCCGCGTGCTGATGCTGATTCCCGCAGACACGCTGTGTTTTATGACCGCTTTTATCCTTAGCACTGGGGCACAGTGATTCATTTGTGAGTTTTATTCTATTTCTAAATAAACTATCGTTTGATATGATATGCAGAGAGCACTAGATATTGCTTATTTTATTATGTGCATTTTGCTGATCGGAGTTGAAGAGGATTTCATATTCAGACTGTCCTACCACTGCCAATTCTGATGTATGTTTACTGATACAGTAATGGGAATGCTGAATGAGACCTGACTGATTCACTCAGGGGTCCATTACATGAGGTGAGGGGCCAATCCTTATGCTGGTGAAGGGTGTCACATAAAAGTTACCATTTATGTTAATTTCCTCACTCTCAACACTGGAAGTGTATCATTGCTTTTTGGACTGTTTCTACTAGTTATTATGGACTTTTTCAGTTCTTTTTAGTTATCATGTTATCATTATTAGTTTTTATTTAAAAAGCGCTGTACTGCCTTATTTTTATTTTTGGAAGCTTTATTGTATGACACGGATCACTCTAAATTGATCACCAGGTATTATTCTTTGTTGTTATCTTTGTCTATTCCCAGACTAATCAAGATTAAAACTTAATGGAGAACTAATATACCTACTGTACATTACAGGATGAGACCTGGGAGGAGGCATTGGGTGACCAATTAATGAGTGTCATAGCTGCAGGGGATAAAGTAATACAATTTAATTATTTGCGTAGGATATATTTTACTCCAACCCGTTTATATAAGATGGGTAGGTTAGAATCTGATTGCTACAGGTGCTGTAATGCTATAGGCAATTTTTTCCACATGATATGGTATTGTCCAAAAATACGTCAGTTTTGGTCAGATGAAAACTAGCTTTGCCCAATATATGTAACCCTGCCAGGTGTCTCCTTGGAGCCTGGAAGAGGAAGAGTTAGGTGCTGCCCAGAAGGTACTGGTTTGATTTCTCCTTTTTATGCAAAAAAAGTTATTTCCCTCAGTTGGAAGAAACCAGAGCCTCCCACTTTACAGATGTGGGTAGACTTGGACAATCAAGCATTGCCCATGCATAAACTGACCTATACTGCTAGAGGTTGTACAAAAAAATTTGATGAAATATGGTCTTCTAAGGTCTCGGGGGAGATTAAAGTTTACCAAGACTGGGAGGTATACTCCCGTGCATTTACAGGTTTGTGCCCTGTGTCATATCCTCCTTTATGTGGCATTGTTCTGCATTTTCGGAGTGATAGATTTCTTCTAAAATGCACTAGTTACCAGCTGTTTTGTTACTGTGTTACTTGTTTTTTCTGTTATTTACTGCTTACCTTTTGGGTATGAAGCAATGTCCTTGTGTCTATATTATTGCCATCTGATATTGCACACTGAAGGCTATGTACCCTTTTTTTTTTTTGGTGTGTTGTTAATGTTTGTTTGAAAACGAATAAAGTACCTTTAAAAAAAATTATATATATATACACACACACACACAGGAGGAATAGGAAGTGTAGCTATAAAGGAACAGAGAAGGGAAATATGTTATTCACAGGAATACCAGGTAAAATTAAAGAGAACCAACCTGAAAAAAAAAAACTAATATAGACACCTCATTGAAGGACTAAGTTGGATTTAGATATGCTAGAAAACCAGTAGCTCAGAACAATCAGAAATGCTTTTCTCCAAATGTGAGCAATCAGGATTGCAAAAGTAGCTCAAAGAAACGGAACAAAACAGAAGAGGTTAGAAACGCCTCAAAAAAAATCCTAATTATCTCAAACCTATCTCAAATTCAATCTGAATGCATTTGAGGGCATCCTGCAAGTGCTCATTTACACAAGCCCTAACAATTGGACACCTAGCATTTTTAGGAGGTAACAAATTGAAGCCCCCACTTGTCTAATTACCAGTTTTCTTTAAGGAGTTTTATATACCAATTGAGCATTTTATATTATATTTTTGATTCCTAGTTTATTCAGTGTATCTAGTTGTTTACATATCAGACTCTATAATTAAAACTACCACTCTGACTCTGCTATGCTCCTTTACCTTTGCCTTTACCTTTACCCAATCCCCACCCTGCCAACTAGTTTGGATTTCCTTGAACTTTGGACTACTCTCTAAACCCTGCCTGCCTTTTGACCATGGATTTGACCCTGACTACTATCTGAATGCTGTCTGCCCTGAACTTGGACTGCCTTTTCTTCGCTCTGCCTGTCTGCCAACCGTAAGTGCTTGTTGGCTGTGCTTAGCTCACACCTGCCCCGGCGTGGTGGCCAGGCACTATTAAAACCAAGTACCAGTAGGCTTGCTTGTCTTAAGGCAAAGGGGGTTGCTGAACACAGAGCCAGCTATACTGCTTGACCACCGACACTAGAAGGTAGGCATGACACCATTTAACTCGATGTAGAGTGTAGTAACATATATAAGGCTCTTGAAAGTGCCAAATTCACCCCTGCCACCAAATATAGAGAGAAGGCTTACCAGAGGGATGGACCTTAAACTGTAGTGGTCAGTACATGCATCTATATGGTGTTATCCCTGTACAGGATTTGGGAAAAGCCAGCAGCCACCACTCCACTGATCAAAACATCTCCAATGTCCCCAGAATGTATAAGAAAACACTTCAATTGAGCTGCTCATTCAAGCAATATTTATTAAAATCCACCACAATATAAACAAATGACATCTAACATTTAAAACTCATACCGCCACTGTGATGCAACCTGCGTGGTATGATGATGTCAGTATCCAAAAGCTCATCTCTATGCATTTTGTCATCTCACTGTCATCCTCAGGGTCTGAAAATCTTCCCTAAGCTTCTAGTCTTTCTAGGATAGACCATACAATAACTACATTATCCACATTCATTCATTCATTTATGGAGACCTCCAGCAGTTCCACATTCAAAGAAAAATAGAAATACTATCTTTATTAATTGGGGTAAATGGAGGGTGGAGGGTGTCACATAAAAGTTACCATTTATGTTAATTTCCTCACTCTCAACACTGGAAGTGTATCATTGCTTTTTGGACTGTTTCTACTAGTTATTATGGACTTTTTCAGTTCTTTTTAGTTATCATGTTATCATTATTAGTTTTTATTTAAAAAGCGCTGTACTGCCTTATTTTTATTTTTGGAAGCTTTATTGTATGACACGGATCACTCTAAATTGATCACCAGGTATTATTCTTTGTTGTTATCTTTGTCTATTCCCAGACTAATCAAGATTAAAACTTAATGGAGAACTAATATACCTACTGTACATTACAGGATGAGACCTGGGAGGAGGCATTGGGTAACCAATTAATGAGTGTCATAGCTGCAGGGGATAAAGTAATACAATTTAATTATTTGCGTAGGATATATTTTACTCCAACCCGTTTATATAAGATGGGTAGGTTAGAATCTGATTGCTACAGGTGCTGTAATGCTATAGGCAATTTTTTCCACATGATATGGTATTGTCCAAAAATACGTCAGTTTTGGTCAGATGAAAACTAGCTTTGCCCAATATATGTAACCCTGCCAGGTGTCTCCTTGGAGCCTGGAAGAGGAAGAGTTAGGTGCTGCCCAGAAGGTACTGGTTTGATTTCTCCTTTTTATGCAAAAAAAGTTATTTCCCTCAGTTGGAAGAAACCAGAGCCTCCCACTTTACAGATGTGGGTAGACTTGGACAATCAAGCATTGCCCATGCATAAACTGACCTATACTGCTAGAGGTTGTACAAAAAAATTTGATGAAATATGGTCTTCTAAGGTCTCGGGGGAGATTAAAGTTTACCAAGACTGGGAGGTATACTCCCGTGCATTTACAGGTTTGTGCCCTGTGTCATATCCTCCTTTATGTGGCATTGTTCTGCATTTTCGGAGTGATAGATTTCTTCTAAAATGCACTAGTTACCAGCTGTTTTGTTACTGTGTTACTTGTTTTTTCTGTTATTTACTGCTTACCTTTTGGGTATGAAGCAATGTCCTTGTGTCTATATTATTGCCATCTGATATTGCACACTGAAGGCTATGTACCCTTTTTTTTTTTGGTGTGTTGTTAATGTTTGTTTGAAAACGAATAAAGTACCTTTAAAAAAAATTATATATATATATATATATATATATATATATATATATATATATATATATATATACACACACACACACACAGGAGGAATAGGAAGTGTAGCTATAAAGGAACAGAGAAGGGAAATATGTTATTCACAGGAATACCAGGTAAAATTAAAGAGAACCAACCTGAAAAAAAGAAAACTAATATAGACACCTCATTGAAGGACTAAGTTGGATTTAGATATGCTAGAAAACCAGTAGCTCAGAACAATCAGAAATGCTTTTCTCCAAATGTGAGCAATCAGGATTGCAAAAGTAGCTCAAAGAAACGGAACAAAACAGAAGAGGTTAGAAACGCCTCAAAAAAAAATCCTAATTATCTCAAACCTATCTCAAATTCAATCTGAATGCATTTGAGGGCATCCTGCAAGTGCTCATTTACACAAGCCCTAACAATTGGACACCTAGCATTTTTAGGAGGTAACAAATTGAAGCCCCCACTTGTCTAATTACCAGTTTTCTTTAAGGAGTTTTATATACCAATTGAGCATTTTATATTATATTTTTGATTCCTAGTTTATTCAGTGTATCTAGTTGTTTACATATCAGACTCTATAATTAAAACTACCACTCTGACTCTGCTATGCTCCTTTACCTTTGCCTTTACCTTTACCCAATCCCCACCCTGCCAACTAGTTTGGATTTCCTTGAACTTTGGACTACTCTCTAAACCCTGCCTGCCTTTTGACCATGGATTTGACCCTGACTACTATCTGAATGCTGTCTGCCCTGAACTTGGACTGCCTTTTCTTCGCTCTGCCTGTCTGCCAACCGTAAGTGCTTGTTGGCTGTGCTTAGCTCACACCTGCCCCGGCGTGGTGGCCAGGCACTATTAAAACCAAGTACCAGTAGGCTTGCTTGTCTTAAGGCAAAGGGGGTTGCTGAACACAGAGCCAGCTATACTGCTTGACCACCGACACTAGGAGGTAGGCATGACACCATTTAACTCGATGTAGAGTGTAGTAACATATATAAGGCTCTTGAAAGTGCCAAATTCACCCCTGCCACCAAATATAGAGAGAAGGCTTACCAGAGGGATGGACCTTAAACTGTAGTGGTCAGTACATGCATCTATATGGTGTTATCCCTGTACAGGATTTGGGAAAAGCCAGCAGCCACCACTCCACTGATCAAAACATCTCCAATGTCCCCAGAATGTATAAGAAAACACTTCAATTGAGCTGCTCATTCAAGCAATATTTATTAAAATCCACCACAATATAAACAAATGACATCTAACATTTAAAACTCATACCGCCACTGTGATGCAACCTGCGTGGTATGATGATGTCAGTATCCAAAAGCTCATCTCTATGCATTTTGTCATCTCACTGTCATCCTCAGGGTCTGAAAATCTTCCCTAAGCTTCTAGTCTTTCTAGGATAGACCATACAATAACTACATTATCCACATTCATTCATTCATTTATGGAGACCTCCAGCAGTTCCACATTCAAAGAAAATTAGAAATACTATCTTTATTAATTGGGGTAAATACTCCTCTATTCACCTTTGCTGTGTTGTTGTGGCTGCGTTTACTGCATCTCAGTTACTCATTGGAACTAAGTAAGGGTCAGCCATTCCTGGCGTCTATCCTGACTGCAGGTCTCTCTGCACATGAGCTGCGAAGTGTGCTCTTATGGAATCATAATATATATATCAGCAAAGTACAACCTTAACTCAAAATCAGATTGCAATTTATATTCAGTAAGCACACATACTGTCCAATTCTAAATAGAGACAAATCTACTGGAGCATACGGTAATATTTTAGGGAGGAAATGGAATGTGCTATAAAGTTTATGAAAGCCAAAGTGTGCCATTTTTCAAGACCCAACTTACAACGTTTATTCTTCTCCATTTTATATTTACTAAAATGCTTTTGTCTTTTTAGGTTGCTCTTACTTAGATGTTGGTATTGATAGCTTTGAGGCTACTAGGAGTTAAACCCAAGTTCCCAAACAGCCCAGTATACATTTCTAATCTTCCTATGTGATGTGTAAGGCCCACATGACAATGAGGTAGATATTGTTGTGGAAAGCAGCAGTATTAAAAGAAGGAATATATTGTATATACTGCATATGTAATATTCTATTTTATTGATCTCAGCTCACGTATAAATAGAAACTGACATGTTAAAAACAACAACAGTAATGTTTCATTGCATTCTGGCACCTCCGCCAAAGACATTTAGGGAGTGAAGCAATTTCCAATATGGCTTAGCAGGGCGGCTGCAGAGTGAGCTGACCGCATAAGCTGATACAGCTAAGGTAGTTACGCCTGAAACCTGAAGGCGGAGCAATATGTTCTGCACTCCACCTCTCCCTGCAGACTGGATGCTTCTTTTGGCAGCAGCCGCAGCTGTATGGAAAAACCGTGTTGCAGGTAACCTGACTGCTCATTGTGGAGTGGAGATAAGTTGTGTTATACATTGCTTTTTTGGTAAATTGACAATGTTGCTGGATGGAGCTGTGTCTGTTAATGCTGCTTGGATGTGGGCCTGTGGCCATCTCTTGCTTGATTGGGCTGTCTCTTCGCTGGATTGGACTGTGTCTTTGCTGCATATGGGGATTTCTCTTTGCTGGATTGGGCTGTCTCTTTGCTGGATATGGGGGATGTTTCTTTGCTGGATATGGGGGATGTCTTTTTACTGGATATGGGGGATGTCTTTTTACTGGATTGTGCTGTCTCTTTGCTGGATATGGGGGATGTTTTTTTGCTGAATATGGGAGATATTTCTGATGTGAGAAGCAAGAAGAGAAGCAGAGAAGATATATTTGAGGAGAATGTTGAAATCACTGGACATTTCTTTTTTGTACATTTTACTGCATTGGTTTTTATTAACAAATTCTGTACAAATTACTAGTACAGGCCCCCAAATGTTACTTGGTTCTCCAAAGGGGCAGTGCTAGGAGGTGTGTAAGGGGAGGAGACAAGGAGCAGTTCTAAGGGCGCTTTGGGGGCGGAGACAATCGTGACCTGGGGGGGGGGGGTCCTGCACCTTTTCCCTAAGAAAAAAAATCCTGCTTATACACATATCACAAATGAGTACTCGAATAGCATAAAGGATAAGTCCACTCATTTTTAGGGTAGAACGTGTAACAGATTCCCACTGCTGCAGCTGTTCTCAAACCCACTGCCTCTAGTGACAGTCCCTGGGCTGGTTCATTCATTCACAGAGTTCTGTGAATGAATCAACTACAAGTACCGACATCCTTTGCGGCTGTCAGCTTGTAGTTCTCAATGGACTACCAGGGTGATGATGAACGCTCTAGATAGTTCAGGGATTCTTCCTGTCAGTGTGCAACTACCTGCTCATACAAGGTATGAGCAGACAGCTTACACAGACAGTCTGCAGGAGTCATGCATTGCACCTGTGATCTGTGGGTTCAAAGCTTTGTAGGCTCCTAGTAAAAAAAATAATAAATGCACACTTTTTACATGCAAACAGATGTGCATTTATTATTTTGTTTTACAAAGGTGAACGTATCCTTTAAACATAGTAGATATCTTATTTATTTCACCAGCAAAAATCTGTGGTTATCACGTTTCATAGATAGTTCCACTTCGTCAGGACCAATGGAGAAAAAGGTCATGAAACATCCATAAATTTCCATAGATTCTGCAGTAGTGGTTTCACTCAATCTATAAGCCGGCAACCCCCCAAAAAACACACAAATGTAAGTATCCGAATTGTGTATTTATGGAGACTGTTGTTGGTTTGGGGGAGGAAAGCATGATATATTTATCATTGTAATTATATATTTTACTGTTTTAAAGATTAAGTGAAGCCAATATTGTAACATCCAAATTTATTGATGTGGACACTTATACAGTAATATGTATATACCAACAATTATATAGAATGATCATAGGGATCACCTTGAAAAGTCCTTTTACTATAAAACTATAGTGAGCACTGACTGGTTATGAGATGGTAGCACCAGGCAGTTGTGGGAGTGTCACCAAATAAAGAATTCCCACTATCTATATAAATATGAAAAACAAGCAATATTTATTCTAATTTGCAAGCCCTTTTATTCTAATTTAAAATGCAGTGCATAAGAAAAGATATCATAAGTCTAATCTGCAATGCAAAAATATCTATATATATATTTTCAGAAACAAACATTTCCAGTGGGAGAAATTGTCAAAGCCTGGGACTTTGACTAGATTAAAGGAGTAACTTCATTTCTCCACGGAGTATTTAGTTTATATATAATGGAAGGTGTAATGTACTAGAACAACTGCATCTACTAAAGAACTTAAAGTGGGAGTAAATGCAGCCGGTGACGACACTGGCACATGCGCTCTGAAGGAACAGCATACCTGTGTCATTCCTTCAGAGCCATGCCATAAACAGCGACCATGGGGGGGGAGTGACGTCCTCGCCGGCTTGGCCAATCAGATAGCGGAAGGCTGCAAACCGGAAAGAAGACTAGGTGAAGATGGAAGCAACTTCAGCAGTGACAGTGCACCTCTGGAGGGCTTCATTTTCAGGGAAGTGCATACTAGCAAATTATGATTTAAACGGCCCGGGGTCCGTTTTTTTTTTCTTTTGGACGCGGTTTACTACCACTTTAATGCACAAATTACATCCAAAGTTTAGTTCCATTGTTTTTACACTGCTTTGATAGCTATTTAAAAATGTTATTTTAGTCAAATGCTAATGTAAATGCCTAGTTCTATTTTCTTTAAATATTATTTACATCTCACTGTATTAGTCAGTTTCTTGATCATTTTTTACAAGATAAGAGTTTTGTACTGAAAAGGCAAGTGTCAAACACAACAAAAACTTCAATAGTAACCTCTCATACCCATTCTATCACTGGTCTAGAGAGCCAAAACAATTCAATTATTGTTGTGTGGATATTTTCCTACTATAACACAAAGATTTAGGAGAACCTCCATGACTCAGTTTAGAAGGGTCACTGCTAACAGCCAGAATTATGTCTCTGATGATGTATACTAAAGCAAAACAATCTTGGATTTCTGCAGTAAGTTTTCCATTCACACTCCCCAGCTAATATGTAATGTTAAACCTTATTTGAAACACATTAAGCACAGAAAAGAAATAACATCAAAGGACAACTTTAGCATTTTAAAAGGTATTTCAGATATAGATGTATATACAGATTGTGAAAGTGATAACCTCTTTGCAACTCTGCTGCTTTCCAAAAAAAATTAAAAAAATCTTATAAAAGATGATGTTTCATACTTACCTTTCCAATGGGCACTGACTCAAAGCTTTATTCTTTTCAAAGCTATGGCCCCAAAAGAATATTTAGCGCCTGGGTTTGTTGGGATGCCTGGGCCCCTGTTGTCCTCTGTGGTTCCATCTGGCGACTACTATGTCATTACAGGACACAGTAACGACATAGTGGTTACCACATGGAATCACAGAGGACAGCGGGTGACCCAGACATCCAACACACACAGAACTGTGCATGATGATAAAGATTTCTTGGACATAAAAGATAGCAAAAGTGCAAAGGCCTGAGTCAGCATCCAATGGAGTTGTAAGTATTATGGACAAATAGCGACAGAGTTGTTCTGTACATTAAGCTGTTTGTACAGCCAAAGGACGGGGTCTCTGTATACTTTGTGGTGGAGATTTTGAATTTCAGATTTATATCAAGGAGCTTCAAGGGAACCATTGTGAGGACTTTCTATTTAAATTACCATGCCCGTTTTATGTATGTATGTGTATATATATGTGTGTATATATTAAGGTATGTGTGTATATCTATATAAATTTTATAGGAACGTGTGTACTTAATAGTTTATGGCCCAGCTTACTTCTTTTCACTGCCTCTCAAAAGCTGTTTGATGTCTTCAATGGTCAGTTGATAGCTAAGTTACCCTACTGTTTGAAGAGATGGTCCTATCAGACGTTGTGTCTCCACTTGGTCTTGGAGGCTTGATGTACTAATTTTGGAACTGGTTATATTAAAATCAAAGAGGGATAACTGTTTAAGGCAGACACAGAGGCACCAAAGAGAGTCTAATGTTTAAGCATGATTGCCAACTGGACTTGAAATTTCAGCCAATCAGGATTCAATGCCACTTCTGAACCATTGAGGTGATCCTGAATTTTGATTGGTAGGAATGAGGTATATTAACAACATAAAAACCAAAGCATAGAGATGCTAAAGCTCTCTTACCCTCATGGTCTGGACACAGCATGGCCACAAGTAGGAATGTCTGTGTAAAGTATTTTCTTATCTCTCTTTACTTTTTCCCTAACCTTTTTTATTGTAGGATTTTGCCTTAATATATTATTAATCTCTTGATAGCATGTGTATGACCATTGTAACAATATTTTGTATCATTGGTAACATCGTTATTTTAAGGTTGTATCATTTATGTTATAGTTGCTAACCTCAAATTAATACAAGATTCTTTTCTGTACAAAGGTAAGTTTAAATAAATTAGATTGTTATCCTTTTTGCACAAGTATCATTCGTTCTTAATTTCATGGGTTATAGCTGCAACCGCATGGGTGGATTCATATATAGATAAAAGGTTTTAATCACTTATGTTATGTATCATTAACCATATAAGTGAGGTAGGTAAACATAGCCTTATTAACTTGTACAGTGCATCCGGAAAGTATTCAGAGCGCTTCACTTTATCTACATTATGTTACAGCCTTATTCCAAAATAGATTCAATTTATTATTTTCCTCAACATTCTACAAACAATACTCCATAATAACAACATGAAAGAAGTTTGTTTGAAATCTTTGCAAATGTATTAAAAATGAAAGAAAGCACATGTACATACAGTAAGTATTCACAGCCTTTGCAAGGACACTCAAAAATGAGCTCAGGTGCATCCTGTTTCCACTGATCATCCTTGAGATGTTTTTATAACTTGATTGGAGGCCACTTGTGGTAAATTCAGTTGATTGGACATGATTTGGAAAGGCACACACTTGTCTGTATAGGGTTCCACAGTTAACAGTGCATGTCAGAGCACAAACCAAGTCATGAAGTCCAAGGAATTGTCTGTAGACTTCAGAGACAGGATTGTGTCAAGGCACAGATCTGGGGAAGGGTACAGAAGCATTTCTGCAGCATTGAAGGTCCCAATGAGCACAGTGGCCTTCATCATCTGTAAATGGTAGAAGTTTGGAACCACCAGGAATCTTCCTAGAGCGGGCCGCCCGGCCAAACTGAGCAGTCAGGGGAGAAGGGCCTTAGTCAGGGAGGTGACCAATAACCCGATGGTCACTCTGACAGAGCTCCAGCGTTTCTCTGTGGAGAGAGAAGAAGCTTCCAGATGAACAACCATCTCTGCAGCACTCCACCAATCAGGCCTGTATGGTAGAGTGGCCAGAAAGAAGCCACTTCTCAGTAAAAGGCACATCGAGGGTGGAATGGGGATAGATGGGGGGGGGGGGGGGTTATGGCAGGAGACAAGAAGGTTTCCATGTTGCAAATAACCATTGGAAATTAAAAATAGTAAGTGACACTGCGCCACGGTATCTATCAAGCAAATATATGTAATAAATGTAATAGTAATGATGAAATCAAACAGGTGGGTACCCCCATACTCTAATGCCCTGCAATACCCTGCAATACTCTGCACTTCTCTGCAATACTCTGCAATACCCTGCACTACTCTGCAATACCCTGCACTACTCTGCAATACTCTGCAATACCCCACAATACTCTGCAATACTCTGCAATACCCCGTGTTCTGTCTCAAGTAGCAGATAGCTAAACCTCCTTATCCCAATAACTGTAGATACCATATTTCTTTGATCTCAGTTTTATTAGAACAAGCCAGGTGAAACTACAAAATAACAGAAATAGACCTCAATAAGTATAACATTGCATACAATACAGCATACATTGCATAAACAACGATATACAGTACAAGATGAGATAATAAAAACATACTTTTTAAGTTCTCTAAGGCAGTGTTTCTCAACTCCAGTCCTCAAGGCGCACCAACAGGTCATGTTTTCAGGATTTCCCTCAGATGAAACAGCTGTGGTTATTACTAAGGCAGTGAAACTGATCAAATCACATGTGCAAAATAGTGGAAATCCTGAAAACATGACCTGTTGGTGCGCCTTGAAGACTGGAGTTGAGAAACACTGCTCTAAGGGGTGATGGCGATAGATAGAGAAATACATGTGTTGTTTCCTGAATGTCTTCTCACAGAATGGTGGATGGTTCACTTCCTGTAAATTACACATTTTGCATGTAAATTTAACATATAACAAATAACCAATATAAAACATCTGGTGGACAGAACACCTCGCAATACTCTGCAATACTCTACAATACCCTGCAATACTCTGCAATATTCTGCAATACCCCGCAATACTCTGCAATACACTGCACTACTCTGCAATACCCTGCACTATTCTGCAATACCCTGCACTACTCTGCAATACTCTGCACTACTCTGCAATACTCTGCAATACCCTGCAATACTCTGCAATACTCTGCAATACCCCGCAATACTCTGCAATACTCTTCAATACCCCACAATACTCTGCAATACTCTTCAATACCCCACAATACTCTGCAATACTCTGCAATACTCTGCAATACCCTGCAATACTCTGCAATACCGTGCAATACTCTGCAATACCCTGCAATACTCTGCAATACCGTGCAATACTCTGCAATAATCTGCAATACTCTGCAATACCGTGCAATACTCTGCAATACCCTGCACTACTCTGCAATACCCTGCAATACTCTGCAATAATCTGCAATACTGTGCAATAATCTGCAATACCCTGCACTACCCTGCACTACTCTGCAATACCCTGCAATACCCGCAATACTCTGAAATACTCTGCAATACCCCGCAATACTCTGCAATATCCCACAATACTCCGCAATACTCTGCAATAACCCGTAATACCCCGCAATACTCTGCAATACTCTGCAATACTCTGCAATACCCTGCCATACTTTGCAATACCCAGCCATACCCAGCAATACTCTGCAATACTCGGTGATACCCAGCCATACTCTGCCATACCCAGTCATACTCAGCGATACCCTGCAATACCCTGCCAAGCTGAGCTATACTCGGCCATATCCAGCCATGCTCAGCCATGCTTGGCCATGCTCTGCCATGCTCAGCCATATTCGTCTGTACTCAGCCTGTGTATGTGGCCAGACTGTGGAAGTCTCACACATGTGGTATCGCCGTACTCAGGAGGAATAGGAGAATCTATTTTGGGGTGTCATTTTTGGTATGTACATGTTATGTGTTATAAATATTGTATAAATGGACAACTTTGTATTAAAAAAAAATGCGTTGTAACCACTTCCCGCCCGCCGGCCGTCATATGACGTCCTTGACTTTGTGCGGGGATATCTGAATGATGCCTGCAGCTACAGGCATCATTCAGATATCAGCTTTTTCAGCCAGCGATTCACTACACCATAAGAATGATCATAGCAGCTGTTCCACTGCTTGATCATTCTTACAGGAGGCAAAAGGGGACATCCCCCCCTTCCCGCCGCCCTCCGGTGCTTCTACCGACTCACCGCTCCGCTCGATGCCAGGATCGTTTTTTTTTTATTTCAGGCTTCCCAGCCTAGAGGTGAGATTTGGGGTCTTATTGACCCCATATTTCACTGTAAAGATGACCTGTCATGCCATATTCCTATTACAAGGGATGTTTACATTCCTTGTAATAGGAATAAAAGTGATCAAAAACATTTTTTTTTGGAAAAAAGTGTCAAACTAAAATAAATAAAGTAAAATGAACAATAAAAAGAAAAAAACATTTTTTAAAGCCCCCCTGTCCGTGTGCTCACATGCAGAAGTGAACGCACACATAAGTCCCGCCCACATATGAAAACGGTGTTCAAACCACACATGTGAGGTATCGCTGTGAACGTTAGAGTGAGTGCAATAATTTTGGCCCTAGAACTCCCTGTAACTCAAAACATGTAACCAGTAAAAAATGTTAAAGTGTCGCCTATGGGGATTTTTAAGGAGTGAAGTTTGGCGCCATTCCACGAGTGTGTGCAATTTTGAAGGGTGACATGTTAGGTATACATTTACTCGGTGTAACTTCATCTTTCACATTATGCAAAAACATTGGGGTAACTTTACTGTTTTTTTTTTTTTTTTTTTTTTTTTTTTTAAAGTACAAAACTGTTTTTTTTTCCCAAAAAAAAGCGTTCAAAAAATTGCTGTGCAAATACCGTGCGAGATAAAAAGTTGCAATCTTTGCTAAAAAACATATATAATGTTTTGGGGTCCTATGTAATTTTCTAGCAAATAAATTATGATTTTTACATGTAGGAAAGAAATGTCAGAATTGGCCTGGGTGCTCCAGAATGCCTGAAGGTGCTCCCTGCATGTTGGGTCTCTGTATGTGGCCACGCTGTGTAAAAGTCTCACACATGTGGTATCGCCGCACTCAGGAGTAATAGCAGAATGTGTTTTGGGGTGTAATTTGTGGTATGCATATGCTGTGTGTGAGAAAGAATTGTGGGAAAAAAATGACAACTTCAAAAAACTCACCATGCATCTTTCTAAATACCTTGAAATGTCTTCTTTCCAAAAAGGGGTCATTTGGGGGGGTATTTGTACTTTTCTGGCATGTTAGGGTCTCAAGAAATTAGATAGGCCGTCAGTACTTCAGGTGTGATCAATTTTCAGATATTGGCACCACAGCTTTTGGACTCTATAACTTTCAAGACCAAATAATATACACCAATTTGTACTTATTTTTACCAAAGATATGTAGCAGTATAAATTTTGGCCAAAATTTCCGAAGAAAAATTGCTACATTTTATAACAGAAACCCAAAAAAATTCATTTTTTTACCGAATTTTCAGTCTTTTTTCTTTTATAGCGCAAAAAATAAAAAACCCAGCGATGATTAAATACCACCAAAAGAAAGCTCTATTTGTGTGAAAAAAAGGACAAAAATTTCATATGGGTACAGTATTGTATGACTGAGTAATTGTCATTCAAAATCTGAGAGCACTGAAAGCTGAAAGTTGGTCTGGTTAGGAAGGGGGTTTAAGTGCCCAGTTGTCAAGTGGTTAAAGCACAAAGTCACTTTATTCAATTAAATTGTATATTATTTAAAACAGTTCAATTATTTACTTTATCTAATTTATACAATTTTGTATTCACAATAGAGTTTTATATTTGTTCGTTATGAATTATATATTATTTGTGATCATATGTTTCTGTTTTTTGGTCTCTGACGCAGAGGATCAAACACACATGCCACTTTGTTTGCACTTTTAACCTTTGGCATCCCCTATTCCAGAGTAGGGATGAGCTGCGTGTTCGAATCGAACGCATGTTCGACTTGAACATCGCCTGTTAGGTCGTTCGTCGAATTACGAACGATATGGGCCGTTCGCGCCAAATTCGTGTGGCGCGTCACGGCCCATAATTCACTGCGGCATCGCAGTGTATTGCTGGCTGATGATTGGCCAAGCATGCACTATGACCCGCATGCTTGGCCAATCACAGCGCCATCAGTAGAGAGAGCTGTAATTGGCAAAAGCCAGGGTGGCTTTGGCCAATTATGGCTCAGGGGCTTTAGAACATGCCCCACACTATATAAGGCCGCCTGCACGGCGGCCCTGTGTAGTGTGTTCCGGCGTGCTGAGAGATAGAGAGAGAGAGAGACAGTGTCATTTCATTTGAGTTAGATAGATTAGGCAGGACAGTCAGTCAGTTAGTTGCACTTACAGTGTATTGTGTATATATATGCATCCTAGGTGTTGTGTATATATATATATATATATATATATATATATATATATATATATATATATATATATATACATATACACACTGTATTCAGTTTAGCTAGATCCGTTCCTGTTATCTTCCTACTGACAGGCAGGCTTGTCTTGTTACAGTATTTACAGCTACCTGAAGAAAATTGCTGATCCTATTAGTACCACAGTCAGGCAGCTAGACTATTTACAGTTAGTGTAGTGCGTTCTCCTCACAGTGTTCAGCTAAAACTACAAGTTAGTTTAGTGTGACCTCTGCACAGTGTTCAGCTAAAGCTACAAGTTAGTGTAGTGCGTCCTCCTCACAGTGTTCAGCTAAAGCTACAGGTTAGTTTAGTGTGACCTCTGCAGAGTGTTCAGCTAAAGCTACAAGTTAGTGTAGTGCGTCCTCTTCACAGTGTTCAGCTAAAGCTACAAGTTAGTGTAGTGCGTCCTCTGAACAGTGTTCAGCTAAAGCTACAAGTTAGTGTAGTGCGTGCTCTGAACAGTGTTCAGCTAAAGCTACAAGTTAGTGTAGTGCTTCCTCCTCACAGTGTTCAGCTAAAGCTACAGGTTAGTTTAGTGTGACCTCTGCACAGTGTTTAGCTAAAGCTACAAGTTAGTGTAGTGCGTCCTCCTCACAGTGTTCAGCTAAAACTACAAGTTAGTGTAGCACGACCTCTGCACAGTGTTCAGCTAAAGCTACAAGTTAGTGTAGTGCATCCTCTGAACAGTGTTCATCTAAAGCTACAAGTCAATGTAGTGCGTACTCCTCACAGTGTTCAGCTAAAGCTACAAGTTAGTGTAGTGCGACCTCTGCACAGTGTTCAGCTAAAGCTACAAGTTAGTGTAGTGCGTCCTCTGAACAGTGTTCATCTAAAGCTACAAGTTAGTGTAGTGCGACCTTTGCACAGTGTTCAGCTTAAGCTACCTGTAGAAGGTTGGTGGTGTTTTCCTGATCCTATCACTACCACAGGCAGCTAAAGCATTTACACGTTAGTGTAGTGCGATCTCTGCATAGTGTTCAGCTAAAGCTACCTGTAGAAGGTTGGTGGTGTTTTCCTGATCCTATCCCTACCGCAGGCAGCTAAAGTATTTACACGTTAGTGTAGTGTGACCTCTGCACTGTTCAGCTAAAGCTACCTGTAGAAGGTTGGTGATGTTTTCCTGATTCTATCACTACCGCAGGCAGCTAAATTATTTACACGTTAGTGTAGTGCGACCTCTACAGTGTTCAGCTAAAGCTACCTGTAGAAGGTTGGTGGTGTTTTTCTGATCCTATCACTACCGCAGGCAGCTAAGTTATTTACATGTTAGTGTAGTGCGACCTCTGCACAGTGTTCAGCTAAATCTACCTGTAGAAGGTTGGTGGTGTTTTCATACTGTAGGCAGGCAGTTGATTTTGCTAGCTGCAGTATCAGTATATATATATATATATATATATATATATATATATATCCCGGCTTAGTGCAGCTACAGGCCATTAGTATGTCTGGAAGGCCAACAAGGAGAGGCAGACAGTCACAAGCCAATAAAAGAAGGCAAGCAGGCTCTGTGTCTAGAGGCAACGGTGCTGGTCGTGGAGACGGTGCATCCTCATCAGCATGTGGCCGTGGGACACGTTTGGCCTTTTTTTTGGCAGCTGGCCGTGTTGAGCCGCAACATGCCGAAGACTTGGTTGAGTGGATGACCAAGCCGTCCTCATCCTCCTCATCCTCCCTCACCTATGCTCAGGGTACTTTGTCTGGCAAAGCAGCTGCCAACGTGGCCTCTTCCCTCGGCTCAATGGCATCAGTGACTGCTTCCCTAGCCCACCATGTCCCCTTGAGCAGTCCCTCGAACTGTTTGACCACAGTGTTGGGTACATGCTCCAGGAGGATGCCCAGCGTTTAGAAGGCTCTGATGATGATACTGAGCTAGATGAAGGCAGTAGCATGAGCATGGACAGAGGGAGTGCCCAAGAAGGACAGCAATCTGGCAGTCATGCTCCCCCTGCTTCAGCATACTGCCAGGTTTGCTCCAGTGATGAGGAGGGAGGGGATGATGAGGTCACTGACTCAACGTGGGTGCCTGATAGGAGAGAGGAGGAGTAGGAGGCACATCACCAACGAGGCAGGATGCCCTCCAGGGGCCAGCCTAAGGGCTGCACACTGACTGCATCACACCGCAAAGCTCCGCATGTGCAGGGCGCTACTGTCTCTGCGCGTTATTCCAAACGTTCTTTGGTGTGGGCCTTTTTTGAGACGAGTGCATCAGATCACACCGCTGCTATTTGCAACATATGTCTCAAGCGTATCTCGCGTGGCCAAAACATCTCCGCTTGGGCACCACATGCTTGACCATACATATGTTGACCTGCCATTCAGTTTATTGGCAAGCATATCTAAAAGACCCACACCAAAGAACAAAGAGGACCTCTCCTTGCTCCTCATCAGCTGAGATCTCCAAGCCCACTATACCTTCAGTTCTCTCTGAGACCTGCACTGAGAGGAATGAAGGTGTAGAATTAGGTGTGTCACAGCCAAGTACTTGTGGGCAATCTGCTTTCGGTACACCGACGTCAGATTGTACCAGGCAAATGTCTCTGCCCCAGCTGCTGCACCGCCGAAAGAAGTTCGCTCCCAGCCATCCACATGCCCAGTGGTTGAGTGCTAGCTTGGCAAAATTGCTAGCACTTCAACTGCTACCTTTTCAGTTGGTAGAATCTGCCCCCTTCCGTGAGTTTGTGGAATGTGCGTTTCCTCAGTGGCAGGTATCCAAACGCCACTTTTTCTCACAGAAGGCGATTCCGGCTCTCTACCAGAATGTGGAAGGCAATGTCTTGGCCTCGCTGGAAAGGGCGTTCAGCGGTAAGGTGCATATTACCGCTGACTCATGGTCCAGGCATGGACAGGAACGTTACCTAAGTTTCACGGCGCATTGGGTCACTCTGCTGGCAGCTGGGAAGGATGCAGGACAAGGTGCAGTAGTGTTGGAGGTTGTTCTGCCACCACGCCTCCAAAATGCCACTACTGATGATTGTGACACTCTTCTTCTTCCTCCATGGCCTCTTCCTGTGCTTTGTCCTCGGAACCAGCGGTGCTCCGTAGGCATTCAAGGGGCTACGCAAGTACGTAGGCCAAAAGATGCCATGCGGTGCTTGAGCTGGTGTGCTTGGGGGACAGGAGCCACACTGGGGCAGAGGTTCTGTCAGCTCTGCAGGGGCAGGTTCAGATGTGGTTGCAGCCACGCCAACTTAAGGCAGGAATGGTGGTTTGCGACAATGGCACCAACCTCCTCTCCGCCCTCCAACAGGGACAACTGACCCATGTGCCCTGTTTGGCTCATGTCCTTAACTTGGTGGTGCAGCGGATCTTGGGCAGGTACCCGGGCTTACAGGATGTCCTGAGGCAGGCCAGGAAAGTCTGTGTGGATTTTCGCCGGTCATATAATGCCAGTGCTCGGCTGGCAGACCTCCAAAAGGAGTTTAACCTGCCCAAGAACCGCCTAATCTGTGACATGCCCACCAGGTGGAACTCAACATTGGCCATGCTGCAGCGGCTGCACACACAGCAGAGGGCCATCAATGAGTACCTGTGCGACTATAACACCAGGACAGGGTCAGGGGAGCTTGTTTTTTTCCCCACGCCAGTGGGCCATGATCAGGGATGCATGAACTGTCCTGTCACCATTTGAGGAGGCCACGAGGATGGTGAGCAGTGAAAGTGCATGCATCAGTGACACTGTCCCCCTTGTCCACCTGTTGGAGCACACGCTGCGTGGAATAATGTACAGGGCACTTGAGGCAGAACAGAGGCAGGAAGAAGAGGACTTCCTTAACTCTCAAGGCCCCCTTTATCCAGACAGTGTTCCTGCGTGCCCGTCGATCACACAGGAAGAGGAGGAGGAGGAGGAAGAGGAGGAGGATTGTGTTAGTATGGAGGTGGAGCCTGGCACTCAGCATCAGCAGCAGTCTTTAAGGGATCAGTCCCAAGAAACACATGGACTTGTACGTGGCTGGGAGGAGGTGGCTGCGGACCATGTCGTCCTTATTGACCCAGAGGACTCTGGACCGAATGCCTCAGCAAACCTACGCTGCATGGCCTCCCTGATCCTGCAAAGCCTGCGTAAGGATCCTCGTATTCGTGGTATCAAGGAGAAGGACCAATACTGGCTGGCAACCCTCCTTGATCCACGTTACAAGGGTAAGGTTGCGGACCTTATCTTGCCGTCGCAGAGGGAGCAGAGGATGAAACATCTTCGGGAGGCCTTGCAGAAAGGTCTGTGCAACGTGTTCTCAGAGACTGGGTGGTTACAAACTCCTGTTTCTGGACAACGTGTTGCTGAGGCTTTGGTCAGTCAAAGAAGGAGCAGTGGAGAAGGTGGCCGTCTGACCGATGCATTCAGACAATTTTTTAGTCCGCAGCCCCAAGGTATGATTGGTTCCAGCAACCTTCGCCAGCGTCTGTTTTACATGGTGTAGGAATACCTAGGGGCAAGATCTGACTTGGACACCTTTCCCACCGAAAATCCTCTGGGTTACTGGGTCTTGAGGATGGATCACTGGCCAGAGCTTGCACAGTATGCAAATGAGCTACTGGCCTGTCCTGCATCCAGTGTTCTTTCGGAACGCACATTCAGTGCTGCTGGAGGCTTTGTAACCGATTGAAGGGTGCGTCTTTGCACCGACTCGGTCGATCGACTGAACTTCATAAAAATGAATCAGTCTTGGATCACCACCAGCTACCAAGCACCTGATGCTGATGTAACCGAATAATTTTTTTCGAAATCTCAGATCCCTTCAAAGACTGCCTATGCTGATGTTGAGTGACTATCCTGAGTAGGGATGAGCCGAACACCCCCCGGTTCGGTTCGCACCAGAACCTGCGAACGGACCGAAAGTTCGCACGAACGTTAGAACCCCATTGACGTCTATGGGACTCGAACGTTCGAAATCAAAAGTGCTCATTTTAAAGGCTAATTTGCATGGTATTGTCCTAAAAAGGGTTTGGGGACCCGGGTCCTACCCCAGGGGACATGTATCAATGTAAAAAAAACTTTTAAAAACGTCCGTTTTTTCGGGAGCAGTGATTTTAATGATGCTTAAAGTAAAAAAAAAAAAAGTGAAATATTCCTTTAAATATCGTACCTGGGGGGTGTCTATAGTATTCCTGTAAAGTGACGCGTGTTTCCCGTGTTTAGAACAGTCCCTGCACCAAATGTCATTTTTAAAGGAAAAAATCTCATTTAAAACTGCTTGCGGGTTTAATGTAATGTCGGGTCATGGCAATATGGATGAAAATCGGTGAGACAAACGGCATGGGTACCCCCCAGCCCATTACCAGGCCCTTTGGGTCTTGTATGGATATTAAGGGGAACCCCGCACCCAAATTAAAATAAGGAAAGGTGTGGGGTCACCAGGCCCTATATACTCTGAACAGCAGTATACAGGCGGTACAAACAAGGCAGGGACTGTAGGTTTGTTGTTAAGTAGAATCTGTTTGTAATTTTGAACGGGTACATTTTTAACGTGTTTAGCTCCAGCCAAAAAATCTTTTTTAAGCTTTTTGGAAAACATAGGGAAGGGTTATCACCCCTGTGACATTTGTTTTGCTGTCTTTCCTCCTCTTCAGAAGATTTCACCTCACTTTTTGTCCCAATGAAAAATGTTTTTTGAAAATTTGGGTTTTTTTGTGGAACAAGCATTGGAAAGCATCAGTGGAAAGGAGAAATTTTTTTCCCATATTAACTCTTACAGGAGAGAATTTCCCTTCCTAGGGGTAGATTTCATCTCACTTCCTGTTGTCTCCTTCCGTTTGCAAGTAGGAGTCGTTTGTAAGTTAGATGTTTGAAAGTAGGGTCCTGCCCTATATACTCAGCAGAAATTTGGGCCTTAGGTGTTGCTGTGGCCACAACACTGTAAGCCCTCACAGGGCCCTGCTGTGAAATATTAGATCAAGAATTGTAATTACATGCCCCTGTTGAACAGGAGCTGAAAAATTAGGCCTTAGGCACTGGTGCTGGTGCCACAACACTGCAACCCCTCACAGACACTCTAGTTGGAACGCAGGAACGAGCCCTGCTGCAAAGTATTGCATCAAAAATTCTAATTACACGCCCCTGTTAGACAGGAGCAGAAAAATTGGGCCTTAGGCACTGGTGCTGGTGCCACAACACTGCAACCCCTCACAGACACTCTAGTTGGAACGCAGGAACGAGCCCTGCTGCAAAGTATTGCATCAAAAATTGTAATTACACGCCCCTGTTAGACAGGGGCAGAAAAATTGGGCCTTAGGCACTGGTGCTGGTGCCACAACACTGCAACCCCTCACAGACACTCTAGTTGGAATGCAGGAATGAGCCCTGCTGCAAAGTATTACATCAAAAATTGTAATTACACGCCCCTGTTAAACAGGGGCTGAAAAATTGTGCCTTAGGCACTGGTGGTGGCGCCCAGAACCAAAAATGTTCTTACAAGCTATCAGCGTGATGATTGAGGAGGAAGAGGATAATTACTCAGGGATAGTCACTCAGCATCAGCATAGGCAGTCTTTGAAGGGATCTGAGATTTCAAAAAAAATTATTCGGTTACATCAGCATCAGGTGCTTGGTAGCTGGTGGTGATCCAAGACTGATTCATTTTTATGAAGGTCAGTCGATCGACCGAGTCGGTGGACAGACGCACCCTGTGATCGGTTACAAAGCCTCCAGCAGCACTGAATGTGCGTTCCGAAAGAACGCTGGATGCAGGACAGGCCAGTAGCTCAATTGCATACTGTGCAAGCTCTGGCCAGTGATCCATCCTCAAGACCCAGTAACCCAGAGGATTTTCGGTGGGAAAGGTGTTCAAGTCAGATCTTGCCCCTAGGTATTCCTGCACCATGTAAAACAGACGCTGGCGATGGTTGCTGGAACCGATCATACCTTGGGGCTGCGGACCAAAAAATTGTCTGAACGCATCGGTCAGACGGCCACCTTCTCCACCGCTCCTTCTTTGACTGACCGAAGCCTCAGCAACACGTTGTCCAGAAACAGGAGTTTGTAACCTCCCAGTCTCTGGGAACGCGTTGCACAGACCTTTCTGCAAGGCCTCCCGAAGATGTTTCATCCTCTGCTCCCTCTGCGATGGCAAGATAAGGTCCGCAACCTTACCCTTGTAACGTGGATCAAGGAGGGTTGCCAGCCAGTATTGGTCCTTCTTCTTGATACCACGAATACGAGGATCCTTACGCAGGCTTTGCAGGATCAGGGAGGCCATGCAGCGTAGGTTTGCTGAGGCATTCGGTCCGGAGTCCTCTGGGTCACTAAGGACGACAACGTCCGCAGCCACCTCCTCCCAGCCACGTACAAGTCCATGTGTTTCTTGGGACTGATCCCTTAAAGACTGCTGCTGATGCTGAGTGCCAGGCTCCACCTCCATACTGACACAATCTTCCTCCTCCTCCTCCTCGTCCTCTTCCTGTGTGATGGGCGGGCACGCAGGAACACTGTCTGGATAAAGGGGGCCTTGAGAGCTAAGGAAGTCCTCCTCTTCCTGCCTCTGTTCTGCCTCAAGTGCCCTGTCCATTATTCCACGCAGCGTGTGCTCCAACAGGTGGACAAGGGGGACAGTGTCACTGATGCATGCACTGTCACTGCTCACCATCCTCGTGGCCTCCTCGAATGATGACAGGACAGTGCATGCATCCCTGATCATGGCCCACTGGCGTGGGGAAAAAAAACCAAGCTCCCCTGACCCTGTCCTGGTGCCATAGTCGCACAGGTACTCATTGATGGCCCTCTGCTGCGTGTGCAGCCGCTGCAGCATGGCCAACGTTGAGTTCCACCTGGTGGGCATGTCACAGATTAGGCGGTTCTTGGGCAGGTTAAACTCCTTTTGGAGGTCCGTCAGCCGAGCACTGGCATTATATGACCGGCGGAAATGCACACAGACTTTCCTGGCCTGCCTCAGGACATCCTGTAAGCCCGGGTACCTGCCCAAGAACCGCTGCACCACCAAGTTAAGGACGTGAGCCAAACAGGACACATGGGTCATTTGTCCCTGTCGGAGGGCAGAGAGGAGGTTGGTGCCATTGTCGCAAACCACCATTCCTGCCATAAGTTGGCGTGGCATCAACCACCTCTGAACCTGCCCCTGCAGAGCTGACAGAACCTCTGCCCCAGTGTGGCTCCTGTCCCCCAAGCACACCAGCTCAAGCACCGCATGGCATCTTTTGGCCTGCGTACTTGCGTAGCGCCTTGAACGACTACGGAGCACCGCTGGTTCCGAGGAAGAGGCCATGGAGGAAGAAGAAGAGGAGGGGGTGGAGGAGAGAGGTGTGTCACAATCATTAGCATTTTGGAGGCGTGGTGGCGGAACAACCTCCAACACTACTGCACCTTGTTCTGCATCCTTCCCAGCTGCCAGCAGAGTCACCCAATGCGCCATGAAACTTAGGTAACGTCCCTGTCCATGCCTGCTGGACCATGAGTCAGCGGTAATATGCACCTTACCGCTGACCGCCCTGTCCAGCGAGGCATGGACATTGCCTTCCACATGCCGGTAGAGAGCCGGAATCGCCTTCCGTGAGAAAAAGTGGCGTTTGGGTACCTGCCACTGAGGAACCGCACATTCCACAAACTCACGGAAGGGGGCAGAGTCTACCAACTGAAAAGGCAGCAGTTGAAGTGCTAGCAATTTTGCCAAGTTAGCATTCAACCGCTGGGCATGTGGATGGCTGGGAGCAAACTTCTTTCGGCGGTGCAGCAGCTGGGGCAGGGAAATTTGCCTGGTACAATCTGACGTCGGTGTACCAAAAGCAGATTGCCCACAAGTACTTGGCTGTGACACACCTAATTCTACACCTTCATTCCTCTCACTGCAGGTCTCAGAGAGGACTGGAGGTCTAGTGGGGTTGGAAATCTCAGCTGATGAGGAGCAAGGAGAGATCCTCTTTGTTCTTTGGTGTGGGTCTTTTAGATACGCTTGCCAACGAACTGCATGGCAGGTCAACATATGTCTGGTCAAGCATGTGGTACCCAAGCGGGAGATGTTTTGGCCACGTGAGATACGCTTGAGACATATGTTGCAAATAGCAGCGGTGCGATCTGATGCACTCGTCTCAAAAAAGGCCCACACCAAAGAACTTTTTGAATAACACGCAGAGACTGCAGCGCCCTGCACATGTGGAGCTTTGGGGTGTGATGCAGTCAATGTGCTGCCCTTAGGCTGGCCCCTGGAGGGCATCCTGCCTCGTTGGTGATGTGCCGCCTCCTCCTCCTCCTCCTCCTCCTCCTCCTCTCTCCTATCAGGCACCCACGTTGAGTCAGTGACCTCATCATCCCCTCCCTCCTCATCATTGGAGCAAACCTGGCAGTATGCTGCAGCAGGGGGAGCATGACTGCCAGATTGCTGTCCTTCTTGGACACCCCCTCTGTCCGTGCTCATGTTACTGCCTTCAACGAGCTCAGTATCATCATCAGAGCCTTCCAAACGCTGGGCATCCTCCTGGAGCATGTACCCAACACTGTGGTCAAACAGTTCGAGGGACTCCTCAGGAGGACATGGTGGAGCTAGGGAAGGAGTCACTGATGACATTGAGCCGAGGGAAGAGGCCGCTGCTTTGCCAGACAAAGCAACCTGGGCATGGGTGAGAGAGGATGAGGAGGATGAGGACGGCTTGGTCATCCACTCGACCAAGTCTTCCGCATGTTGCGGCTCAACACGGCCAGCTGCCGAAAAAAAGGCCAGGCGTGTCCCATGGCCACGTGCTGATGAGGATGCACCGTCTCCACGACCAGCACTAGACACAGAGCCTGCTTGCCCTCTTTTATTGGCTTGTGACTGTCTGCCTCTCCTTCTTGGCCTTCCATACTAATGGCCTGTAGCTGCACTAAGCTGGGATATATATATATATATATATATATATATATATATATATATATATATATATGTACTCATACTGCAGCTAGCAAAATCAACTGCTTGCCTGTAGTATGAGAACACCACCAACCTTCTACAGGTAGCTTTAACTGAACACTGTGAGGTGGACGCACCCCACTAACTTGTAGGTTTAGCTGAACACTGTGAGCAGGACGCACTGTACTAAATGTAAATAGTCTAGCTGCCTGACCGTGGTACTAATAGGATCAAAAGAACACCAGTAATTTTCTTTAGGTAGCTGTTAATACTGTAACAAGACAAGCCTGCCTGTCAGTAGGAAGATAACAGGAATGGATCTAGCTGAACACTGTGAGCAGGACGCACTGTACTAAATGTAAATAGTCTAGCTGCCTGACCGTGGTACTAATAGGATCAAAAGAACACCAGTAATTTTCTTTAGGTAGCTGTTAATACTGTAACAAGACAAGCCTGCCTGTCAGTAGGAAGATAACAGGAACGGATCTAGCTGAACACTGTGAGCAGGACGCACTGTACTAAATGTAAATAGTCTAGCTGCCTGACCGTGGTACTAATAGGATCAAAAGAACACCAGTAATTTTCTTTAGGTAGCTGTTAATACTGTAACAAGACAAACCTGCCTGTCAGTAGGAAGATAACAGGAACGGATCTAGCTGAACACTGTGAGCAGGACGCACTGTACTAAATGTAAATAGTCTAGCTGCCTGACCGTGGTACTAATAGGATCAAAAGAACACCAGTAATTTTCTTTAGGTAGCTGTTAATACTGTAACAAGACAAGCCTGCCTGTCAGTAGGAAGATAACAGGAACGGATCTAGCTGAACACTGTGAGCAGGACGCACTGTACTAAATGTAAATAGTCTAGCTGCCTGACCGTGGTACTAATAGGATCAAAAGAACACCAGTAATTTTCTTTAGGTAGCTGTTAATACTGTAACAAGACAAGCCTGCCTGTCAGTAGGAAGATAACAGGAACGGATCTAGCTGAACACGGTGAGCAGGACGCACTGTACTAAATGTAAATAGTCTAGCTGCCTGACCGTGGTACTAATAGGATCAAAAGAACACCAGTAATTTTCTTAACGTAGCTGTTAATACTGTAACAAGACAAGCCTGCCTGTCAGTAGGAAGATAACAGGAACGGATCTAGCTGAACACTGTGAGCAGGACGCACTGTACTAAATGTAAATAGTCTAGCTGCCTGACCGTGGTACTAATAGGATCAAAAGAACACCAGTAATTTTCTTTAGGTAGCTGTTAATACTGTAACAAGACAAACCTGCCTGTCAGTAGGAAGATAACAGGAACGGATCTAGCTGAACACTGTGAGCAGGACGCACTGTACTAAATGTAAATAGTCTAGCTGCCTGACCGTGGTACTAATAGGATCAAAAGAACACCAGTAATTTTCTTTAGGTAGCTGTTAATACTGTAACAAGACAAGCCTGCCTGTCAGTAGGAAGATAACAGGAACGGATCTAGCTGAACACTGTGAGCAGGACGCACTGCACTAAATGTAAATAGTCTAGAAGATAACAGGAACGGTTCTAGCTGAACACTGTGAGCAGGACGCACTGTACTAAATGTAAATAGTCTAGCTGCCTGACCGTGGTACTAATAGGATCAAAAGAACACCAGTAATTTTCTTTAGGTAGCTGTTAATACTGTAACAAGACAAGCCTGCCTGTCAGTAGGAAGATAACAGGAATGGATCTAGCTGAACACTGTGAGCAGGACGCACTGTACTAAATGTAAATAGTCTAGCTGCCTGACCGTGGTACTAATAGGATCAAAAGAACACCAGTAATTTTCTTTAGGTAGCTGTTAATACTGTAACAAGACAAACCTGCCTGTCAGTAGGAAGATAACAGGAACGGATCTAGCTGAACACTGTGAGCAGGACGCACTGTACTAAATGTAAATAGTCTAGCTGCCTGACCGTGGTACTAATAGGATCAAAAGAACACCAGTAATTTTCTTTAGGTAGCTGTTAATACTGTAACAAGACAAGCCTGCCTGTCAGTAGGAAGATAACAGGAACGGATCTAGCTGAACACTGTGAGCAGGACGCACTGTACTAAATGTAAATAGTCTAGCTGCCTGACCGTGGTACTAATAGGATCAAAAGAACACCAGTAATTTTCTTTAGGTAGCTGTTAATACTGTAACAAGACAAGCCTGCCTGTCAGTAGGAAGATAACAGGAACGGATCTAGCTGAACACGGTGAGCAGGACGCACTGTACTAAATGTAAATAGTCTAGCTGCCTGACCGTGGTACTAGTAGGATCAAAAGAACACCAGTAATTTTCTTAACGTAGCTGTTAATACTGTAACAAGACAAGCCTGCCTGTCAGTAGGAAGATAACAGGAACGGATCTAGCTGAACACTGTGAGCAGGACGCACTGTACTAAATGTAAATAGTCTAGCTGCCTGACCGTGGTACTAATAGGATCAAAAGAACACCAGTAATTTTCTTTAGGTAGCTGTTAATACTGTAACAAGACAAACCTGCCTGTCAGTAGGAAGATAACAGGAACGGATCTAGCTGAACACTGTGAGCAGGACGCACTGTACTAAATGTAAATAGTCTAGCTGCCTGACCGTGGTACTAATAGGATCAAAAGAACACCAGTAATTTTCTTTAGGTAGCTGTTAATACTGTAACAAGACAAGCCTGCCTGTCAGTAGGAAGATAACAGGAACGGATCTAGCTGAACACTGTGAGCAGGACGCACTGCACTAAATGTAAATAGTCTAGAAGATAACAGGAACGGTTCTAGCTGAACACTGTGAGCAGGACGCACTGTACTAAATGTAAATAGTCTAGCTGCCTGACCGTGGTACTAATAGGATCAAAAGAACACCAGTAATTTTCTTTAGGTAGCTGTTAATACTGTAATAAGACAAGCCTGCCTGTCAGTAGGAAGATAACAGGAACGGATCTAGCTGAACACTGTGAGCAGGACGCACTGCACTAAATGTAAATAGTCTAGAAGATAACAAGAACGGATCTAGCTAAACTGAATACAGTGTATATATATATATGCAACACCTGGGATGCATATATATACACAATACACTGTAAGTGCAGCTAACTGACTGACTGTTCTGCCTAATCTATCTAACTCAAATCAAATGACACTGTCTCTCTCTCTCTCTGTCTATCTCTTTCAACGCCGGAACACACACTACACAGGGCCGCCGTGCAGGCGGCCTTATATAGTGTGGGGCGTGTACTAAATCCCCTGAGCCATAATTGGCCAAAGCCTCCTTGGCTTTGGCCAATTACGGCTCTCTGTTCAGGCGGCGCTGTGATTGGCCAAGTATGCGGGTCATAGTGCATGCTTGGCCAATCATCAGCAAGCAATGCACTGCGATGCCACAGTGAATTATGGGCCGTGACGCGCCACACGAATTTGGCGCGAGCGGCCCATATCGTTCGCATTTCGGCGAACGACCGAACAGCCGATGTTCGAGTCGAACATGGGTTCGACTCGAACACGAAGCTCATCCCTAATCCTGAGTAATTATCCTCTTCCTCCTCAATAATCATGCTGATAGCTTGTAAGAACATTTTTGGTTCTGGGCGCCGGCTGTTTAGCAAGGGCATGTAATTACAATTTTTGATGCAATTCTTTGCAGCAGGGCTAGTTCCTGCGCTCCAACTAGAGTATCTGTGAGGGGTTGCAGTGTTGTGGCACCAGCACAAGTGCCTAAGGCCCAATTTTTCAGCCCCTGTTTAACAGGGGCGTGTAATTACAATTTTTGATGCAATTCTTTTGCAGCAGGGCTCATTCCTGCGTTCCAACTAGAGTATCTGTGAGGGGTTGCAGTGTTGTGGCACCAGCACCAGTGCCTAAGGCCCAATTTTTCAGGCCCTGTTTAACAGGGGCGTGTAACTACAATTTTTGATGCAATTCTTTTGCAGCAGGGCTCGTTCCTGCGTTACAGCTAGAGTATCTGTGAGGGGTTGCAGTGTTGGGCACCAGCACCAGTGCCTAAGGCCCATTTTTTCAGCCCCTGTTCAACAGGGACATGTAATTAGAATTCTTGAATTAATATTTCACAGCAGGGCCCATTTCTGCGCCCACCAAGATTAACTGTGAGGACTTAAAGTGTTGTGGCACCAACACCACCACCACCACCAAAGGCCCAATTTTTCAGCCCCTGTTCAACAGGGGCATGTAATTACAACTCTTGATCTAATATTTCACAGCAGGGCCCGTTCCAGCGCCCACCAAGAGTAACTGTGAGGACTTACAGTGTTGTGGCACCATCACCACCACCACCATCACCAAAGGTCCAATTTTTCTGGCCCTGTTCAACAGGGGCATGTAATTACAATTCTTGATCTAATATTTCACAGCAGGGCCCTGTGAAATATTAGATCAAGAATTGTAATTACATGCATGTAATTACAATTCTTGATCTAATATTTCACAGCAGGGCCCTGTGAGGGCTTATAGTGTTGAGGCCACAACAACACCTAAGGCCCAAATTTCTGCTGAGTATATAGGGCAGGCCCCTACTTTCAAACATCCAACTTACAAACGACTCCTACTTGCAAATGGAAGGAGAC
Organism: Lithobates septentrionalis; assembly: GCA_037952835.1. NCBI lineage: Eukaryota > Metazoa > Chordata > Amphibia > Anura > Ranidae > Lithobates > Lithobates septentrionalis. The sequence continues at coordinate 2,860,067 of JBBDGP010000182.1, read as the reverse complement.
AAGAAGTGAGATGAAATCTACCCCATAGGAACGGAAATTCTCTCCTGTAAGAGTTAATATGGGAAAAACTTTTCTCCTTTCCACTGATGCTTTATCACCAATCCTTGTTTCACTAAAAAACCCAAATTTTCAAAAAACACTTGTCATTGGGACAAAAAGTGAGGTGAAATCTTCTGAAGAGGAGCACACACAGCAAAACAAATGTCACAGGGGTGATAGCCCTTCCCTATGTTTTCCCAAAAGCTTAAAAACAGATTTTTTTGGCTGGAGCTACACTTTAAAAATGTACCAGTTCAAAATTACAAACAGATTCTACTTAACAACAAATCTACAGTCCCTGTCTTGTTTGCACCACCTGTATACTGCTGTTCAGAGTATATAGGGCCTGGGGGCCCCACACCTTTCCTTTTTTTAATTTGGGTGCGGGGTTCCCCTTAATATTCATACAGGACCCAAAGGGCCTGGTAATGGACTGGAGGGTACCCATGCCGTTTGTCTCACTGATTTTCATCCATATTGCCAGGACCCGACATTACATTAAAGCCGCAAACAGTTTTAAATGACTTTTTTTCCTTTACAAATGTCATTTTGTGCAGGGACTGTTCTAAGCACGGGAAACACGCGCCACTTTACAGGCATACTATAGACACCCCCCAGGTACGATATTTAAAGGAATATTTCACTTTTTTTTTACTTTAAGCATCATTAAAATCACTGCTCCCGAAAAAACATCAGTTTTTAAGTTTTTTTGCATTGATACATGTCCCCTGGGGCAGGACCCGGGTCCCCAAACCCTTTTTAGGACAATACCATGCAAATTAGCCTTTAAAATTAGCACTTTTTATTTCGAACGTTCGAGACCCATAGACATCAATGGGGTTCTAACGTTTGTGCGAATTGTCGGTCCGTTCGCAGGTTCTGGTGCGAACCAAACCGGGGGGTGTTCGGCTCATCCCTATTCCAGAGGGTGAAGCACACTAGTTCACTTAGCATTTACTTTTTACTTGTATGTTTTGATCTCTGACATAAAGGTACAAACACACGTATTACTTCATCTGCACAAGGAGGTTTAACATCGGACACCCTCTATTCCAGAGGTTGTTACACACTAAATCTACCCTGTTTCTTTCTACACCAGTTTACCTGCTTAATTTCCTGTAAGCCTAACACATTAGGAGTATATATTATTTATTTTTACACCTTTTATTTGTGTATTATTTACTTGTGGCAGGCAGGGGTTGTAACACACTTGGGCCATTCCTTGACGCCAAAGGTGGCCTAAGACCCCAACATCTGGATTTTATAACACCATTTTTGGTAGCGTCAAACTACCTCAAACTATTTTTCCACTTTTTATTTGCCTGATTCAACTAAGGCAGAGGGAGTAGTACAACACTATTTTTCACCATTTCACTCCCTTTTTGGATTGTTTGATTTTTTGCTTCAAATTATTTCTTTTTTTCTTTTTCTTTCACTGTTATAAGGTCCCTACAAACTTTTATTATTTCCTGGCTCCCAACTGCCAGACATTTCTTTCCACTACACTGCATGAAGAGAGGAATAGCGCCATATCTATACCCCTTAACCTAATAATTGGAAATTATAGTGCCATTTGTACTACTAAAAAAGATATGCAAAACACCAGAGCAAAATCTAATAATGCATTAAAGTGTTCACCAATGCCAGAAGTCTGTCAAGCAAAATAGGTGAGTTAGAAGCCCTGGTGCACGAGGAGAGCTATGATTTAATTGGTATTGCTGAATCTTGGCTTCATTCTTTACATGACTGAGCTATTAATGTTCCTGGCTATGCACGCTTTCGGAGAGACAGGGTAAAAAGGAAAGGTAGCAGTGTCTGTCTCTATGTGAGAAGTGATCTCAAAGCAAGTGTGTGATGTGGCTGAATCATTATGGGTGGAACTGCATAGAGATGTGTGTAGTTCAAAGGTAATCATTGGAGTTTGTTATAGGCCACCCACTGTTAATGAAGAGGTGGAAACTCAGCTCCTTGCACAAATGGAATGGGCTGCAGGGGCTGGGACGTTGATAATAATGGGGGATTTTAACTACCTGGAAAGTGACTGGAATAATGGCACTGCTGGAACAGTTAAAGGACAAAAAATGTATTAACCTATTAAGGGACAATTTTATGATACAATTCATAGAGGCCCCAACTAGGAATGATGTTCTGTTGAACCTGGTAATCTCAAACCATGCAGAGCTTATCACTAATGTTAATATAAAGGAACATCTGGATAGCAGTGACCATAACATGATTTCATTTTGTTAGTTGTAAGTAACAAACAAATACGGGAAAGATAAAAATAATTAATTTTAAAGTGATTGTAAAGCTTAGATTTTTTTTTAAAAATAACAAACATATCATACTTACCTTCACTGTGCAGCTCGTTTTTCACAGATTGGCCACGTTCCTCGACTTCTGGGCTCCCCCGGTGGCTCTCGCGGCTCCTCCCCGCATCGTATAACACCCTAGGAAAAGCTCTCTCCCGAGGGGTTACCTTTCGGAGCGCGCTCCCGAGTCCATCATTTGGAGTCCATAGACACCGAATGTAGGACTCAGCCCCAGCGCCGGCATCATTGGATTTGATTGACAGAAGCGGGAGCCAATGGCTGTGCTGCTATCAATCTATCCAATCAAGAGCCGAGAACCCCGGGCAGAGGGACAGTGTGTCTCCGTTGAGGGAAATTCCAGGGCTCAGGTAAGTAAAACAGGGGGGCTAGGGGGCCGGTCACTGCCAGTTGTTTTTTCACCTTAATGCATAGGATGCATTAAGGTGAAAAAACACGAGGGTTTACAACCCCTTTAAGGGCTAGTATACATGGCTTCGGACACGCTTTGTTAAAGGTCTCTGAATGCCAGTCAAAGCTCCTGTCACTCAATAAAATGGTTAGCTTACTGTCCCATTTACACCTGCTTTTGCTTGGTGCTTCGATGAGGCTTCCACGGAGCTTTGATGGGGCTTCGGTGAGGCTTTAGTGAGGCTTTGCCATAGACTTTTATGGAGGCTTTGAAGACACTTTGAAGCACCACTAAAGCTACATGGGGTATAATTTTTGAAGCGAAGCCAAAGCAAAGCAATAGCAGGTGTAAACAGGACTGTATGCTAACCATTTTATTTAGTGACAGGGGCTTTGACTAGCATTCAGAGAGCTTTAACAATACCTGTCTGAAGCCATGTTTTTAAGCAAGTGTAAACTAGCTGTTAATGTGTGTTGAAGCTGAAGAAAGTGTAAATGAGCCCTTTGAGAGCAAATTTTCCAAGGATGAGGGCTGCTCTCCAAGACCTTGACTGGGAGGGAATTTTGGCATTGATGAACACAGAACAGAAATGGGACTTCTTTAAAGCTACTATGTGAACTCTCGCAGAGTATAATCTCATGGGCAATAAGTTTAAAAGGTTTAAAAGATTAAAAATGAAACCTATGTGGTTTACGGACAAAGTTAAAAAAGCCATAAATAAAAAGAAAAAGAGCTTTTAAAAATTATAAAAATGAAGATACACTATCATCGTTTAAACTTTACAAGGAATATAACTAAATATGTAAAAAATTCATCAAATATATTAATAGTAAAAAAGATCAGGTCTGAGCATGTAGGCCCTTTACAAAATAATCTAGAATAGGTGAATGGGGACAAAGAGAAGGCAATGTATTAAATACTTTGCTCCTCTCCCTGCTGCTTCAAAAACTGATCTTTATATCATCCCCTCTGTCAGATAAAAAGCTGTATCCTAGTGCCTGTGATTTTAAAAAAAAAACAGATTTCTACCTGTTTTAACAGTGTCTCCCAGTGATCAAGTGACTCCAGGCTCTCTCCGCCTCTCCTCCCCGGATCCCCAGAAAGCAGAGAGCCTGGAGTCACATGATCGCTGGGAGATGCTGTTAAAACAGGTAAAAATCATCTTTATTTATAAAGCAGGGGCACTAGGATACAGCTTTTTATCTGACAGACGGAATAATATAAAGGTCAGATAGTGGCTTAACAACACTTTAAGAGAGGCATGGACTCCAGAGAGAGAGAGAGACATCATTTTGCCCCTGTACAAATCATCAGTAAGTTCTCATCTGGAATATGCAGTTCAGTTTTGGGCACCAGTTCAGAAAAAGGATACAGGGGAACTGGAGAAAGTGCAGAGAAGAGCAACCAAACTGATAAGAGGCATGGAGAAGCTATGAGGAAAGATTAGAGGACCTGAATTTATTCTCTCTTAAGATGAGGATATTAAGGGGGATATGACCAACATGTATAAATACATAAGGGATCCTTATAGTGAACTTTGTGTTGAGCTATTCACCTTCAGGTCATCACAGACCCTATTCACCTTAAGGACATCAAAGGGGGAACTCTTTACACCTAGAGAAAAGTAAACTAAAAATACGGAAAGGTTTCTTCACAGTAAGAGCAATGAAAATGTGGAATAGACTCCCTCCAGAGGTAGTTCTGGCAAGCTCAATAGATTGCTTTAAGAAAGGCCTGGATTCTTTCCTAAATGTACATAATATATCTGGGTATTAACATTTATAGCTAAAGCTGATACAGGGAATATCCTATTGCTTCACGGGGATCAGGAAGGAATTTTTTTCCCCTGCTGTAGCAAATTGGATCATGCTTTGCTGGGGTTTTTTCGCCTTCCTCTGGATCAACTATGAGTATAGGATTGTGTAAATGGGATTGTATGATTGATATATATATAATTTAATTGGTTGAACTGGATGGACTTGTGTCTTTTTTCAACCTGACTAACTGTTTAACTATGTAACATGACAGCCAGCCTGGAGTTTACCAAAAGGCACCTGAATGACTCTCAGACCATGAAAAACAAAAATTCTCTGGTCTTATGAAACAACGATCGAACTCTTTGGCCTGAATGGCAAGCATCATGTCTGGAGGAAACCAGGCACCGCTCATCACCTGGCCAATACCATAGGGTGAAGCATGGTGGTGGCAACATCATGCTGTGGGGATGTTTTTTTGCGGCAGGAACTGGGAGGAGGCTAGTCAGGATCGAGGGAAAGATGAATGCAGCAGAGACATGTACAGAGACATCCTTGATGAAGACCTGCTCCAGAGCACTCTGGACCTCAGACTGGGGAAAAGGTTAAGCTTCCAACAGGAAAACGACACTAATCACACAGCCAAGATAACAAAAACTTTATAAACCTATGACAATTACTATCTGTCCTGTTATCATGTGTGTGTTTAAGTGGATGGAACCTAGAACAAATAATAAGTATTTATAAGCTAGTTAAACTTATCAGTTTGATAAAGAGATAGGACAGAGGGGATGTTAAACTAGATAATATAATAAAACTTTTAAGACTGCTTTTAAGGGTAAAATTCATGTCAATGTGTATTTCAGTTTAAAAAATGAATGTCCCGGCAGAGAGGTTTTCAATATAAACATTAGAAAACCCATATTTGTTGTGCTTCTTTTCTGGTAGTATTGCATAATGACTGCTTCCCAGCTCTCTTATACAAGTCCATCCTCTGTAACCTTCCTAGAAGGTAATGCCAAGGGCTTCCAACAGTCAGAAGCATACATTATTGTATACAGGTATTTTGCAGTCTGTTTGAAAATTCCTGAGTGAGCAGGACTACATTCTTCCATCTTCAATCAAACTAGCACATGTGTGCCACTTCTGTAAAGAAAAGTAGCCAATCCCAATGCATAAATGACTCCAGAGGTTATATTTTCCCTTGTGTGGCCAATCTAAGGAACCTGATTGAAATGACTGAAAACTATTAGCAGGTTATTGAAATGATGTGCTGGAAGCTTCTTGTTTGCAGAAAAACAGCTTTACTTTCATGGATGAAAACTTTATCATGGAACAGGAAGAAGAAGTAAGAACACAGCGAGGAAAGACAAACACTTCCTCTCATTACATCACCATAAAATACACATTATAATACTGCAGTGCCACCTGCTGGATTGAAAGGTATAATTCCTACAATATATATTGTCAGGTTATATAAGAAACTTTGCTGTTGTTCTTTTAACACCCCTTCTCAAATGCATGTGCTTAGTCAAACTACATTCAACTACTTCTGGATATAACTATGACGTTCCTTCAACAAAGGCTTGGTGAGTGCATCGGCAGCCATCTCCTCTGATGGGCAGTATTGAATATCAATAACACCTTGCTCTTTGATTTCAAAATTTTCTTTCATCTTGTGAACTGATCTGATTGTAAACCCCTTCTTGTTCAAAACAAGTTAGAATGTCATCAACATAGATAAGGATGTATATCCATATGTCTTCTTGATTCCTGGAGTAGAGACAGGGGTCTGCTTTACTTCTTGAGAATCCCTCTCTAGTAAGTACTTTGTGCACTTTCTCATTCCACATCCTTGCAGATTGCTTAAGACCGTAGATGCTCTTCTGAAGTTTACACATAAGGTTGTTTCCTCAAACCCTGGTCCATGTAGAGATCTTCCTTAATGTCTCCATATAAGAAAACAGTTTTAATGTCTAGGTGTTTCACTTGCATGCCCTTCTCGACTGCAATGCTAAGAAGCGCTCTGTTTTTCTGCAGCTAGACCCAAGGCAGATAACAAATATATCCAAAAATAGTAAATTGAAATGTAAATAAATTAAACAGAATATATATGAAGTCTAGATACCTCAATCCTCTGAAAAGCAGGGCTCAAACTGGGAAATCAAGGGCATCATTCTTAACCAATGTTCTCGTGCATGTGCTGTTGTCCAGTCAGGAGGGAGGTGTGGTCCTTAAAACCTAATTGCAGCCTCACCCCCACTGTTTTCAGTCTTGCTTCCTCCCCCCTGATGTAGTTTTTGATTATTTGAAGTTCTTATCTTTTTTTAAATGTCTCCTGGCCAGTCTTGTGATATACAGTATCAGATGATTTTCCTCATATCTTCTTTTTCAATGATGGGCAGTGTTTATTGATGAAGGGAGTATCATTGTAATGAGTACAGAGCACTGTAATAATGTGCCCCAAATGGGTGCAAACACAAAGTGGTGCACTCACAGGAAACGGGATGAATGATGGTGTCTCGGTCAACTCAAAGAGGACTGTTGTGGGACCACAGAGTGGTGATTCAGCAGGGGACAGCACCAGAGATGAGTAATTTTTTTTTTTAGAAAAGTTGACAATTGGTTAAAAAAGCGGAAACTGCCTTTAGGTTCTAAACCAAGTTGAGATATCTGGTGATTCAGTCTGGCAGGGTGTCTGGATAACAAGACAGGATAAACAGAATTAGAAATCCTTTGGTAAGTAATGCTGTTATGCATTTAGCAGTTTCATGAAGTTTAGCTTTAACAGTTATCAAGCAGAGTTGCTAATCACAATCCAGATATATAGAGGATATAACTAAGATCTTGTAAATTAGCAAGTCCAAATTGCAAATCAGAACAACCAAGTATGTGACTGGACAAAACTATGTGACTTGTTCACTAATGCCAGGATTTCGGCTGACAAGATGAGTGAACTTGAGCTGCCGTTGTATGAGGAGGATTTAGTTTTTATGGGAATTTTGGAGACTTGGTTCAACAACTCTCATGATTGACTGGCAACCATTTAAGGGTATTCCCTATATCACAGAGATAGGGAGAGAAAAAAGGGGGGGGTATGCCTTTATATCCAGAATGATGTGCAAGTGAATGTGAGTGACGACATCACTAATGTCGTCCCTCACAAGTGAATGTGAGGGACGACATCACTAATGGAGCAAGGGAGGGGGTGGAATCCTTATGGGTAGAGCTTCAAAGGGAGGAAACCAAGGGGAAAGTAATACTGGGAGTATGCTATAGGAAAGTAATACTGGGAGTATGCTATAGGCCCCCTAACCAGAGAAAGGAGGGGGAGGCGGACCTCCTATCACAGTTTGGAATGGTGGCAAGGATGGGAAGTGTCATTATAATGGGGATTTTAATTATCCAGACATACTGTAGACTGGGAAGGAACTGCGCATTCATCTAAGGCTCGCCAGTTCCTAAATGTCTTGCAGGACAATTTCATGGGTCAGATGGTAAATGCGCCAACAAGAAACAATGTGTTACTAGACCTATGGATTACTAACAATACAGACCTGATCTCAGATGTAGAAATATGGGGCAATTTAGGAACAGCGACCACAGGTTAATTAGTTTCAGCGTAAATCACACAAATGGGTAACACAAGGGAAATACAAAGACACTGAATTTCAAAAGAGCCAACTTCCCTAAACTACGCTCCTTGCTAGAAGATATTAAATGGGATAAAATCCTGGGAAAAATTAACACGGAAGAAAAATGGGTATGCTTTAGGCGCATTTTAAATAAAGGTATTGGCTAGTGCATCCCAATGGGAAATAAATTTAAAAGATCTAACAAAAGTCCTGGGTGGTGTCAGCGGAATGTCAGAATCAGAGCCTGTCAGTATAGGCATTTCCCATGCGCCTGTGTGGTAGAATTGCACATCAGCGCGTGCCGTTACACAATCAGCGAGTACGAGCGCGTGTCCCGAACGGATCAGCTCACGTGGGTGCACGACACAGCGCATCAGTACGAACGGGTGCGCGCACAACGGGACGTTCCCCTGGCGGGCTTATATAAAGACATGTCCTGTGTTTGTTGTCTTTTCAGCTCCTGTGATCTGTTCCTGAACCTGTGTACCTGTGCCTGCCCATTGTGACCCGGATCGACCTCGACCTTGCTTGAATCTCTCTTGTGCTTGAACCTCGGCAACCTTCTGAACTTCTCTACCTGCCTGATCTACCCGTGTTTGACCCTCGGCCTGCTCCTGGACTTGCCTCTGCCTCATCCTAGTGTGGATCATCTGCCTGCTTGACTACCCGTGTTTGACCCCTGGCCTGCTCTTGGACTTTGCCTCTGCCTCACCCTAGTGTTGGATTATCTGCCTGCTTGACTACCCGTGTTTGACCCCTGGCCTGTTCCTGGACTTCTGTCTTGTGTTTGACCCTCTGCATCCGGCTTCAGCCTTCATCTCCAGATTCCTGCTCAGTCGGCCCCGGTGAGGTGTCAGCCACCCAGCACGGATCTCTTCTCTACCTGAAGAACTTCCCAGCTACTCTACTACCTGCTGGCGACCCGTGCTTCTTCGTGCCCAATACCCGCTGTGCCACTCCCAGAGGGTATCGTGCGCCCAGCTGCAAGGGGAGCCTCTCTCAGCAACTCGGCCTTGGTGAGTACCTGACAGGTGGCTTAACTCCAACGTAAAAATGCATGTAAAAGCAAAGCAAAAGGCCTTTGAAAAATACAAGGCTGAGGGGTCATCATCAGTATTCCAACTTTACAAAGAATGCAATAAGAACTGTAAGGGTGCAATCAGGGGCGGCTAAGATAGAACATGAAAGGCACATAGTGGAACAGAGTAAAAAAAAAAAAAAAAATTATTTAAGTATATAAATAGTAAGAGAGAGAGGTCAGAACATATTGGCCCCATAAGGAATGATGAAGGGAATCTGGTTACAAAAGATGGAGAGATGGCGGAGGTTTCAAATTTATTCTTCTCCTCAGTCTTCACGAGGGAAACAGGGGGGTTTAAGTAACCAAGACTGCATGGTCTATCCTCATGACACGCCACAGGGAGCACCCTTCATGGCTAGCAGAGGATAAAATAAGAAATAGACTTGAAAAACTTAACACAAATAAGTTACCAGGACCAGATGGCTTGCACCTGAGGGTCCTTAAGGAACTCAGTCAAGGTATTGCCAGACCATTGTTCCTAATTGTTAGGAATAGTCTACTGATGGGAATGATACCAGCTGATTGGATAAAAGCCAATGCTGCACCAATATTTAAAAAAAGGCCAAGATATATCCCTAGGAACTACAGACCAGTTAGCCTAACATCAATACTTTGCAAGCTCTTGGAGGGGATGATAAGGGACTATATAGAAGATTTTTTTTAAAAACGATATCATTAGCAGTAATCAGCATGGATTCATGAAGAATTCTTGCCAAACCAATCTATTAACCTTCTATGAGGAGGTGAGCTGCCATCTAGATAAAGGAAGGGCAGTAGACGTGGTGTATCTGGATTTTGCAAGATGTCAAAACTGGTTATGGGGGCGAGTCCAGAGGGTGGTGATAAATGGGGAGTACTCATAATGGTCTGTTGTGGTTAGCGGGGTCCCCAGGGTTCTGTCCTGGGGCCAATTCTATTTAATTTATTCATAAACGATCTGGAGGATGGGATAAACAGCTCAATGTCAGTGTTTGCGGATGATACTGAGGAGTTAAGCAGGGCAATAACTTCTCCGCAGCATGTGGAAACCTTGCAAGAAGATCTAAACAAATGAATGGGGTAGGCAACTACATGGCAAATGAGGTTTAATGTTGAAAAATGTACAGTCATGCATTTGGGTGCCAATAATATGAATGCAATCTACTCCCTAGGGGGAGAACCTCTGGGGGAATCTAGGGTGGGGTCCTAATAGATGACAGGCTCAGCAATGACATGCAATGCCAAGCTGCGCAAGCAAAGCCAACAGAATATTGGCATGCATTAAAATCCTTAGATAAAATGTTAGTCTGGAACTTATTCTCTCTGGAGAAGAGACGCTTGGGAGGGGATATGATTTCAATGTACAAATACCGTACCGGTGACCCCGCAATAGAGATGAAACTTTTCTGCGCAAGGGAGTTTGAAAAGACACGCGGCCATTCACTAATATTAGGAGTGAAGCAGTTTAACCTTAAACTGCGTAGAGGGTTCTTTACTGTAAGAGCGGTAAGGATGTGGACTTCTTTTTCACAAGCAGTGGTATCCACAGGGAGCATCAATAATTTCAAAAAACTATTAGATAGGAACCTAAACGACCACAACATACAAGGATATACAATGTAATATTAACATAAAAGCACACACAAAGGTTGGACTTGATGGACTTGTGTCTTTTTTCAGCCTTATCAACTTCATAACTAGATACCGTATATAACACAGAGCATTTATAAAAGTATAAAAGTCATGTAAAAAATGTCTCTCAGGTAAACAATTATAACTCACAATATATGCTCACTAAAAATGCACCATAGCTACTCTATAAAGTGTGTGTAAATCCTAACAATGAACTTCTATGTATTTTTTTTATCCCTTTGGTCTGCTAAATATACAATTGAAAGTGTTTTGTTATATCTGTTGAAAAAATACCTGTTGATTTCTGGCAGAAAATTTAATTCAGAACAATAAACTGTGTTGTCACAACTTGAGAGCCCTCTAGTCACCAAGAGATATGACCTGTATTTATTATGTTGGAACTTTTTCACATGCTGGGACTTATACTTATGCCACGTACACACGGTGAAAATGTCCGATCGGAGCGTGTTGTCGGAAATTCCGACCGTGTGTGGGCTCCATCGGACATTTTCCATCTAATTTTCCGACACACAAAGTTTAAGAGCAGGATATAAAATTTTCCTACAACAAAATCCGTTGTCGGAAATTCCAATCGTGTGTACACAAATCCGACGGACAAAGTGCCACGCATGCTCAGAATAAATAAAGAGATGAAAGCTATTGGCCACTGCCCCATTTATAGTCCCGACGTACGTGTTTTACGTCACCGCGTTTAGAACGATCGGATTTTCCGACAACTTTGTGTGACCGTGTGTATGCAAGACAAGTTTGAGCCAACATCCATCGGAAAAAATCCTAGGATTTTGTTGTCGGAATGTCCGAACAAAGTCCGACCGTGTGTACGAGGCATAAGTCCTTATTTGTTAATGGTACTACACACATCCAGGACACTGATCTGATTTGCTCAGTGGCCAGCGGTCATTAAATGAGTGGCAGGGAACAAGGCTTGAGAGGGTCTATGACCACCTTTGCTTATAACAAGATCTTGGTATGGGTCCTTGTGACCAAGCTTTCAGGATTTAATTGCTGGAATTGCCAATGTCAGTGCTAATTGGCTGAACCACTGGGAGCCAACACTAAGCCCAGGAGCTTAAACAATGAGCCCCTGGTTTTGGATCTTTCTACATGTTTGCACTAGAAATTAATGTAAATACAATGGTTCCACATTGTGCTTACATAACAAGTGACTTTGGTAGTGACATGACATCAAGCCTTTACCTGATAGCAGCCAAATATAGATTACCATCGTAAGTTTTCTATTTCTTCAGAACTGCATATGGGGCTGAATCTGGTCTCCTGTGACTTGATCCAAACCCCCCCCCCCTCCCCATAAAGAAAAAAGAGTTATGAAAAGTCTAAAAAATAGACATGTATATATACATATGCACATACACCAACAGTAACTACAGCATCTTGTGTCTTAAACAATATAAAAAAAAGACATGTGGGACTACCCACTTCAGCCATTAGTTGCAACTAGAGATAAGTTGATCCAATTCAAAGTTTTACACAGGATCTACTACACGCCGCAGCACCTGCACCACATATACCCAGCCTCCTCTGCCAACTGTTGGAGATGCTCTGGCACTCCTGCAGGTTACTCACATATTTTTTGGGATTATCCACAGATTCAGGATTACTGGCGGGAGGTGACCCAATTTCTACATAAGTTAACTACTATACCTATTCCTTTGACAGTCAGCGTCTGTCTCCTTGGCCTAGTAGAATCGTTGGCATTTTTGTAAAGCAATGCGCACTTTACTCCTATTTTATGCTAGAAAGGCCATAAATGGAAGTCAGCTAGACACTCTACCTTGTCCTCATGGAAACAATCAGTCAATGCTGTGATACCCCTTTATAAAGCAACATACTTATCCCAAGAATGCCCCAAGAAGTACGAAAAAGTTTGAATATCTACTCAGTTTTACAAAGGACTGAGGCCTGTACCTAGGATGCATGGGCGGTTGTGTAGGCTTGGAAGTACCTTTACTAACTCACTAATCAGGGCCGGCCCTACCATGGGACCCGATGGAGCCATGGTTCCAGGCGGCACATTCAGGGGGGCGGCAAATTGCCACCCACCGGCCAGCCCATTCCGCCCGCTCCGCTGCGGATCCCACTGTGAGGATCCGCGAAGAAAGGTCCCCCATCGCATACTGTCCGCCCTGTACTGTGCAGGCGCAGTGCTTGCACAGTACTGAGGACAAAGGAGACGCCGAAAGTCTCCGAACATGAACAGCTGTTCATGAGCTCTACACGGCGCCTGTGCTTCAGAGTACATTGTGCCACACGCTCCCGCTGTTGATGTTCGGAGACTTTCGGCGTCTCCTTTGTCCTCTATACTGCGCAAGCGCAGTACAGGGCAGACACTATCCAATGGGGGACCTTTTTCTGCAGAACACCGGGCGGGCTCCTCACAGTGGGATCAGCAGCAGTGGCAAATGGCAATCCACAATGTGTGCCAGGTGACGTGGCAAGCGACAATCCGGTACGTGTGGCAGGTGACGTGGCAAGCGTCAATCCGGTACGTGTGGCAGGTGACGTCGCAAGCGACAATCCGGTACGTGTGGCAAGTGACAATTCGCTACGTGTGGCAGGTGGAGTCGTGGCAAGTGACAATCTGCAATGTGTGGCAGGTGGCGTCGTGGCAAGTGACATTTCACAATGTGTGGCAGGTGGCGTTGTGGCAAGTGACAATCGGCAATGTGTGGCAGGTGGAGTCGTGGCAAGTGACAATCCGCAATGTATGGCAGGTGGAGTCGTGGCAAGTGACAATCCGCAATGTATGGCAGGTGGCGTCATGGCAATCCGCAATGTGTGGCGGGTGGCGTCGTGGCAAATGACAATCCACAATGTGTGGCAGGTGGCATTGTGGCAAGTGGTAATTCGCAATGTGTGCTCAGGGCTCCCACTGATTCTGCATTATGGTGAGTTTAACTATTTTATTCTATATAACAATGTAATAATAGAAATATTGCACTTCAATCATTTTTTTTGCGATACGGCACTGCATCGCTTTAACTGACAATTGCGAGGTCGTGCGACTTTGCACCCAAACAAAATTTACGTCCTTTTTTTTTTCCACAAATAGAGCTTTCTTTTGGTGGTATTTGATCACCTCCGCGGTTTGTATTTTTACAGGTCCTCTTTATACTCCTTTACATGTATAGAGCCATGACAGGTCCACTTTAGTTACCATGATATAAAATAATGGATGTGGGGGCATTTTGGTGGGCGTGATTTTTATTTTTTTTGGGGGGGGCAGCATTTCATTCTTGGTACCAGGCAGCACAATGTCTTGTGCCGGCACTGTCCCTAACCCTACTACTCTTAGACCCCTTTCACACTGGGGTGGTTTGCAGGCGCTATTGTGCTAATTCGGAGCGGTGAAGGAGCGGAGTGTATACCTCTCCTTCACCGCTCCTGCCCATTGAAATCAATGGGATGGCGCGGCTATACCGCCGGCAAAGCGCCTCTGCAGAGGCGCTTTGCGCTGGTATTTAACCCTTTCTCAGCTGCTAGCGGGGGTAAAACCGCCCGATAGCGGCCGAATACCGACGGTAAGACGCCGCTAATAATAGCGGCGTTTTACCGCCGACGCTGCCCCCGCCCCAGTGTGAAAGGGCCCTTATAGTGTCCATTGCTAATAGCTAGGAGGGAGAGCAGGTCCTCCCAGGAAAACTACTCCACATCATACTCATAACTAATGTAGACCTGAGCATTGTGTGTCTAGAGTTTTATAGTAAGATGTACTTGTAATTTGTGAGTTTTACTCTGTCATGCACATGGCTACGTGCACCAGTTTGCCAGGGAATGACCCAATTGCAATGTTTTATACTAAAAACAAAAAAAAAACAGTATAAAAAATGCAAGGCTGGTGGAAATAACTTGCAACAGTTTCAGATTAGAAGTCGGTTTTCTGAACAAGAGTGTGATTATAATTTGGGATAAATATCTGGGACGACGGACATTTAATTAATGTTGTGTTTGGAAATATTACAAGAAATTGTATTTATTTTGTCTTCCCAATTAAAACCTATTAAACAAATATACCTAACAAATAACAAATTTGGTAGCCAAACTGCTACCAAATTGAAACCTTATTTGTCCTACAGTTACAGAAGGTATAAAGTGCAGAATTGAGAAATCTCAGAGTTAAGAGAGAAAAAGAACTCCGGACCAAAGTGGTTAAGAAAGAATGCTCTCTTTTGGAGGGATATCCTCTTACTTCCTGATAGACTAAAGCTGCAGTTTTCTACAGTAACCAAAAAAATATATCAGGAAATTTTAAGAACATATTTCTAAACCAAGGCCTCATATGTGCTGAAAAAGAAAACATGAAAATAATTTTGGTTTGAAAAGCAATTAAGACGTTATGGTTAAGTAAACTGCTGTGAACAGAAATTTCAAATTTGCTCTGCTCGTGAAGGTTTTGATTACCCCTCGACATGAAAGGGTTTAATGCACAAATTCCACACTCAAGTCTCCTACTCACTCACTCCCATCCATTCAAACATTGTTTAGAGACCTTAAAATAACCCTTTTTTGCTAACCTGAATCTGCCATTGTGTGTGTTGCATTAGTGCCTCTTCTGGAATTGGAACCTGGTAATCCAATGCTGCGGATGCTGCCCACCACAGATCCGTCCTCTCATCATGAAACCATTATCTTCTAAATCCTTAGGGCACCCCTCAACTGGATAGACGATAGGAGGCGTCTACTACAGATAGGCATGGATTCAAGTATGTAGGAGGGCCATTTACTTGTTGCTTTTTTTATGTTGCCGCAATTATTTAGAGGATGGTATGAGAAATGGTTGGGGGGGATACCTTCCTGGAGCATAGCATTAATAACTGAATTTACCCAATGCCATCCACCAGTGCAGGTCTGAACTTGACGGGAGGCTGTGAGTCACTGCAGACAGTTCCTTCTGTCCAAAGTAGCTACCTGCAGTACAAAATGTATTTATTGTTTACATTTAATAGATCGATTCATAAGGCCTATCTTTGAAATCCATGCATGCTTCTGTTGTCTCTGGTTCCCAGTTTGTGTTTAGGAGCGGTGCTTGCTAATAAATGTGGCTTTACTCTCACTTCCCCATACAGATCTTTCACGCATGCCTGGACAGCATTCTACATTCAACTGTCATACTGAGCTTGATTTAGATAGACTGCATTTTACTGTAAGGAAATATATTTAGAATATAGTAGTCATATTACATTTATCCCTATACATGACAGTTATATTTTCATGGGACATATATTATAATTTTTTTATATTTATTCCATCTTTGAGAAGACAAGATTTTGAGTTATGCTACTAGGATTGTTGCCAGTTTATAAAACATAACATTGCATTATTTCCATGCCACATTTTAGTATTTTTGTAACGAATGCAAATAAGTTTGACAACAGTCTTTTTATAGAATTTTTCCATGTTTTTATCAAACCCAGCTTGTGGAGTTCATCATCATCATGCTTATGGTTCCAGCTTGTGGAGTTCATCATCATCATGCCTATTATTTAATCTTTTCTCCCAATAACTAATGTACTCTTCCTACGCTATAAAAAAAATAAAAAATACTCTCATTATGTACCATGATGGGTCGAGGAAAAGCCTGGAGATGTGTGTCAGGTAATGAAGTGATGGGAAGTATCTCCTATTGGGAACAGACAAAAACAGCATTTTAGCACACCTAAAAGGATCAGGCCTCACTTGGAGTACATAGACCTAAAAATAAGCTTGTGACAGCAGACTGTCCAAAGCTGCTGGAGAACACCCTGGGGGGGGGGGGGGGGGACATAGGAAACACACACAAAGTTCTCTGTGAAGAGCTGTGGTAGGGCTAATATTGAGCAATGTCTTCAAATGTATTAATGTATTAAAAAATGTTTCTTGGACCCCCACTGCCCCAAAGTATAATCCGGTGGCTGTGTCAGCCTACTTGCCCATGGATGGAGATGTGAGAGGAATAATCCTTGGCTGTGGGAACATGCCAACTATAGCTACCGTCTGTCAGGACCCGCTGATATGGTGGATTGAGATAGCCCTCAGGTGCTGGTGTGGCTGCTGCCCATGGCACCGGTGGTGCAAGTGTTGGAAGGGGGGATGCAATAGGCACTGGATGGGGACACGGCATCCAAGTGGAGCATCCAGAGATGACGTCACAGAGCTGCACCGGAAGGTGGATGGCCGCAGGGGGTGGTTGGGGGTGGAACGCAAACCAGTATGTCAATCGGTCACCATGACAAGGCGTTTCACTCGCCTTAGCCTTATCAAGTCAAAAACATCTTTTTAGTAGACACAGAAAGGGTGAGAGCTTTGTACAGTGCTGCCTTAGCCTTCCTGTCCTATTAGCAACTGCTCACCCTATTTTTTGTCTTGGTATTCCAAAGACAGAAAGTGAGGTAAAATCAATGAGCGTGACAGAAATAATACAAAAGTTAGGATTTATGTTTTTGTTTTTAAAGCTCAATTCCAACCACCACCCCTGACTCCATTCCACATCACATGATAATATCAGCTCTGTTTTACATTTTACTATAAGTGTAGGACCATGTGGTGACATCTCCCCATGGGGGGCACAAGAAGCAGTTTAACCACTTAGCTACAACCCTATAGCAATTTTACTGCTACTGGGCGGCAGCTGTGCACAGGATCATGTATATATGTGATTCTGCAGCTCCAGGTAGGGGGCGCGAATGCGCGCCGCCGCCGACCTGCTCCCACTGTGATTACACACAGTGGGAACCGATCGGTGGGTACCGCAGACTCAGTGTCCACGGGCACCCAATGATCATCAGCCAGAGAGGCAGAGCTGCAATCTGTAAACAAGGCAGATTGCCATTCTGACAAGAGGGAAGTCATGAATTCTGTGTCTCTGCAAAACAGGGATTAGGATCCATGTCTTCCCCTAGTAAAAGCACCCCCCACAGTTTAGTAAAACACTAGCTAGACACACTTTTAACCCTTTGATCGCCTCTGATGTTAACCCCTTACCAGCCAGTGTTATCAGTACAGTGTGAGTGCATATTTTTAGCATTGATCACTGTATTAGTGTCACTGGTTCCCACAAAGTGTCAAAAGTGTCAGCCAGTGTCAGAATGTCTGCCGCAATATCGCAGTCCCGCTATAAGTCAATGCTCACCGCCATTGCTAGTAAAAAAATAAATAAAAATGTCCCAAAGCTTGTAGATGCTATAACTTTTGCGCAAACCATAGGTGTGCGCAGTTTATTACATTAGGGTGTGCACCCTAAAGCTCACGACGCACATGAGCAGTAGAGCAGTGGATGGTGTTAGTAGAGCACTGGATGGTGTCAGTAGGGATGAGATTGATATTTTTTATATTTTTTTTTATTATCAGCTGCCACAGGGGTAGGGACATTCAGCAGGGGGAATCTGCATTGCACTGGGTAATTAGGGTGTGCACAGGCACACCCGGCACACCCTGTGTGCACGCCTATGGAGCAAACTAATCAATATACGCTTAACTCATTGCTCCCACTTAATTAATTCAGTGGATCTTTGCTTTATACACCTTATCTACTACTTCTTAAACATTACCCCTCCAGTCATAAAGAGACAGCTCTTGTATTTAAAAAAAGCTCTTCCTCTACAAAGATGGCCTCCTCCACCCAGATACACAGTGCACAACAAGCCATAGAAAGTCAGTAATGGGGAAAAGATCAGCTGCAGGGATAACCCAGGCAAAACAGATGACTAGTCCTATGTAAAACATTGTTTTTAGTTTGGGTTGGAGTCTTCATTGGGGAGATTTACCCCTCTATTTGTACTGGTGACTAGGGATGAGCCGAACACCCCCCTGTTCGGTTCGCACCAGAACATGCGAACAGGAAAAAAGTTCGCTCGAACACGCGAACACCGTTAAAGTCTATGGGACACGAACATGAATAATCAAAAGTGCTAATTTTAAAGGCTTGTATGCAAGTTATTGTCATAAAAAGTGTTTGGGGACCTGGGTCCTGCCCCAGGGGACATGGATCAATGCAAAAAAAAGTTTTAAAAACGGCCGTTTTTTCAGGAGCAGTGATTTTAATAATGCTTAAAGTCAAACAATAAAAGTGTAATATCCCTTTAAATTTCGTACCTGGGGGGTGTCTATAGTATGCCTGTAAAGGGGCGCATGTTTCCTGTGTTTAGAACAGTCTGACAGCAAAATGACATTTGGAAGGAAAAAACACATTTAAAACTACCTGCTGCTATTGCCGACAATACACATAGAAGTTCATTGATAAAAACGGCATGGGAATTTCCCACAGGAAAACCCCGAACCAAAATTTAAAAAAAAAAATGATGTGGGAGTCCCCCTAAATTCCATACCAGGCCCTTCAGGTCTGGTATGGATATTAAGGGGAACCCCAGCCAAAATTTAAAAAAAAAATGACGTGGGGTTCCCCCTAAATTCCATACCAGACCCTTCAGGTCTGGAATGGATTTTAAGGGGAACCCCGGGCCAAAAAAAAAAAACGGCGTGGGGTCCCCCCAAAAATCCATACCAGACCCTTATCCGAGCACGCAACCTGGCAGGCCGCAGGAAAAGAGGGGGGGACGAGAATGTGGCCCCCCCTCCTGAACCATACCAGGCCAAATGCCCTCAACATTGGGAGGGTGCTTTGGGGTAGCCCCCCAAAACACCTTGTCCCCATGTTGATGAGGACAAGGGCCTCATCCCCACAACCCTGGCCGGTGGTTGTGGGTGTCTGTGGGCGGGGGGCTTATCGGAATCTGGAAGCCCCCTTTAACAAGGGGACCCCCAGATCCCAGCCCCCCTGTGTGAAATGGTAAGGGGGTACTTACCCCTACCATTTTACTAAAAAACTGTCAAAAATGTTAAAAATGACAAGAGACAGTTTTTGACAATTCCTTTATTTAAATGCTTCTTCTTTCGACAGTTTTTGACAAGAGAAGAGAAGAAAAGAAGAAGAGAAGAAGAGAAGAGCGGGGGCCTCCCCCCATGCCATGGGTGCGGAGCGGCCCGAGGAGAAGAAGATAGAAGACGGCGCGGAGGAGATGCTGGACGAGAACGCCAGAGGAAGAACCAGAAGAGCCAGAAGAACCAGAAGAAGAAGATGAAGGAAGATAGAAGAAAGAAGAAGCATTTAAATAAAGGAATTGTCAAAAACTGTCTCTTGTAATTTTTAACATTTTTGACAGTTTTTTAGTGAAATGGTAGGGGTAAGTACCCCCTTACCATTTCACACGGGGGGTGGGGTGGGATCTGGGGGTCCCCTTGTTAAAGGGGGCTTCCAAATTCCGATAAGCCCCCCGCCCGCAGACCCCCACAACCACCGGCCTGGGTTGTGGGGATGAGGCCCTTGTCCTCATCAACATGGGGACAAGGTGTTTTGGGGGGCTACCCCAAAGCACCCTCCCAATGTTGAGGGCATGTGGCCTGGTACGGTTCAGGAGGGGGGGGGCCGCACTCTCGTCCCCCCCTCTTTTCCTGCGGCCTGCCAGGTTGCGTGCTCAGGTAAGGGTCTGGTATGGATTTTTGGGGGACCCCACGCCGTTTTTTTTTTTTTGGCGCGGGGTTCCCCTTAAAATCCATACCAGACCTGAAGGGTCTGGTATGGAATTTAGAGGGAACCCCACGTCATTTTTTTTTTTAAATTTTGGTTCGGGGTTTCCCTGTGGGAAATTCCCATGCCGTTTTTATCAATGAACTTCTATGTGTATTGTCGGCAATGCAATAGCCGCGGGTAGTTTTAAATGTGTTTTTTCCTTCCAAATGTCATTTTGCTGTCAGACTGTTCTAAACACGGGAAACATGCGCCCCTTTACAGGCATACTATAGACACCCCCCAGGTACGAAATTTAAAGGGATATTACACTTTTATTGTTTGACTTTAAGCATTATTAAAATCACTGCTGCTGAAAAAACTGCCGTTTTTAAAACTTTTTTTTGCATTGATCCATGTCCCTTGGGGCAGGACCCAGGTCCCCAAACACTTTTTATGACAATAACTTGCATATAAGCCTTTAAAATTAGCACTTTTGATTTCTCCCATAGACTTTTAAAGGGTGTTCTGCGGCATTCGAATTTGCCGCGAACACCCCAAATTGTTCGCTGTTCGGCGAACTTGCGAACAGCCAATGTTCGAGTCGAACATGAGTTCGACTCGAACTCGAAGCTCATCCCTACTGGTGACCACTGTCATCTAGAAAGAAAGTGAGGGGAATTTAAAAACATTTAGAACAAAGGGTAAAGGGAAAACATCCAATGGGCACGTTTGTTCTGGGGACAGTTATCTCAGCAAGGTAATCTTACTTTGTGAGATCTTTTCTCAAATTCAGTTTTGTCTTTGGGTCCATAGGTGAAAAAAATCCCCAATGGCACACATACAGCAAAAAATAAACTGGCAAGGATTTATATATATTTTTGACATACATACACTTTAATTAGAAAATGTTGTGACTGCTAAAATATGTATTTCTCTTTAAATACTTCTGTCTTCATGTAATGTTCTACAAATGTGTGTTTTTGCTAAGGTTTTATTTATTAAATTAATTTATTTATTAAAATTATAAGCTTATTTATTAAAATTATAAGCTTCCTGTTATTATTGACCGGATGGCTACCCTAGCTTTTAGTATGCTTACCTCTGTACATGGATAGGAGATGAGCTGTCATACAAAAATCCTTTTTCCATCATGATGCCATAAGGTTAATAAGTTGGCCATGCCAATCAACAACTTCATTATAGCAGCTGTCAAATGACTGGGTACAGAGCAAGATTCAACTCTATGGATGGGTTCATGGCGAATCCCTCATGCTCAGGAGATTTTTTTTTCTTAAATCATAGAAGGATCAATATGGTGATGGGCAGGATTTGGTTAAGCCAACTCCGTCATTATAATAGGGAGGGGCACAGAGGAGTCAGTGAATTGAAACCTGCTGAAGGTAAAACAGAGAGAAAAACTGATAAACTGCATGGGGAGTAAGGATGAGCTCCGGCATGTTCGCACACTCCACGTGCCGAGCCCGCCAGGAAGTCGGCACTGCGCTGCGCTAATCACAGGCAGTGAGATATTTCCCAATCTCTGCAGCCGCACATCGCTGATTGTGATTAGCGCAGCGCTGTGCCGACTTCCTGGCGGGCTCGGCACGTGGGGTGTGCGAACACACCGGAGCTCATCCTTAACGGGGAGCTTTCTTAGGGCAGTTATAAAAATGTACGGTACTTTAATTCTGATAGCGCTTGGAAAATCAATCCCTTTGCTTTATTTCTTTATTTTTTGCTCTTTTTATTAGGGTTTTTTTTTATCTTTCATCTTATTTTGTACTTGATTTTAGGTCAGTGGTCACTTTTAGTTGTTGTCCTCTTGTTGCATCAACAAGAATAAAGAAGGCCACAGAGAGCTACTGGCTAAATTCTAACTGCTAAAGCTACCTAAAAAAAAAAAAAATCGATAAACTTAATACCCAATCATCACAGCTGCTACCCAAATGACAATGTGACCAAAAATATATTCCAAAAGAGCAGTGCTTAATCACAATGTGCAAATAAATCTCCCCACAAATAATGCACCAAACATACAAAGTATGTGTAATTCTAGTACAATGCAAATGTAAATTACGTCCAGTGAATTGAAAATACTGTATTTATTGGCATATAACACTCACTTTTTCACCATGATAATCGGGTGCAAATAGCACGTGCGTGTTATACGCCAATACTTCAGTTTTAGCTGCCTTGGAGAGGACAGGGAGGGGGGCGGGGCAAGCACCATCAGATTACATATTTTTTACTTTCTGCTATAAAACATATCCAATAAAAAAAGGTAAAAAATGTAAAAAATCTAATTTCTTCATCAATTTAGGCCAATATGTATTAGGGCTGCTGAAATTAATCGCAGCATCGATGCATCGCGATTCGGGTGTCCCCGATGCGGCATCGATGCATGCGACCCTAAAAATCGATGTCTGGCCCCGCCCCCTCCCGGTAGAGCGCTCCGTGCATAAAGTTGTTTTTAGTGTGTGTATATTCCGGTCATGTGATTCTCAGCCGCGCCTCCCTCTTCTCAGTCTCTCCTGGTGTCAGCTCCGCCCACTGACTGGAGCTAACAGGTCAGAAGAGAGGCGGGCGGGGCTGACATCAGGAGAATTCACTGACCTGAGATGTGACAACCGGCGGAACACCGGCCGCACGAATGGAGATCGGGGGGAGATGGTGAGCAGGCAGATCGCCCTGCTCATTACAGGCTGCCACTGGCAGAGCAGCATGTAAGTACAGAGGGGGAGGGGGGGGGCGCCTTCATCACACCACAACTCTGCATTATTGTCCGCAGTCTGTGACCATCTCCTGTGCCATGTCCCAGTGTCTAATCATCTCCTGTGCAATGTCCCCAGTGTCTGACCATCTCCTGTGCCATGTCCCCAGTGTCTGACCATCTCCTGTGCCATGTCCCCAGTGTCTGACCATCTCCTGTGCCATGTCTTCAGTCTGTGACCATCTCCTGTGCCATGTCCCCAGTGTCTGACCATCTCCTGTGCCATGTCCCCAGTGTCTGACCATCTCCTGTGCCATGTCCCCAGTGTCTGACCATCTCCTGTGCCATGTCCCAGTGTCTAATCATCTCCTGTGCCATGTCCCCAGTGTCTGACCATCTCCTGTGCCATGTCCCAGTGTCTAATCATCTCCTGTGCCATGTCCCCAGTGTCTGACCATCTCCTGTGCCATGTCCCAGTGTCTAATCATCTCCTGTGCCATGTCCCCAGTGTCTGACCATCTCCTGTGCCATGTCCCAGTGTCTAATCATCTCCTGTGCCATGTCCCCAGTGTCTGACCATCTCCTGTGCCATGTCCCAGTGTCTAATCATCTCCTGTGCCATGTCCCAGTGTCTAATCATCTCCTGTGCCATGTCCCAGTGTCTAATCATCTCCTGTGCCATGTCCCCAGTGTCTGACCATCTCCTGTGCCATGTCCCCAGTGTCTGATCATCTCCTGTGCCATGTCCCCAGTGTCTGACCATCTCCTGTGCCATGTTCGCAGTGTCTGATCATCTCCTGTGCCATGTCCGCAGTGTCTGACCATCTCCTGTGCCATGTTCGCAGTGTCTGATCATCTCCTGTGCCATGTCCATAGTGTCTGACCATCTCCTGTGCCATGTGCGCAGTGTCTGACCATCTCCTGTGCCATGTCCGCAGTGTCTGACCATCTCCTGTGCCATGTGCGCAGTGTCTGACCATCTCCTGTGCCATGTCCCAGTGTCTGATCATCTCCTGTGCCATGTCCGCAGTGTCTGACCATCTCCTGTGCCATGTCCCAGTGTCTAAACCATCTCCTGTGCCATGTCCGCAGTGTCTGACCATCTCCTGTGCCATGTCCCCAGTGTCTGACCATCTCCTGTGCCATGTCCCCAGTGTCTGACCATCTCCTGTGCCATGTCCCCAGTGTCTGACCATCTCCTGTGCCATGTCTTCAGTCTGTGACCATCTCCTGTGCCATGTCCCCAGTGTCTGACCATCTCCTGTGCCATGTCCCCAGTGTCTGACCATCTCCTGTGCCATGTCCCCAGTGTCTGACCATCTCCTGTGCCATGTCCCCAGTGTCTGACCATCTCCTGTGCCATGTCCCAGTGTCTAATCATCTCCTGTGCCATGTCCCCAGTGTCTGACCATCTCCTGTGCCATGTCCCAGTGTCTAATCATCTCCTGTGCCATGTCCCCAGTGTCTGACCATCTCCTGTGCCATGTCCCAGTGTCTAATCATCTCCTGTGCCATGTCCCCAGTGTCTGACCATCTCCTGTGCCATGTCCCAGTGTCTAATCATCTCCTGTGCCATGTCCCCAGTGTCTGACCATCTCCTGTGCCATGTCCCAGTGTCTAATCATCTCCTGTGCCATGTCCCAGTGTCTAATCATCTCCTGTGCCATGTCCCAGTGTCTAATCATCTCCTGTGCCATGTCCCCAGTGTCTGACCATCTCCTGTGCCATGTCCCCAGTGTCTGATCATCTCCTGTGCCATGTCCCCAGTGTCTGACCATCTCCTGTGCCATGTTCGCAGTGTCTGATCATCTCCTGTGCCATGTCCGCAGTGTCTGACCATCTCCTGTGCCATGTTCGCAGTGTCTGATCATCTCCTGTGCCATGTCCATAGTGTCTGACCATCTCCTGTGCCATGTGCGCAGTGTCTGACCATCTCCTGTGCCATGTCCGCAGTGTCTGACCATCTCCTGTGCCATGTGCGCAGTGTCTGACCATCTCCTGTGCCATGTCCCAGTGTCTGATCATCTCCTGTGCCATGTCCGCAGTGTCTGACCATCTCCTGTGCCATGTCCCAGTGTCTAAACCATCTCCTGTGCCATGTCCGCAGTGTCTGACCATCTCCTGTGCCATGTCCCAGTGTCTAAACCATCTCCTGTGCCATGTCCGCAGTGTCTGACCATCTCCTGTGCCCTGTCCCAGTGTCTAAACCATCTCCTGTGCCATGTCCGCAGTGTCTGATCATCTCCTGTGCCATGTCCGCAGTGACTGACCATCTCCTGTGCCATGTCCGCAGTGTCTGATCATCTCCTGTGCCATGTCCCAGTGTCTGATCATCTCCTGTGCCATGTCCGCAGTGTCTGATCATCTCCTGTGCCATGTCCGCAGTGTCTGATCATCTCCTGTGCCATGTCCCCAGTGTCTGATCATCTCCTGTGCCATGTCCCCAGTGTCTGATCATCTCCTGTGCCATGTCCCCAGTGTCTGATCATCTCCTGTGCCATGTCCCAGTGTCTGATCATCTCCTGTGCCATGTCCCCAGTGTCTGATCATCTCCTGTGCCATGTCCCCAGTGTCTGATCATCTCCTGTGCCATGTCCGCAGTGTCTGACCATCTCCTGTGCCATGTCTTCAGTCTGTGACCATCTCCTGTGCCATGTCCGCAGTCTGTGACCATCTCCTGTAGCATGTCCGCAGTCTGTGACCATCTCCTGTAGCATGTCAGCAGTCTGTGACCATCTCCTGTAGCATGTCCGCAGTCTCTGATCATCTCCTGTAGCATGTCTGCAGTCTCTGATCATCTCCTGTAGCATGTCTGCAGTCTCTGATCATCTCCTGTAGCATGTCCGCAGTCTCTGATCATCTCCTGTAGCATGTCCGCAGTCTCTGATCATCTCCTGTAGCATGTCCGCAGTCTCTGATCATCTCCTGTAGCATGTCCGCAGTCTCTGATCATCTCCTGTAGCATGTCCGCAGTCTCTGATCATCTCCTGTATCATGTCCGCAGTCTCTGATCATCTCCTGTAGCATGTCCGCAGTCTCTGATCATCTCCTGTAGCATGTCTGTCTGCAGTCTCTGATCATCTCCTGTAGCATGTCTGTCTGCAGTCTCTGATCATCTCCTGTAGCATGTCCGCAGGCTCTGACCATCTCCTTTAGTATTTTGGAAGAGAGCCTGGAGCTCCTCTGCTGTCTCTTTTTTTTCTTAAGAACAGATAGAATAAAAAAAATGGAGTTCTCCTGACTACTTTAATTTTTTTTGATGAAAACCATGAGCACCTGCGGACTTGTGCTGTAATCGTGATGCATCGTGATGCATCGCGGAATCGAATCGAATCGAATCGTTGACTTGATAATCGTAATCGAATCGAATCGTGAGGCCAGTGAAGATGCGCAGCCCTAATATGTATTCTGCTACATTTTTTTGGTAAAAAAAATCCCAATAAGCGTATAGTTGATTGGTTAGTGTTGGGATAGATTTACAGACTTTTTATTATTTTTACTAGCGATCAGTGATTTTTAGCAGGACTGTGACATTGCAGCAGACAAAGTGATACTTTTTGGGGACCAGTGACACCAATACAGTGATCAGTGCTAAAAAAAAAAAAAAAAGCACTGTCACTGTATAAATGACACTGGCAGGGAAGGAGTTAACATCGGGTTAAACAAAGGGTTAAATGTGTTCCCTGGGAGCGCTTGCTAACTCTGTGGGGGATATTTTAACTGGGGGAAGACAGAGATCCCTGTTCCTGCTTAGCAAGAACACAAGATCTCTATCTTTCTGTTAGGGCTGGGCTCAGCCCTTCCTTCTCTGAGCTGGCCGCTCAGCTGTCGGCTAATTGCCAGCTCCTATCACTCCACAGTGACTCACCTGTTGACGATATCCTGCTCGTCAATCCTGCCTAATTAAGCCATCCAGCACAGATGATCCCTGCCTTAGCCTTGGTCAACATCACAGAGACTATCTCCTGCGTTCCTGTTAAAGACTCGCTTGGCTGACATTCTTTCTGGCTCCAGATCCTGCTTGCTGTTCCACAATGCTGATCCCTGGCTTCCTGACTTTCTGGCTTGTCTGACTATCCATTCCGGTTACCAAACTTTTGCTATGTTTTGACTACGTTTGTTCTATTTACTTTTATTATTAAACAAGTGTGATTTAACTGTACTTCTGTCTCGGTCTGATTCAAGGTTTCTGACAGTAGGCGAAGGCCATGAATTCAGAAGATGCAGTCAATCCACTTATTGGTAATATTTTTTCCCGATTGAATGAGCAGGATCACCTCATGGATCAGTTTGCCATGGCATTACAACACTCCTGAATCGCACGGCTCACCTGGAATCTCCCACTGTGGCTTCTCCGGTACAACCTGTGTTGCAGGACGTCCCTGTTGCTGCTCCAGTCTCTGTGCAGGCACCAGCCTCGAGTATTACCTCTATAAGAGGTATGTCTGGTTCCGCTCCGCTTCCCCAGCGATTTGGGGATGATCCAGTCCAATGCAGAGGGTTTCTCAACCAGGTTGAGATATACTTTGAGATGCTGCCCCAGATGTTTCCGATGGACAGAAGCAAAGTAGGTTTTGTGATCTCTTTGCTTTCTGAGAGAGCCTTGGCCTGGGCAAACCCTCTATGGGAGACGCAAAAACCTGTTGTCTTGAGTTACCCTGAGTTTGTGGCTTCTTTTAAAAGGGTATCTGACGTTCCCGCATGCTCCGCTTCTGCTGTCAAGTGCCTCATGTCCATCAGAGTACGAGAACTGTTGCTAATTACGCCATTGAATTCCGTACTCTGGCAGCAGAGGTTGCTTGGAACATTAAGGCCCTCGTGGCTGCTTTTTCTCATGGTCTCTCGGATACCATCAAGGATGAGATACCAACCCGAGATATACCCACTGAGCTGGAGAAGTTGATCACGTTTGCCATCCTCACTGACTCCAGACTCAGAGAAAGACTTCCTTTTAAGGACGCTTGTGGAAGCCTTCTGTATATTTGTCTCCAAGCTTTGCCGTCCGACCCTTGCCTCCCTCACCTCCTATGCTTCCAGGTACCGAGTCGGTCAAGGAAGGTGAACCCATGCACTTGGGCTTCACGCGTCTCTCTGCAGATGAGAGAACCCTTAGGGGGAGGGAGAGATCGTGCCTTTATTGTGGCCAGGCAGGTCACTTTTTGAAGTCTTGTCCTACCCGTATCGATTTATAGGGTTCTCAATCGTTTCACGATTAAGAATGCCTATCCGATTTTGTTGATTACGGAGTTATTTGACCGCCTCAAGGGAGCAACAGTTTTCACAAAGCTTGATTTGAGAGGTGCATACAATCTCGTGAGGATTAAAGACGGCGATGAGTAGAAAACTGTGTTTAATTCCAGAAAAGGCCATTATGAGTACCTCGTAATGCCTTTTGGTCTTTGTAATGGAATTTTTTGACAATGTCCTCCGAGATTTGTTGCAGTAATGTGTGGTGGTTTATCTCAACGATATCTCAACGATATCCTCATATTTTCCAAGTCCGTGGAGAGCCTCCACACAGATGTCTGTCGTGTGCTTCAGAAACTAAGAGAGAACAATCTCTATTGTAAATTGGGGAAGTGCGAATTTCATTGTGAACAGGTTAAATTCCTGGGTTATATTATTTCCACTGCTGGTTTTTTGGTGGACCCAGAGAAACTTTCAGCAGTCCTACAGTGGCCCCGACCCGTGAGTTTATGTCCTCCTGCAACATTTTCTTGGCTTTGTTAAACGTGAAGTACTAATGCGCCGCTAAATGTGTAAACGATATATATAATAAAGTTCTAAAGTGCAAAAAGATAAATATAAAGCAGATGACTTCTGAAGTGTTGCCAGCACCAAAAATATGAGTGATATGTGAAGAAGCAGCACTAAATATCTCTTCAGAAATACTAAATAGAGATCGCTGATAATAAAGTACTAATACTGTTCCCAGTTAACTCTGAACCAATCTTACAGTATAAAGTGCCCATAATATTAGTGCTAACAAAAAAGTGCTTGTAACAATACAAATTCTCAATGTGCAAAATGATGCAATGATAATGACATCAAAAAAATAGTTCACAGAGATGACTGATGAAACTTCGGATGCTAAGCAAATAGTCTCTATAAGGGTAAGTGTGTTAAAGAAAGGAACAAGTTGACTAGTGACTACTAATGACTAGTAGGAATCCTTCTCCAATCCACACCCAGGGTGTGCTAGCCTCTCACCTTAAGGGAAGACCCCAAATGGGTCTAGTCGTGCATCAACAGATCAACAGATGTCCTTCTCCTCCTCCTTGGGTGTATCTCAAACGAATAGTCACTGCAGTCTCCAGGCTGCCACTTCCAGCAATGTCTCCTCTCTACTTCCCCACAATTCACCTCTCACTGGTGAATTGTGGCACTGGTCGTGGAACTCGGTGTTTGCTCACAATAGTGCCTTGAATTCTGATTCTCGATTGTCCCCGTTTATGATGAACTATGGTTTCCAACCTTCCATGTTGCCTGACTCATTTGTTCCTCAGAGTATTCCTGCATTAGAGGAGCATCTCTTCGTTCCACTTGGGCACAAGTCCAGGAGGCTTTGCAAGATGCTAATGATAGGTACAGACTCCATGCTGACCGCAGACGCCTGCCTGCGCCCTCCTACCTGGTTGGAGATAGGGTCTGGCTGTCATCTCGCAACTTCCAACTTCGTGTTCCCTCTCTGAAGTTCGCACCTCGGTTTATTGGGCCTTTCCGTATTCTTCGCAGGATTAATCCAGTGGCTTATGCATTAGACCTTCCTTCTAATATGCGAATCTCAAATGTATATCATGTCTCCTTATTAAAACCTTTGGTCTGCAACCACTTTACCACCTCGGTGCCACGTCCTCACCCTATACAGGTTTAGAACCATGAGGAGCATGAAGTACAGTCCATGTTAACTCTCGTAGGTTCCATGGGTGCATACAGTACCTGGTGCATTAGAAAGGGTACGGTCCGGAGGAACGCTCTTGGGTCTCATCCTCAGATGTACATGCCCCTGACATCCTCCGTGATTTCCATAGACATTTTCCCCTTAAGCCTGATGGTCATCCAAGGGGGAGGAGTCTTTGAGGAGGGGGTACTGTCAGGGCTGGGCTCAGCCCCTCCTTCTCTGAGCTGGCCGCTCAGCTGTCATGTAATTGCCAGCTCCTATCTCTCCACAGTGACTCACCTGTTGATGATATCCTGCTCGTCGGTCCGTCCTACCTAAGCTGTCCAGCGCAGGTGATCTCTGCCTTTGCCTTGGCCAACATCACAGAGACTATCTCCTGTGTTCCTGTTAAAGACTTGCTTGGCCGACATTCCTTCTGGCTCCAGATCCTGCTTGCTGTTCAACTACGCTGATCCCTGACTTTCTGGCTTGTCTGGCTATCCGTTCTGGTTACCGAACTTTGGCTATCTTTGACTATGTTTGTTTTATTTACTTTTATTATTAAACAAGTGTAATTTAACTGTACTTCTGTCTCGGTCTGATTCATGGCTTCTGACACTTTCCCTCTATCAGAATGGCAATCTGCCTTGTTTACATAGGCAGCCCACCGTTCTGTCTGCCTCAGGAAAGATCGGCAGGTCTAGGCAGACATCGGGCCCACCAGACCCGCTGATTGGACACATCGTGCGTGCCCCAGACCCGAAGAAAAAAATCATGTACAGGTGCGTGATTTTGCGCTTAAGGGCTGCCCTGCCACAGTATATGTATGTGGGGTGGTCCTTAAGCGGTTAAAATTAATGGCATCCCAGTAATGTACTGTATGTTATATGGGTTACTGCGCATTGTGGTAATGCGCATGATACCGAACGTGTTACAGCATTGCAGAAGTTTAAATCCCCTCACTCTCACCCTCTCTATACAATTGTAAAAAAACATGGCTGAAATAAAGTTTTAAACAGCTAAAGTTTAATCTTTAAATCAACAGTCACACTGAATTTGTTATATGGTGTTTTTGTACAATATTCTATATTTCCACTAAAATTCCAAAGGAAAAAAACATGTCTTCATTTGAACAGTCTGCAAAGATTTCATCTGCCTAGTTATTGTCTGCACATTATTTTCTGAATTGCAATATCTGCTGAATGTCAAATAGGTTCCTTTAGTCTAACATTGCTTCTTCAAATACAGTTATGGCTTGTCATGTCTTATCATCTTCTCCCTCCCCCACTTTTCCAGATATTTCCCCTAGCCTGACTAACAGAATTTGTTGATATACCTTTTTTTTTTTTTTGCACTATATATGTCTAAACCTGCCTGCGACAATTAAAAAAAGTATTTCGGCTCCCTGAGCCTTGTAAGTATTTGCATTGCCGTTTTATTTCATTTTAGGATAAGGCTTTGAAAATAGCAATAAAGATGAATACTGGTGTAAGTCTTTCCACTTTATAAAGCAAGTTTTATTTCCAGTCCTCCAAAGGCCATACAGTCACAATTAAGTCTTCATTGCTGCTGCTGTCTGCCCAATAAAACTCCTGAAATCACTTCATCTAACTCAGAATAAAGGATTACTTTGACCTTGAGGGGAGAGTACTGGGGATAATGAAGGCAGGAACTTCTAAGGACAAACACATTTTCTCATTTTTGCCCGGAAGAATGTATTTGACTTGCCTTTCCTTACTTCTTTTTTATTGCAATGACATTAGAGAGAAAAATTTTTGTTCGGAAACCCCAGGTGTTAGTTAATCTACCCGAGCTTCCAGCAACTAGGCTTTTTCTTATAATGCCTGGAAAGCGGCCGCGAGTCATGTGACCGGCCTGAAGACAGCTAAAAATCGATATTTACACTGCTTGTTTTTTAAAGTGACATACATAGTGCCAGGGCCGTCTTTAATATTGACTGGTCCCTGGGCAAACATTTTCTTGGCCCCTCTTTCATGCATTTTCGCTCTCCACATGCTTTGAGACATACCATAAATAGCAGCTAGATTCAAAATCTGTTTACTGAATCAGATCAGATAGCAATTGCGATTGGTTGCCAGAGGTTACAGTGTATCATTACCACTCACTGACTGGCTGCTAGAGGTTACAGCACACATTATGTCTCACTGTTTATTTTCTAGAGGTTACAGCACATGACTTCTGCTTGTTGATGGGTTGCTAGAGATTACTGTACATCAATACTGCTTACTGATTGATTGCTAGAGGTTACTGCACATCTATACCACTCACTAATTGGTTGCTAGAGGTTACTGCACATTATTACTACTCACTGATTGGTTCCTAGAAGTTACCACATATCCTTACCGCTCAATGATTGGTTGCAAGAGGTTAGTGCACAGCATTACTGCTCACTGTTTGGTTGCTAAAGGTTACAGCACATCATCTCCTCACTGCCTGCACACCATGGACTGGGGAGGTGAGGGGACCCATCAATACACAGAAAACTCCTAGAAATCCTAGGACTCCTAGGATCAGTGGCAATGCTGGGGGAGGGGGGGTGTGATCAGTGGCAATGCTGGGAGTAGGGATGAGCTTCGTGTTCGAGTCGAACCCATGTTCGACTCGAACATTGGCTGTTCGGTCGTTCGCCGAATTCCGAACGTTATGGGCCGTTCGCGCCAAATTCGTGTGGCGCGTCACGGCCCATAATTCACTGCGGCATCACAGTGCATTGCTGGCTGATGATTGGCCAAGCATGCACTATGACCCGAATGCTTGGCCAATCCCAGCGCCGTCGGTAGAGAGAGCTGTAATTGGCCAAAGCCAGGGTGGCTTTGGCCAATTATGGCTCAGGGGGTTTAGAACACGCCCCACACTATATAAGGCCACCTGCACAGCGGCCCTGTGTAGTGTGTGTTCCGGCATTGAAAGAGAGATAGATAGACAGAGAGACAGTGTCATTTCATTTGAGTTAGATAGATTAGGCAGGACAATCAGTGAGTTAGCTGCACTTACAGTGTATTGTGTATATATATGCATCCCAGGTGTTGCATATATATATATATATATATATATATATATACACTGTATTCAGTTTAGCTAGATCCGTTCCTGTTATCTTCTTACTGGCAGGCAGGCTTGTCTTGTTACAGTATTTACAGCTACCTGAAGAAAATTGCTGGTGTTCTTTTGATCCTATTAGTACCACAGTCAGGCAGCTACACTATTTACAGTTAGTGCAGTGCGTCCTGCTCACAGTGTTCAGCTAAAACTACAAGTTAGTGCAGTGCGTCCTGCTCACAGTGTTCAGCTAAAACTACAAGTTAGTGGGGTGCGTCCTGCTCACAGTGTTCAGCTAAACCTACAAGTTATTTTTTTACAATCTCTGCACAGTGTTCATCTAAAGCTACAAGTTAGTGCAGTGCGTCCTGCTCACAGTGTTCAGCTAAAACTACAAGTTAGTGCAGTGCGTCCTGCTCACAGTGTTCAGCTAAAACTACAAGTTAGTGGGGTGCGTCCAGCTCACAGTGTTCAGCTAGACCTACAAGTTATTTTTTGTGAGCTCTGCACAGTGTTCATCTAAAGCTACAAGTTAGTGCACTGTGTCCTGCTCACAGTGTTCAGCTAAAACTACAAGTTAGTGTAGTGAGACCTCTGCACAGTGTTCATCTAAAGCTACAAGTTAGTGCAGTGCGTCCTGCTCACAGTGTTCAGCTAAAACTACAAGTTAGTGTAGTGAGACCTCTGCACAGTGTTCATCTAAAGCTACAAGTTAGTGCAGTGCGTCCTGCTCACAGTGTTCCGCTAAAACTACAAGTTAGTGTAGTGAGACCTCTGCACAATGTTCATCTAAAGCTACAAGTTAGTGCAGTACGTCCTGCTCACAGTGTTCAGCTAAAACTACAAGTTAGTGTGGTGCGTCCTCCTCACAGTGTTCAGCTAAACCTACAAGTTAGTGTAGTGAGACCTCTGCACAGTGTTCATCTAAAGCTACAAGTTAGTGCAGTGCATCCTGCTCACAGTGTTCAGCTAAAACTACAAGTTAGTGTAATGAGACCTCTGCACAGTGTTCATCTAAAGCTACAAGTTAGTGCAGTGTGTCCTGCTCACAGTGTTCAGCTAAAACTACAAGTTAGTGTGGTGCGTCCTCCTCACAGTGTTCAGCTAAACCTACAAGTTAGTGTAGTGAGACCTCTGCACAGTGTTCATC
Source organism: Lithobates septentrionalis (assembly GCA_037952835.1). NCBI lineage: Eukaryota > Metazoa > Chordata > Amphibia > Anura > Ranidae > Lithobates > Lithobates septentrionalis. Next base: position 2,825,903 of record JBBDGP010000182.1, on the reverse strand, counting down.
TAAAGCTACAAGTTAGTGCAGTGCGTCCTGCTCACAGTGTTCAGCTAAAACTACAAGTTAGTGTGGTGCGTCCTCCTCACAGTGTTCAGCTAAACCTACAAGTTATTGCAGTGCATCCTGCTCACAGTGTTCAACTAAAACTAAACGTTAGTGTGGTGCATCCTCACAGTGTTCAGCTAAACCTACAAGTTTGTGTAGTGAGACCTCTGCACAGTGTTCATCTAAAGCTACAAGTTAGTGCAGTGCGTCCTGCTCACAGTGTTCAGCTAAAACTACAAGTTAGTGTGGTGCGTCCTCCTCACAGTGTTCAGCTAAACCTACAAGTTAGTGCAGTGCGTCCTGCTCACAGTGTTCAGCTAAAACTACAAGTTAGTGTGGCGTGTCCTCCTCACAGTGTTCAGCTAAACCTACAAGTTAGTGTATTGAGACCTCTGCACAGTGTTCATCTAAACCTACAAGTTCTTTTTTTGCGAGCTCTGCACAGTGTTTAGCTAAATCTACCTGTAGAAGGTTGGTGGTGTTTTCCTGATCCTATCACTACCGCAGGCAGCTAAAAAAGCTACAAGTTAGTTTTTTTGCGAGCTCTGCACAGTGTTCAGCTAAAGCTACCTGTAGAAGGTTGGTGGTGTTCTCATACTACAGGCAAGCAGTTGATTTTGCTAGCTGCAGTATCAGTACATATATATATATATATATATATATCTCAGCTTAGTGCAGCTACAGGCCATTAGTATGTCTGGAAGGCCAAGAAGGAGAGGCAGACAGTCACAAGCTAATAAGAGAGGGCAAGCAGGCTCTGTGTCTAGTGCTGGTCGTGGAGATGGTGCATCCTCATCAGCACGTGGCCGTGGGACACGCTTGGCCTTTTTTTCGGCAGCTGGCCGTGTTGAGCCGCAACATGCGGAAGACTTGGTCGAGTGGATGACCAAGCCGTCCTCATCCTCCTCATCCTCTCTCACCCAAACTCAGGGTACTTTGTCTGGCAAAGCAGCGGCCTCTTCCCTCGGCTCAATGTCATCAGTGACTCCTTCCCTAGCCCGACCATAACCTCCTGAGGAGTCCCTCGAACTGCTTGACCACAGTGTTGGGTACATGCTCCAGGAGGATGCCCAGCGTTTGGAAGGCTCTGATGATGATACTGAGCTCGATAAAGGCAGTAACATGAGCACGGACAGAGGGGGTGCCCAAGAAGGACAGCAATCTGGCAGTCATGCTCCCCCTGCTGCAGCATACTGCCAGGTTTGCTCCAGTGATGAGGAGGGAGGGGATGATGAGGTCACTGACTCAACGTGGGTGCCTGATAGGAGAGAGGAGGAGGAGGAGGCGGCACATCACCAACGAGGCAGGATGCCCTCCAGGGGCAAGCCTAAGGGCAGCACATTGACTGCATCACACCCCAAAGCTCCACATGTGCAGGGCGCTGCAGTCTCTGCGCGTTATTCAAAAAGTTCTTTGGTGTGGGCCTTTTTTGAGACGAGTGCATCAGATCGCACCGCTGCTATTTGCAACACATGTCTCAAGCGTATCTCGTGTGGCCAAAATATCTCCCGCTTGGGTACCACATGCTTGACCAGACATATGCTGACCTGCCATGCAGTTCGTTGGCAAGCGTATCTAAAAGACCCACACCAAAGAACAAAGAGGACCTCTCCTTGCTCCTCATCAGCTGAGATCTCAAACCCCACTATACCTTCAGTCCTCTCTGAGACCTGCACTGAGAGGAATGAAGGTGTAGAATTAGGTGTGTCACAGCCAAGTACTTGTGGGCAATCTGCTTTTGGTACACCGACGTCAGATTGTACCAGGCAAATTTCCCTGCCCCAGCTGCTGCACCGCCGAAAGAAGTTTGCTCCCAGCCATCCACATGCCCAGCGGTTGAATGCTAGCTTGGCAAAATTGCTAGCACTTCAACTGCTGCCTTTTCAGTTGGTAGACTCTGCCCCCTTCCGTGAGTTTGTGGAATGTGCGGTTCCTCAGTGGCAGGTACCCAAACGCCACTTTTTCTCACGGAAGGCGATTCTGGCTCTCTACCGGCATGTGGAAGGCAATGTCCATGCCTCGCTTGACAGGGCGGTCAGTGGTAAGGTGCATATTACCGCTTACTCATGGTCCAGCAGGCATGGACAGGGACGTTACCTAAGTTTCACGGCGCATTGGGTGACTCTGTTGGCAGCTGGGAAGGATGCAGGACAAGGTGCAGTAGTGTTGGAGTTTGTTCCGCCACCACGCCTCCAAAATGCCACTACTAATGATTGTGACACACCTCTCTCCTCCACCCCCTCCTCTTCTTCTTCCTCCGTGGCCTCTTCCTGTGCTTTGTCCTCGGAACCAGCGGTGCTCTGTAGCCGTTCAAGGGGCTACGCAAGTACGCAGGCCAAAAGATGCCATGCGGTGCTTGAGCTGGTGTGCTTGGGGGACAGGAGCCACACTGGGGCAAAGGTTCTGTCAGCTCTGCAGGGGCAGGTTCAGAGGTGGTTGATGCCACGCCAACTTAAGGCAGGAATGGTGGTTTGCGACAATGGCACCAACCTCCTCTCTGCCCTCGGACAGGGACAAATGACCCATGTGCCCTGTTTGGCTCACGTCCTTAACTTGGTGGTGCAGCGGTTCTTGGGCAGCTACCGGGGCTTACAGGATGTCCTGAGGCAGGCCAGGAAAGTCTGTGTGCATTTCCGCCGGTCATATAATGCCAGTGCTCGGCTGGGGGACCTCCAAAAAGAGTTTAACCTGCCCAAGAACCGCCTAATCTGTGACATGCCCACCAGGTGGAGCTCAACGTTGGCCATGCTGCAGCGGCTGCACACGCAGCAGAGGGCCATCAGTGAGTACCTGTGCGACTATGGCACCAGGACAGAGTCAGGGGAGCTTGGTTTTTTTCCCCACGCCAGTGGGCCATGATCAGGGATGCATGCACTGTCCTGTCACCATTTGAGGAGGACACGATGATTGTGAGCAGTGACAGTGCATGCAGCAGTGAAACTGTCCCCCTTGTCCACCTGTTGGAGCACACGCTGCATGGAATAATGGACAGGGCACTTGAGGCAGAACAGAGGCAGGAAGAGGAGGACTTCCTTAGCTCTCAAGGCCCCCTTTTCCAGACAGTGTTCCTGCCTGCCCGCCGATCACACAGGAAAAGGAGGAGGAGGAGGAAGATTGTGTCAGTATGGAGGTGGAGCCTGGCACTCAGCATCAGCAGCAGTCTTTAAGGGATCAAGCCCAAGAATGTGCAGGGCGCTGCAGCCTCTGCGCGTTATTCAAAAAGTTCTTTGGTGTGGGCCTTTTTTGAGACGAGTGCATCAGATCGCACCGCTGCGATTTGCAACATATGTCTCAAGCGTATCTCGCGTGGCCAAAATATCTCCCGCTTGGGTACCACATGCTTGACCAGACATATGTTGACCTGCCATGCAGTTCGTTGGTAAGCGTATCTAAAAGACTCACACCAAAGAACAAAGAGGACCTCTCCTTGCTCCTCATCAGCTGAGATCTCCAACCCCACTATACCTTCAGTCCTCTCTGAGACCTGCACTGAGAGGAATGAAGGTGTAGAATTAGGTGTGTCACAGCCAAGTACTTGTGGGCAATCTGCTTTTGGTACACCGACGTCAGATTGTACCAGGCAAATTTCCCTGCCCCAGCTGCTGCACCGCCGAAAGAAGTTTTCTCCCAGCCATCCACATGCCCAGCGGTTGAATGCTAGCTTGGCAAAATTGTTAGCACTTCAACTGCTGCCTTTTCAGTTGGTAGACTCTGCCCCCTTCTGTGAGTTTGCGGAATGTGCGGTTCCTCAGTGGCAGGTACCCAAACGTCACTTTTTCTAACGGAAGGCGATTCCGGCTCTCTACCGGCATGTGGAAGGCAATGTCCATGCCTCGCTGGACAGGGCGGTCAGCGGTAAGGTGCATATTATCGCTGACTCATGGTCCAGCAGGCATGGACAGGGACGTTACCTAAGTTTCACGGCGCATTGGGTGACTCTGCTGGCAGCTGGGAAGGATGCAGGACAAGGTGCAGTAGTGTTGGAGGTTGTTCCGCCACCACGCCTCCAAAATGCCACTACTGATGATTGTGACACACCTCTCTCCTCCACCCCCTCCTCTTCTTCTTCCTCCATGGCCTCTTCCTGTGCTTTGTCCTCGGAACCAGCGGTGCTCTGTAGCCGTTCAAGGGGCTATGCAAGTACGCAGGCCAAAAGATGCCATGCGGTGCTTGAGCTGGTGTGCTTGGGGGACAGGAGCCACACTGGGGCAGAGGTTCTGTCAGCTCTGCAGGGGCAGGTTCAGAGGTGGTTGACGCCACGCCAACTTAAGGCAGGAATGGTGGTTTGCGACAATGGCACCAACCTCCTCTCTGCCCTCCAACAGGGACAAATGACCCATGTGCCCTGTTTGGCTCACGTCCTTAACTTGGTGGTGCAGCGGTTCTTGGGCAGCTACCCGGGTTTACAGGATGTCCTGAGGCAGGCCAGGAAAGTCTGTGTGCATTTCCGCCGGTCATATAATGCCAGTGCTCGGCTGGCGGACCTCCAAAAGGAGTTTAACCTGCCCGAGAACCGCCTAATCTGTGACATGTCCACCAGGTGGAACTCAATGTTGGCCATGCTGCAGCGGCTGCACATGCAGCAGAGGGCCATCAGTGAGTACCTGTGCGACTATGGCACCAGGACAGGGTCAGGGGAGCTTGTTTTTTTTTCCCCACGCCAGTGGGCCATGATCAGGGATGCATGCACTGTCCTGTCACCATTTGAGGAGGCCACGAGGATGGTGAGCAGTGACAGTGCATGCATCAGTCACACTGTCCCACTTGTCCACCTGTTGGAGCACACGTTGCGTGGAATAATGGGCAGGGCACTTGAGGCAGAACAGAGGCAGGAAGGGGAGGACTTCCTTAGCTCTCAAGGCCCCCTTTATCCAGACAGTGTTCCTGCGTGCCCGCCGATCACACAGGAAGAGAACGAGGAGGAGGAGGAAGATTGTGTCAGTATGGAGGTGGAGCCTGGCACTCAGCATCAGCAGCAGTCTTTAAGGGATCAGTCCCAAGAAACACATGGACTTGTACGTGGCTGGGAGGGGGTGGCTGCGGACCATGTCGTCCTTAGTGACCCAGAGGACTCCGGACCGAATGCCTCAGCAAACCTACACTGCATGGCCTCCCTAACCCTGCGTAAGGATCCTCGTATTCGTGGTATCAAGGAGAAGGACCAATACTGGCTGGCAACCCTCCTTGATCCACGTTACAAGGGTAAGGTTGCGGACCTTATCTTGCCATCGCAGAGGGAGTAGAGGATGAAACATCTTCGGGAGGCCTTGCAGAAAGGTCTGTGCAGTTCCCAGAGACTGGGATGTTACAAACTCCTGTTTCTGGACAATGTGTTGCTGAGGCTTCGGTCAGTCAAAGAAGGAGCGGTGGAGAAGGTGGCCGTCTGACCGATGCGTTCAGACAATTTTTTGGTCCGCAGCACCAAGGTATGATCGGTTCCAGCAACCATCGCCAGCGTCTGTTTTACATGGTGCAGGAATACCTAGGGGCAAGATCTGACTTGAACACTTTTCCCACCGAAAATCCTCTGGGTTACTGGGTCTTGAGGATGGATCACTGGCCAGAGCTTGCACAGTATGCAATTGAGCTACTGGCCTGTCCTGCATCCAGCGTTCTTTCGGAACGCACATTCAGTGCTGCTGGAGGCTTTGTAACCGATCACAGGGTGCGTCTGTCCACCGACTCGGTCGATCGACTGACCTTCATAAAAATGAATCAGTCTTGGATAACCACCAGCTACCAAGCACCTGATGCTGATGTAACTGAATAATTTTTTTTCGAAATCTCACATCCCTTCAAAGACTGCCTATGCTGATGCTGAGTGACTATCCCTGAGTAATTATCCTCTTCCTCCTCAATCATCACGCTGATAGCTTGTAAGAACATTTTTGGTTCTGGGCGCCACCACCAGTTCTAAGGCCCAATTTTCAGCCCCTGTTTAACAGGAGCGTGTAATTACAATTTTTGATGCAATACTTTGCAGCAGGGCTCGTTTCTGTGTTACAACTAGAGTATCTGTGAGGGGTTGCAGTGTTGTGGCACCAGCACCAGTGCCTAAGGCCCAATTTTTCAGCCCCTGTTTAACAGGGGCGTGTAATTACAATTTTTGATGCAATACTTTGCAGCAGGGCTCGTTTCTGCGTTACAACTAGAGTATCTGTGAGGGGTTGCAGTGTTGTGGCACCAGCACCAGTGCCTAAGGCCCAATTTTTCAGCCCCTGTTTTTAACAGGGGCGTGTAATTACAATTTTTGATGCAATACTTTGCAGCAGGGCTCGTTTCTGTGCTTCAACTAGAGTATCTGTGAGGGGTTGCAGTGTTGTGGCACCAGCACCAGTGCCTAAGGCCCAATTTTCAGCCCCTGTTTAACAGGGGCGTGTAATTACAATTTTTGATGCAATACTTTGCAGCAGGGCTCGTTTCTGCGTTCCAACTAGACTATCTGTGAGGGGTTGCAGTGTTGTGGCACCAGCACCAGTGCCTAAGGCCCAATTTTTCTGCCCCTGTTTAACAGGGACGTGTAATTACAATTTTTGATGCAATACTTTGCAGCAGGGCTCGTTTCTGCGCTCCAACTAGAGTTTCTGTGAGGGGTTGCAGTGTTGTGGCACAAGCACCAGTGCCTAAGGCCCAATTTTTCTGCCCCTGTTTTTAACAAGGGCGTGTAATTACAATTTTTGATGCAATATTTTGCAGCAGGGCTCGTTTCTGCGTTCCAACTAGAGTATCTGTGAGGGGTTGCAGTGTTGTGGCACCAGTGCCTAAGGCCCAATTTTTCAGCCCCTGTTTAACAGGGGCGTGTAATTACAATTTTTGATGCAATACTTTGCAGCAGGGCTCGTTTCTGCGTTACAACTAGAGTATCTGTGAGGGGTTGCAGTGTTGTGGCACCAGCACCAGTGCCTAAGGCCCAATTTTTCAGCCCCTGTTTAACAGGTGCGTGTAATTACAATTTTTGATGCAATACTTTGCAGCAGGGCTCGTTTCTGCGTTACAACTAGAGTATCTGTGAGGGGTTGCAGTGTTGTGGCACCAGCACCAGTGCCTAAGGCCCAATTTTTCAGCCCCTGTTTTTAACAGGAGCGTGTAATTACAATTTTTGATGCAATACTTTGCAGCAGAGCTCGTTTCTGCGTTCCAACTAGAGTATCTGTGAGGGGTTGCAGTGTTGTGGCACCAGCACCAGTGCCAAAGGCCCAATTTTTCAGCCCCTGTTTAACAGGGGCGTGTAATTACAATTTTTGATGCAATACTTTGCAGCAGGGCTCGTTCCTGCATTCCAACTAGAGTGTTTGTGAGGACTTACAGTGTTGTGGCACCAGCACCACCACCACCACCAAAGGCCCAATTTTTCTGCCCTTGTTCAACAGGGGCATGTAATTACAATTCTTGATCTAATATTTCACAGCAGGGCCCTGTGAGGGCTTACAGTGTTGTGGCCACAACAACACCTAAGGCCCAAATTTCTGCTGAGTATATACTTTCAAACATCTAACTTACAAACGACTCCTACTTGCAAACGGAAGGAGACAACAGGAAGTGAAATGAAATCTACCCCTAGGAAGTGAAATTCTCTCCTGTAAGAGTTAATATGGGAAAAACATTTCTCCTTTCCACTGATGCTTTCCAATCCTTGTTCCACAAAAAACCCCAAATTTTCAAAAAACATTTGTCATTGGGACAAAAAGTGAGGTGAAATCTTCTGAAGAGGAGGACAGACAGCAAAACAAATGTCACAGGGGTGATAACCCTTCCCTATGTTTTCCAAAAAGCTTAAAAAAGATTTTTTGGCTGGAGCTAAACACGTTAAAAATGTACCTGTTCAAAATTACAAACAGATTCTACTTAACAACAAACCTACAGTCCCTGTCTTGTTTGCACCACCTGTATACTGCTGTTCAGATTATATAGGGCCTGGTGGCCCCACACCTTTCCTTATTTTAATTTTGGTGCGGGGTTCCCCTTAATATCCATACAAGACCCAAAGGGCCTGGTAATGGACTGGGGGATACCCATGCCGTTTGTCTCACTGATTTTCATCCATATTGCCAGGACCCGACATTACATTAAACCCGCAAGCAGTTTTAAATGAGATTTTTTCCTTTAAAAATGAAATTTTGTGCAGGGACTGTTCTAAACACGGGAAACACGCGCCACTTTACAGGCATACTATAGACACCCCCCAGGTACGATATTTAAAGGAATATTTCACTTTTTTTTTTTTACTTTAAGCATCATTAAAATCACTGCTCCCGAAAAAACGGCTGTTTTTAAAAGTTTTTTTTGCATTGATACATGTCCCCTGGGGTAGGACCCGGTTCCCCAAACCCTATTTAGGACAATACCATGCAAATTAGCCTTTAAAATTAGCACTTTTTATTTCGAACGTTCGAGTCCCATAGACGTCAATGGGGTTCTAACGTTCGTGCAAATTTTCGGTCCGTTCGCAGGTTCTGGTGCGAACCGAACCGGGGGGTGTTCGGCTCATCCCTAGCTGGGAGGTTAATGGGATCAGTAGCAGTGGTGGGGGGATGGGATTAGTTAGGAGGCAGTACACTGTGACAGATTCTGAATCTTGTAGAGCAAAGCTGGAAATCTTTGGCAAGTATATAGCTGGGAATTTACAATAACCACCAATGTGAGGGGGGGATTTACACTGACAGTGACCATCAATGTGAAGGTGAATTTGCACTGACCACCATGTAACAGGGGATTTTTACGCCACCCACCAATAGAAAAGAGGGATTTCTATACTGACTCCAATGTAAAAAGGGCATTTACACCAACCACCAGTGTAAGGGAGAATATACAATGACCTCCATGTAAGGGGGAATTCAAACTGACAACCAGTGACGAGGAGATTTGTACGGACCACCAATGTAAGGTGACACTTCTACACCGACCACCAATGTTAGGGGGGATGACCACCAGTGTAAGGGCAATTCTGCACTTACCACTAATGTAAAGGGAAATGTACACTGATCACCAATGTTATGAAGAATTTACCCTGACAACCTCAACCAATGTAATTGGGGCTTTTACATCAACAGCCAATAAAGGGGGATTTCTACACTGGCCACCAATGTAAGGGGGATTTAAACTTACCACCAATTTAAAGGGGGCTTCTACATGGACTATCAATGTAAGGGAGGATTCGAAACTGACCACAAATGCAAGTTTGGATTTTTTTAACGATCACCAATATAAAGAGGAGTTTCTACACTGGCCACCAAGGTAATGGGGATTTACACTGACTGCTAATGTAATAGGAGCATTCACAGTAACCACCAATGTAAAGAGGGATTTACACTGACCACCAATGTAAGGGGGACCTTCAGACTGGCCACTAGTGTAAATGCAAGTATTATACACCAAGCCCCAATGTAATGAGAAGATTTAGACTGACCACCAGTGTAACCGAGAAATTTAGCCTGCGTTCACATTTGTGTGTGTCGGGAATACATGCAAAATTGCTTTCCTGACACCACAGTAACATGCTGCCCTTTAGCAGATACACAGAAGTGCCATTAATTTTTAATGACACCCTCATGCATCAGCTGAGATGTGCGTATTCACATGCACCAAAATTCAGGGTGCTGTGGCACCATGTTCTTTTGAAGAAGGATTCCACTTCCAATTTGCTTACCTTTGCAGAACAGGCTGATGTTAAGCTTAATGACTATAGTTGTAGGCAGGACTTTCAAGCATTCTCCTTTACTTCCCCAGTGGGCAGCATTCAGCAGAAGTGATGGTAGACATGACCTCAGGGGGACATAATATACATATGAATGCCGCCTCTATTTATACATCAATGCCGCGGTTCGCGACTATTTACTTATCACTGCAGGTTATTTACATGTAAACACAGGGTCTGCAGGTGAGTCATCTGTACATGGCAATAGGGCAGAGCTGGGCAGCAGCAACATAACTTTACACTGAGATATCGGGACACAGCACGGGACTAAAACTTCAAGGGATAAGGGAATTTAAACAGGGATAGTTGGCAAGTATGAGGCAGCTGCTTTGGGCCCCACAACAATGATCGGGCCCAGGGAAGCTGCCCCTTTTGCCCTGCCTTAAAAATGGTCCTGCATAGTGTGCTATGCCAAGCTTTAATAGAAGGTCTGGCATAGACTTATACAAGTGGGTTCACAAACACTTTAAAAGTTTCAATTAGTATTTGTTGCTAGAAAATTACATAGAACTCCCAAACATTATATTTTTTTTAACAGAGACCCTAGAGAATAAAATGGCGATCATTGCCATATTTTATGTCACACAGTATTTGTTCAGCGGTCTTTAAAACACAAATTTTTGGGGGGAAAACACACTTTAACCGCTTGCCGACCAGCCACCGTCATTATACGTGGCAGGTCGGCTTGTTCCCGCAAATTGCCATAGCTGTACGTCGGTCCCTTTAACAGCTATAGCAGGAGCGCGTGCCCGCTGCACGGCAGGGGAGCTGTTGCATGTGGCTGGCGGCCGCAATGCCTGCTGGCCATAATGCCAGAGAGCCATAACGGCGATCTGTTAATATAAACAAACAGATCCACACTCTGACAGGGAAGTACAGAGTGATCGTCTGTTCCTAGTGATTAGGAACAGTGATCTCTCTGTACTCCCAGTCAGTCCACTCCCCCCCATAGTTAGAAACACCTCCCAGGGAACACATTTAACCCCTTCATTGCACCTAGTGTTAACTCCTTCCCTGCCAGTGTATTTATACAGTAATCAGTGCATTTTTATAGCACCGATTGCTGTATAAATGTCACTGGTCCCAAAAAAGTGTTAAAAAAAACTGTCTGCCGCAATGTTGCAGTCCCGCTAAAAATCGCTGATCACCACCATTACTACTAAAAGAAAAAAAGAAAAGAAAAAAAATGCCATAAATCCATCTCCTATTTTGTAGACGCTATAACTTTTGCACAGACCAATCAATATATGCTTATTGCGATTTTTTTTATTTTTGTGCCAAAAATATGTACAAAAAATACATAATGGCATAAACTGATGAAGAAATTTTTGTTTTTTATTTTATTTATTATTTTGGATATTTATTATAGCAAAAAATAAAAAATATTGTTTTTTTTTTTTTTTTTCAAAATTGTCTGTATTTTTTTGTATATAGCGCAAAAAATAAAAACCGCAGAGGAGACTAAATACCACAATAAGAAAGCTCTATTTGTGGGAAAAAAAGGATGTCAATTTTGTTTGGGTACAGCGTCTCACGACTGCGTAATTGTCAGTTAAAGGGACAGTGCCGTATCACAAAAAATGGCCTAGTCAGGGGGAAAATCTTCCAGGGCCGAAATGGTTAATGAATTTAAAAAAAACATAATAGTTACCCCAATTTTTTTTGTATAATGTGAAAGATGATGTTACGTTGAGTAGATACCCAACATGACATGCTTTAAAATTGAGCACACTCATGAAGACAAACTATGGTACTTAAAAATCTCCATAGGCGATGTTTTAAATTTTTTTACAGGTTACTTGTTTAGAGTTACAAAGAAAATTTAGGTCTAGAATTATTGCTCTCACTCTAATGATCGTATCTAGTTATACCTCACATGTGTGGTTTGAACACCATTTACATATGCTTCTGTGACTTAAAGTGGTTGTAAAGTCAGAAGTATAGAATGTGCAGCAGCCCCCCTAATATTTACCTAAACCCCATCTCTGTCCTGCGATGTCCACGAGTGTCTTGAACATCAGGGACTCTCCCTCCTGATTGGCTGAGACACAGCAGCAGCACCATTGGCTCCCACTGCTGTCAAAGTCAGTTATCCAATCAGGAGAAAGAGGAGGTGGGGCCGAACAGCAGCTCTGTGTTAAAAAGGACTAGGGATGGGCCGAACACCCCCTGGTTCGATTTCCATCCAGAACAAGCGAACGGACCGAAAGTGTGTGCGAACATTCGAACACCGTTAAAGTCTATGGGACTCAAACATGAGAAATCAAAAATGCGAATTTTAAATGCTAATATGCAAGTTATTGTCCTAAAAAGGGTTTGGGGACCCGGGTGCTGCCCCAGGGGACATGTATTAATGGAAAAAAAAGTTTTAAAAACTGACGTTTTTCGGGAGCAGTGATTTTAATGATGCTTAAAGTGAAAAAATAAAAGTGAAATATTCCTTTAAATATCGTACCTGGGGGGTGTCAATAGTATTCCTGTAAAGTGGAGCGTGTTTCCCGTGCTTAGAACAGTCCCTGCACAAAATGACATTTCTAAAGGGATAAAAGTAATTTAAAACTGCTTGAGGCTTTAATGTCAGGTCCCGGCAATATGGATGAAAATCAGTGAGACAAATGGCATGGGTACCCCCCAGCCCATTACCAGGCCCTTTGGGTCTTGTATGGATATTAAGGGGAACCCCGCACCCAAATTAAAAAAAGAAAAGGCGTTGGGCCCCCAGGCCCTATATACTCTGAACAGCATTATACAGGCGGTGCAAACAAGACAGGGACTGTAGGTTTGTTCTTATGTAGAATCTGTTTGTAATTTGGAACAGGTACGATTTGTAAGTGTAGCTCCAGCCAAAAAATCTATTTTAAAGCTTTTTGGAAAACATAGGGAAGGGTTTTCACCTCACTTTCTGTCCCAATGACAATTGGATTTTGAAAATTTGGGGTTTTTAAGGGAAACAAGGATTGGTGATAAATCAGTGGAAGAGACACCTTTTTCCCATATTATCTCTTACAGGAGAGAATTTCCCTTCCTAGGGGTAGATTTCCCTCTCACTTCCTGTTGTCTCCCTCCATTTTTAAGTAGGAGTCGTTTGTAAGTCGGATTTTTTAAAATAGGGGACCGCCTGTATATACTATACGGCCTGCCCTATACACTCTGCGGAAAATTAGGCCTTAGGTGTTGGTGGTACCAGAACACTGTAAGCCCTCACAGTTACTCTTGGTGGGCGGTGGAACGGGCCCTGCTGTGAAATATTATATAAAGAATTGTAATTACGGGGGAAAAAAGTTGGGCCTTAGGCGGTCGGTGGTGGTGGTGGCACAACACTGTAAAGCCTCACAGATACTTTTGTTGAGCGCAGGAACAGGCCCTGCTGTGAAATATTTGATCAAACATTGTAATTACATGCCCCTGTTAAACAGGGGTAGAAAAATTGAGCCTTAGCCACTGGTGGTGCCCAGAACCAAAAATGTTCTTAGAAGCTATCAACATGAACATTGAGGAGGAATAGGATAGTCACTCAGCATAACAGGATAGTCACTCAGCATCAGCATAGGCAGTCTTGAAGGGATCTCACATTCATAAAAAATGAATCGGTTACATCAGCATCAGGTGCTTGGTAGCTGGTGATCCAAGACTGATTCATTTTTATGAAGGTGAGCCATTCAACCAAGTTGGTGGACAGGCGCACTCTGTGATTGGTTACAAAGCCTCCAGCAGCACTGAATGTGCGTTCCCGAAAGAACGCTGGATGCAGGACAGGCCAGTAGCTCAATTGCACACTGTGCAAGCTCTGGCCAGTGATCCATCCTCAAGACCCAGTAACCCAGTGGATTTTCGGTTGGAAAGATCTCCAAGTCTGATCTTGCCCCTAGGTATTCCTGCGCCATGTACAACAGACGCTGGCAATGGTTGCTGGTACCGATCAGACCTTGGGGCTGTGGACTAAAAAATTGTCTGAATGCATCGGTCTGATGGCCACCTTCTCCACCGCTCCTTCTGTGACTGACCGAAGCCTCAGCAACACATGAGTGTCCATGAGTACCAGGAAATTTTAACCTCCCAGGCTCTGGAAACGTATTGCACAAACCTTTCTGCAAGGCTTTCCAAAGATGTTTCATCCCCTGCTCCCTCTGCAACGGCTGGATAAGTTCCACCACCTTACCCTTGTAACGTGGATCAAGAAGGGTTGCCAGCCAGTACTGATCCCTCTCTTTGATACCACGAATCCGAGGGTCCTTTCGCAGGCTTTGCAGGATCAGGGAGGCCATACAGCGTAGGTTTGCTGAGGCAATCCTCTGGGTCACTAAGAACGACCTGATCTGCAGCCACTTCCTCCCAGCCACGTACAAGTCCATGGGTTTCTGAGGACTGAAAACGATCCTTTGAAGACTGCTGCTGATGCTGAGTGCCAGGCTCCACCTCCATGCTGACACAATCCTCCTCTTCTTCTTCCTGTGTGATAGGCGGGCCTGCAGGAATACTGTCTGGATAAAGGGGTCCTTGAGAGGTAAGGAAGTCCTCCTCTTCCTCCCTCTGTTCTGCCTCAAGTGCCCTGTCCATTATTCCATGCAGCGTGTGCTCCAACAGGAAGACAAGAGGGACAGTATCACTGATGCATGCACTGTCACTGCTCACCATCCTAGTGGCCTCCTCAAATGGTGACAGGACGGTGCATGCATCCTTGATCATGAGCCACTAGCATGGCGAAAAAAAGCCAAGCTCCCCTGACCCTGTCCTGGTGCCATACTGGCCCAGGTACTCATTGATGGCCATCTGCTGCATGTGCAGCCACTGCAGCATTGCCAACGTTGAGTTCCACCTGTGGACATGTCACAGATGAGGCGGTTCTTGGGCAGGTTGCATTCCTTTTGGTGGTCAGCCAGCCAAGCACTGGCATTATATGACAGGCGGAAATGCCCACAGACTTTCCTGGCCTGCCTCAAGAGATCCTGTAAGCCTGGGTACCTGCACAAGAACCGCTGCACCACCAGATTAAGAACGTGAGCCAAACAGGGAACATGGGTGAAGTGTCCCTGTCAGAGGGCAGAGAGGAGGTTGGTGCCATTGTCGCAAAGCACCATTCCTGGCTGAAGCTGGCATGGCGTCAACCACCTCTGAGCCTGCCCCTGCAGAGCTGACAGAATCTCTGCCCCAGTGTGGCTCCTGTCCCCTAAGCAGACCAACTCAAGCACCACATGGCATCTTTTTGCCTGAGTGCTTGCGTAGCCCCTAGAACGCCTACGGAGCACCGCTGGTTTCCGAGGACAAATATGCACAGGAAGAGACCATAGAGGAAGAAGAAGAGGAGGGGGTGGAAGAGAGAGGTGTGGCAGAATCACCACTACCAGCATTTTGGAGGCGTGGTGGCAGAACAAGCTCCAACAATACTGCACCCTGTCCTGCATCCTTCCCAGCTTCCAGCAGGGTTACCCAGTGCGCCATGAAAGAAAGATAACGTCTCTGTCCATGCCTGCTGGACCATGAGTCAGCGGTAATATGCACCTTACCACTGACCGCCCTGTCCAAGGAGGCCAAGACATTGCCTTCCACATGTCGGTAGAGAGCCGGAATATGTGAACTCAAATACTCCGCGCTTAGGACAGTATCTAATGGGAACTGCAGCCCCCCCCCAAAAAAAGGAAACCACCAAGGTGAGATCCAAAAGACTAAAGAACTCTCGTGGGGGATATGGCGCTGTTTAAAAGTGAATGGAAATAAAATATCACCCCAAAGAAAATGTACATCCCAGTGTAATATTATAATATGTGGGAAATACTGTAGGTGAATGCGTATATATTAGACAAACAGTGTGTCATGTGCAAATACCACATGTGCAAAACATCACATAATATATAAAATCAAGTGCAAATAAATATGGGTGTAGCTGAAGCATCAATGGTCCTATAAAAAATAATAAATACACCTAAAAATGGATATAAAGGAAAAATATATGCAATATAGGCGCCTCAGATGACGTCTTGATGACGAAACACGTAAGGCGTGGTCGCGTTGGTACGCATACGTCGCTCTAGCTGTTGTTCTAACACTTCTGGTTTTCGTCAGTCGGGCCGTGGAACGCACGCCACTGCCTCACTACTGTCTCGGCTATCGGACCCTCATTAGCCGGCGGAAAAGTGCTACTTCCTAGTTGGATAT
The DNA here is from genome assembly GCA_037952835.1 of Lithobates septentrionalis. Classification (NCBI taxonomy): domain Eukaryota; kingdom Metazoa; phylum Chordata; class Amphibia; order Anura; family Ranidae; genus Lithobates; species Lithobates septentrionalis. Next base: position 2,810,017 of record JBBDGP010000182.1, on the reverse strand, counting down.
CATTCGTTTTACCTATATGTTTTAAATGTAAACTAACTGGCTAAATAAACTTTTGGATTTAAACTTTTGGATTTACACTATGAGGCTCCTCTCTTCTCAATACATATGGACACGCTCCGGTGGACTTTATTAATGGACCAGTGGTGACACAATCAGGAAAGGAGATCGTGGAGTCAGTGTGGGGGACGCCGATCGATTCCTACCATTGGATCTACATCTACATGCTCATTACCCCTGCAGGGGTTGGGCTTTCCGGTGAGTGGGGACACAAGTGGGGGTTCCAGTGGAGGAGATTATATAACAACTACAACAATCCACACGGAACCTTTGGAAGCAGAAACACTTCTCACAGATTTTTTCAGATTTTTTCTTTTTCCTTTTTTCACATATATAGAACTTTATTTTTTGTTTGGACACTTTAATTATTTGAATCTTATTTTTGATGATCTTGGTGCACGGTTAATTATCACGTTAACACGTTATTATACTGATTGATCTTAATTGCACATTTTTTCTGGGTATGTTTTATGCATTTTTTGGGACATTTTAAACCAGCACTATTATTATGCATATATTTTTCCTTTATATCCATTTTTAGGTGTATTTATTTTTTTTTATAGGACCATTGATGCTTCAGCTATACCCAGATTTATTTGCACTTGATTTTATATATTATGTGATGTTTTGCACATGTGGTATTTGCACACGACACACTGTTTGTGTAATATATACGCATTCACCTACAGTATTTCCCACATATTATAGTATTACACTGGGATGTACATTTTCTTTGGGGTAATATTTTATTTCCATTTACTTTTGAACAGCGCCATATCCCCCACGAGAGTTCTTTAGAGAGCCGGAATAGCCTGCCGAGAAAAAAATTGGAGTTTGCGAACCTGCCACTGAGGTACCGCACATTCCACAAATTCTTGAAAGGGGGCAGAGTCTACCAGCTGAAAAGGCAACAGTTTGAGTGCTAGCAATTTAGCCAAACTAGCATTCAGCCGCTGAGCATGTGGATAGCTGGGACCGAATTTCTTTTGCCACTTTAGCAACGGGGGTAGGGAAATTTGCCTGCTACAATCAGAAGTTGGTGTACCGCTAGCAGATTGCCCAGAAGTGCTTGGGACGCCTAATTCTACACCTTCATTCCTCTCAGTGCGGGTCTCTGAGAGGACTGAAGTTATAGTGGGGTTGGAGATCCCAGCTGATGAGGAGCAAGGAGAGGTCCGCCTTGTTCTATGGTGTGGGTCTTTTAAGTACTGTTGCCAAGGGACTGCATGGGAGCTCGACATATTTCTGGTCAAGCATTTGGTGCCCAAGCTGCTGCTGTTTTGGCCACACTTGATACATGTCAGACATATGTTGAAAACAGCAACGGTGCGATCTGCTGCACATGTCTCAAAAAAGGCCCACACCAAAGAACTTTTGGAAAAACGCATGGAATCAGCAGCGCCCTGCACATGCTGAGCTCTGCGGTGTGATGCAGTCGGTTGCCTGCCCTTAAGCTGGCCCTTGGAGGGCATCCTGCCTCATTGGAGATGTGCCTCCTCCTCCTTCTCCTCTCTTCTATCTGGCACCCATGTAGAGTCAGTAACCTCATCATCCCCTCCCTCCTCGCCACTGGAGCAAACCTGGCAGTATGCTGCAGCTGGGGTAACATGACTGCCAGTTTCTTGTCCTTCTTGAGCACTCCCTCTCTCTGGGCTCACGTTACTGCCTTCATCCTCAACCTGGGTACCATCATCTGAGCCTTCAAAATGCTCCGCATCCTCCTGCAGCATGTACCCTACACTGTGGTTGAACAGTTCGGGGGACTCCTCAGGGCACAATGGTGGGGCTAGGGAAGGAGTGAGTGATGACATTGAGTCGATGGAAAAGGCCGCTTTGGCAGCTGCATATATACATATATATATATATATATATATATATATATATATATATATATATACGAAACGGGGATGTATATATATACTGAATATACACTGCAGCTAACTGAATCGCCTGCCTGCTCAAACTAAATGAAATGACACTCTCTCTGCCTCTCTCTGTCTCTTTCTTAACAACGCCACCAACACACTACACACGGGCGTCATGCAGGCGGCCTTATATAGTGTGGGGCGTGGACTTAACCCCCTGAGCCATAATTGGCCAAAGGCACCCTGCCTTTGACCAATTATGGCTCTCTTCGCTGACGGCGCTGTGATTGGCCAAAGCAGGCAGGTCATAGTGCATGCTTGGCCAATCATCAGCCAGCAATGCACTGCAGTCACGCAGTGCATTATGGGCCGTGACGCGCCACTCGAATTTGGCACAAACTGCCCATAATGTTTGATCTTCGAACGATTGAACAGCCGATGTTTGATTCGAACAGACAGCCCATCCCTAGAATGGACACACAAAGCTACAGCTCAGCTCGGGTGACCTCATAGCAAGCTACTTGCTGTGGGGGGACCTAACAGGAGGGAGGTGACAGGAGCACAGAAGAGGCACCTGAAAAGAGGAGGATCTAGGCTGCTCTGTGCAAATTTAACTGCAACAGGGCAGGTAAGTATAACATGTTTGTTATTTTTATTTTTATTTTTAAACGAGACTTTATAATCAATATGTATGCGTTTTCTTCTGCACGTGAGCACAGAGGGTTGGGGAGCTTTAAATTGTTTTTTTTTTTTCTTATTTATTTTACTTTTTATTTTTACACTCTCTAATTTTATTTTTATTTTCTTGTCTGATCACATGTATTACTATTACAAGGAATGTACACATCCTTTGTAATAAAAACAATAAAAATAAGGATGACAGGTCCTCTTTATTGAGAGATCTGGGGTCAAAAAGACCCCAGATCTCTCATTTACCTTTAAAAGCAAAAAAAAATAAATAAATTGTTTATTATGGCTTGGGAACCGGAAGTGATGTCAGACATCACTTTGATCCCCCAAGGGTATAGAGGCTAGTGGTGGCCATCTTGGCCTCATATGTCTTTCTGCCCAGCTAACAGCCGCATCGGATGATTACAGATGGGTCAGGTAAGCCCAGGAAGGACCGGGAAGCAGGGGAAGCAGGGGGGCACCCGTAACTTCTGAAAGTGACCCTGCGGCGAATCCGCCCAAGGGACCACTTTTATCATATAGAGAACTGGCCATAGTTAAAAACAATACCAGGGTTATGGCAGCTAGCTGCTGCCATAACACTGGTATTTAATGCCAAAGTAATGACATATTTTTACTATGGGCCAGTCAGCATGGAGCCCTTCTGAGAGAGATGCTAGAGTGTTGACTAACATAAAGGCCTTTATGCTGGCTAGTACATTGTAAATATAAGATAGTAAAGTCTAGTGGCAATTTTCTAAATGTAGTAATGTGATAGTTTGAGGGAAGGTATTTGTGTTCCACAAAACAGAGACTTTGTTTTTTATTTACATGTAATAAACAATTGTATATAAATTGTTACTAGCAAGCAAGCTGTAGTTTGGTATATGTCTTACTGAGTACTATAAAGGCAACTACCCGAAACTCTGCTGTGGCCTAGCACTCAAAAGTAATACACACTTATTCTTTCTATAGACCACCTTAATGTTACATAGATTATTTGCTCAACAACATCACAATGGCTCAAAACATACTGAATTTTATGGATGAAATACTGTTCTGGCTGTGATTTGGTGCTGTGGGATATTGTTGCTTATGGGCGGACACTCAGGAACCACGGAACATGTCACTCTTTTGCTATTGACAATGACTTGTATGTTTTACTAGATTGTGAATGCCATCCCTCATAGTGATCAAAGCCTCCTTTGAATACGGACAGTTTCCAAGAGGCTGATGTTTGGGCTTGGTAACATCTATGCTACATGATTTGTTTATATTGCTGTATGCTATGCGTGGTATAATGCATATAACTACCAATGTGGTAAAATTGACTTATGATCTACATCTTGGCAATTTTTTGTCCACCACAGGACAGCCTAGAATTGTCAATGTTCCTGTGTTCTGCGTTCCTTGTCCCAGTATCCGCTGAGAGAGTAGCCTCTTTTGCTGATAATTTGCTGAAAACGGACCATAGGTTTCGATGTCTTATATATGTAAGAATTTTTTAATGTTCCTATATTTTATATTTGTGAATTCTACTTTGCCATTTGTTTTAATGTAATGTGATATATTAATTATAATTTATTTCAAATAATCTTCTAATTAATCCTTTTTTGTATATCCAGTAAAACTGCTGCTTCCCTGAAGAGACCACTGTGTGAAACACGTGGATTTAAAAAAGGATCTGTCACCACAAGACCATATGCTAATATGTACACATATTTCAATATATTATAAGACTTAATGCTAGTGATGATAGCTAGCAGTTACTTTTGCCAGCAAAGGAGGAGCTTTAATGTAACAGCAATTTATAGTACTGATTTTAGGATTGAAATATTCCAGCATGATTTTAATTAACATTTGTTTAAAATAAAGTTGCCAAAACCTTTTAACATGTATGCATTTTTTAATTTGTAGCAGTAACGTTTTACAAAACGTCTTCTTTTGATTTACCTAAATGGCTCAAAACAAGTCCATTTGCAAAATATCATTACATGTTTCAGACTGACCAAATTAGAGTCCTGAACTGAAATTTTATACTGGCTACTTCTCAATACCCACCCCTGAGTTTTGCCATCCAGTGACTGTTCTCTGAGAGGCCATCACTGAGGCAGTAACCCAAGACAATTACAAGGTCCATCTACATGGCACCTTCACATCAACCCCTGTGAAAGAGGACTAAATCCTATGATATATACAATAATATCAATTACTCGATTAGTCCAGCACTTTCACATCTATATATGAGCTACCTGAAAAACTTGGAAAAGATCATAGATCACTGGGGTATCCCCCTTAATTTCTTATTACATTTTTTTTTAAGGTTTTTTTAAAAAAAAATAAGATATTTAAAAAAAAATAAGGATAGCATAAAAAAACATATAAATATATATTAAAATAAATGTCACTATAATAATATGAACTTAGCCTACCATAAAAGTTAGCTTCAGTGAGAAACTTGGCGTTCACTTTCATTCACAATTTTTTCATGTCTGGTGAGTCTTTGGTCAACCCTACAAGTCTGATGAAGGAGTCCATCATGAAGACAGAACAACTGGTACAGAAGACTAACTTTCTTGACTTGTTTCATGCCTGGCTGTCTTTAATTCTGGCAGTAGTATGTAGGGCAGTGTCCAAGGGTTAGTATTATGTAGTGCAGTGTCCAAGGGTTAGTGTTATATAGGGCAGTGCACAGAGATCAGTAGGATGTATTGCAGTGTACAGATGTCATCAGGATATGTACAGGGGTCATTAATATGTAGGGCAGTGTACAGGGGTCATTAATATGTAGGGCAGTGTACAGGGGTCATTAATATGTAGGGCAGTGTACAGGGGTCATTAGTATTTAGAGCAGTGTGCAGGATTCGTTAATAAAAAGGGCAATGTATAGGGGTTATTAGTATGTAGAGCAGCGTACAGGGGTCATTAGTATTTTAGGCGGTGTACAAGGGTCACTAGCACATAGGGCAGTGTACAGACATCAGCAGCTTGCAGGGCAATATGCAGAGGTCAGTAGTTTTTAGGGCTAAGTATAGTTAGAAGTATGCAGGGCAGTGTACAGGGATTATTAGTTTGTAGAGCAGTTTACAGGGGCTAGTAGCTTGAAGGGCAGCATAGGGGTCATGAGTGTGTAGGGTAGTGTACAGGGGTCAGTAGTTTCTATGGCAGCATACAGGGGTCAGTCATTTGTACGGCAGAGTACAGGGGTCCGTAATTTGTAGGTTAGAATACGGGAGTCAGCCAGACAGAGGACAAGGGTAAGCAGGGCAGAGGGAAATGGTCATCAGGGCAGTGTACAGGAGTCAGCAGGAAAGAGTACAGAGTTCAGCAGAGCAGAGGACAGGGGTCAGTAGGGCAGAGGTCATGAGGGTAGTGTACAGGGGTCAGTAGGGCAGAGGGAAAAGCTCATCAGGGCAAGGTACAGGAGTCAGCAGGGCAGTGTACAGAGTTCAGCAGAGCAGAGGACAAGGGTCAGTAGGGCAGTGGTCATCAAGGTAATGTACAGGGGTCAGTAGGGCAGACATTTCCCCTATATGCAGAGCAGAGTAGTTATAGTTCTACTTTAATACATAGCAAACTGCCTCATGCAAAATTCCAAACATTCAATTTCTTGTCATTTTCATTAAAGCTGAAGCTCTTTTTTTTTCTTTGCTAGGCAGCAACAGGACACAACATACCAGTGGCGGCCCATCCATTAGGGGCACACGGGCTCTGCCCCACCTATCCATGCATGGATTCCAATTGGGGGGTGTTTTTTTTTAAGCACGTGATTAGAGCCAGAGGCTCTAATACGCTTCAAAAAAGGGTTTGCTAAGGGTGCAGAGCACTGCGCTCCGAGCCCATCAAGTTGTGTGACACTAGTGAATGAACATTTGATTATTTCACAATGATTCGCCTCCTGGCCAATCAGGAAGCGGGTCTGAGACCCGTTTCCTGGTTGGCCGAAAGGAGAAGCGTTCCGATTGGCTGAAAGGAGAAGCATTCCGATTGGCTGCCAAGGAGGAAGGAGGAGAAGGAAGCCACCGTGATGCGAGGAGAGCAGGGGAAGCTGCCCGTGATGCCCGCCGAGGAGAGCAGGGGAAGGGGAAGCCTCCCGTGATGCCAAGCAGGGGAGCAGGGAAAGGAGAAGCCCGTCATCACCATAGATGGGGTAAGTGCTCCGGTGCTCCTGATGACCCGACGGACGGGGAGGCCGGGTTACCCAATCGGGGGGGGGGGTGGCTGTGGGTGCTGAGTAAATAATAAGGCATATATGCGAATTGGATGTGTCTTTAACCTCATCCAATTCACATAACACATGAATATGACCGGCTTTCAATGGAACTGGTTCACACACGTGCAGGGCGGCCGTGGTGTGGTTTTGAAAAGGGTCCTGTGCGATTTGGGTCCAGTTCAGGTGCGAGTTCAGGGAAAAAATTTCCTGAACTGGTGAAAAGAAACCCGACAGACAGGGAGGCCGGGTTACCCGATTGGGGGGGGGGGGGGTGGCTGTGGGTGCTGAGTAAACAATAATGCCCCGTACACACAGTTGGATTTTCCGATGGAAAATGTCCGATCGGAGCGTGTTGTCGGAAATTCCGACCGTGTGTGGGCTCCATCGGACATTTTCCATCGGATTTTCCGACACACAAAGTTGGAGAGCAGGAGATAAAATTTTCCGACAACAAAATCCGTTGTCGGAAATTCCGATCGTGTGTACACAAATCCGACGGACAAAGTGCCACGCATGCTCAGAATAAATAAAGAGATGAAAGCTATTGGCCACTGCCCCATTTATAGTCCCGACGTACGTGTTTTACGTCACCGCGTTTAGAACGATCGGATTTTCCGACAACTTTGTGCGACCGTGTGTAGACAAAACAAGTTTGAGCCAACATCCATCGGAAAAAATCCTAGGATTTTGTTGTCGGAATGTCCGAACAAAGTCCGACCGTGTGTGCGAATTGGATGTGTCTTTAACCTCATCCAATTCACATAACACGTGAATATGACCAGCTTTCAATGGAACTGGTTCACACACGTGCAGGGCGGCCGTGGTGTGGTTTTGAAAAGGGTCCTGTGCGATTTGGGTCCAGTTCAGGTGCGAGTTCAGAGAAAAAATTTCCTGAACTGGTGAAAAGAAACGCACTGGACTTCGGACTGCAAACCGCAGCCGCATATATGTGAACCCAGCCTTACTCTTTTCTTGCTCATCCCCACATCTCCCTTCCTTTTTACTCTCTAAAAGATTAGAGGGCCTGAAGGACATGACTTCCAGGCATTTATCCTGACTGAAGCCATAGTCAAATTCCCAATTCTCTTCTGCACATTAACATTACATTTAAAATAATACATCCAATGTTTAAAACATTCAGTCCACATACAGAGCTTTCAAACGAAGCTTATGGACAGAAATGTTATGTCCCCCTGCTTTACAGAATGACTGGTGATTAAAACTAATTGCTCTAAAGTGAAAAAAAGGGCAAAAGGCTGGAACTGTCTTTCACTGTAGACATAAAGCTATGTCTGGCAATAAACTTGGCTGTTCACACTATCTTTAGATTATTTCTTTGGATTGGCCATAAAGCAGTCTCCTTTCTCTTTGTTGCTGTAGCATATAATTTGAATCAAGTCAATGAGCCATTTCTAGTGACCTTATTATCATGATACTGCATAATTACCATTAAAATATTTAGTACTGTTTAAGTCTGAGGAATAATTTCCTTGACCATACATAAATTGCATTATTCAGCTGTTTGCTGTATCCAAAGTACAAAATCTATTTATTTTTCTTAAACCATTTAATAACATAATTTAATAACAATTTAATAATACAATATCATTTATAATATACTTTTCTTTTTTGGCAAAGTCAGTAAAGGTCAAAACAGTAGCAGTTTTGCATTTAGATTATATAGGCCAGTGATGGCGAACTTTGGCACCCCACATGTTTTGGAACTACATTTCCCATGATGCTCAACTACACAGTAGAGTGGATGAGCATCATGGGAAATGTAGTTCCAATACATCTGGGGTGCCAAGGTTCGCCATCACTGATATAAGCTGTCTATGTCTTTGTTAGGGGTTCCTTTGTTTTTGCTCATTGGAACCTAGAAGCCAAGAGGCCCACAGATATCATCTTCTCCCTAGATGAGTGAGAAAGGGTTACATAGTACCCCTACTTATTTAAGGAAAAAAGTCAATAAGTGTAAAAATATATACATACTAATATATATATATATATATATATATATATATATATATATATATATATATATATACATACTTTTTGACAAGTAAACAAAAAAATGCCCCATAATGTAAATCTACCATCATTTGAGATGTCCAGTGATGCAGAGCCACATCAATCATGATGCCCCATGTCCGTCGACCCTTCAAATGAAAGAAAAGCCAATCCGACACACCTGAACCCAACCCTTGACTCTCACAGAATGTCATCACCTGGTCCCCACCACTGCAAGGTAATGAAAGAGGAAGGATCTCTAAGTAATGATATTGACCAAATAATTTCATTTCCATATATCCATGTTGAGATCTAGGGATGAGCCGATCACCCCCGGTTCGGTTCGCACCAGAACTTGTGCGAACAACGTTAAAGTCTATGGGACACGAACATGAAAAATCAAAAGTGCTCATTTTAAAGGCTTATATGCAAGTTATTGCCATAAAACATGTTTGGGGACCCGGGTCCTCCCCCAGGAAAAACGTATCAATGCAAAAAAAAGTTTCAAAAATGGCCATTTTTTCAGGAGCAGTGACTTTAATAATGCTTAAAGTGAAACAATGAAAATGAAATATTCCTTTAAATATCGTACCTGGGGGGGGTGTCCTTAGTATGCCTGTAAAGTAGCGCATCTTTCCCGTGTTTAGAACAGTACCACAGCAAAGTTAAATTTCTAAAAGGAAAAAATGTCATTTAAAACTGCTGTAATGAATTGTCGGATCCCGGCAATATAGATAATAATCATTGAAAAAAAAGGCATGGGTTCCTCCCCCCAGTCCATTACCAGGTCCTTTGGGTCTAGTATTAATATTAAGGGGAAACCCGCACCAAAGGAAGAATAAATGGCATGTTGGTCCCCTCAAAATCCATACCAGGCCCTCTAGGTCTAGTAAGGATATTAAGGGGAATCCAAAATTAAAAAAAAAATGGTGTGAGGGTCCCCCCCAAAATCCATACCAGAACCCTTATCCAAGCACGCAACCTGGCAGGCCGCGGGAAAAGGGGGGGTGAGAGAAACCCCCCCCGAACCATAGCAGGCCACATGCCCTTAACATGGGGAGGGCGTTTTGGGGGCTTATTGGAATCTGGAAGCCCCCTTTAACAAGGGGCCCCCCAAATCCAGCCCCCCATGTTAATGGATATCGGGTACATTAGACCCCTACACATTCACCAAAAAAAGTGTCAAAATGGTAAAAATGACAGTAGACAGTTTGGGACAAGTCCTTTATTAAAAAAAAAAAAAAGGTGTCCCACGATGCAACTCCATCTTCGATGACAGCGCCTGACTACCTAAGAAAAAAAAAGAGAAAAACTCTGCCTCGAGGGGAGGCGTCCCGCGACTGCAGGCTTTTTGCAATGACAGATGTTATATAGCTGAGGTGAGGTAAACAGGTGACCCCGCCCCCTTCTGACATCATGGTGCAGTGGTGCAGCTCCGATCCTCTTCTTTTCGGGTCCTTCGCCAGCGCTCCTTCTAGAGCAGTGCCCCCAGAAAAAGCCACTTTCCCTGGGGGTACCAATGCGTGCTCGCTCCTGAGCCGCTGCTCTATGCTCCCATAAGACGCAAAGAGCTGCTGCTTGGCTCCGCCCCCCTACTCTCTCCTTATTGGCTCACTGGCTGTGATTGACAGTAGTGGGAGCCAATGGACTCTCGCTGCTGTCTCAGCAAATAAGGGAGAAGAGTCCCCATACACCCGAGGCTATCATGAACATCGCTGGATCGGAGGGTGCTCAGGTAAGGATTGGGGGGCTGGTGGGGGGCCGTTGCACACAGAAGAATGCATGAAGGTAAAAAAACCTTCAGCCTCTACAACCACTTTAAGTTTTTATTATTTTCAAGATGTTGTTTTGGGGCTTTATAATGGGCAGACACAGTATGACTTTCTACAAATCATCTTAGCCTCCAGAGTAATTTACTCTAGAATATCCAGGGGAGGATTTGTGTGCTCTATAAAATGATGGCTATAATATAAAAACAAATGATTGACTTCATATATGAGCCTTTTGAGGAACCAATAAACCTATAGCATAAGAAATAAATGCACATGAGCCCTATATTCTAAAAGTAATTATTTCCAATATTTTCGAAGGTCAATATAGTAGTTTGTTATTTTTATCATAACATAATTTTTGTAACTCACAAACTGAACTAAACATTTTTATGTTATCTTTTACTGCTTTAAATACATGGCAGGGCTGGATGGGAATCTGTAAAGTGTATTAGGCTACAATGTAATAATATTATTTACTGTAGAGTATATACTTCAAGCATTTCATGTCATCACTCTCACCTGTCTCTGTGTGGTAAAGGACTTTAAAAATAAAGTTCATACTATGGCTTGTATAGGGGAAATTAATGGATCAACCAATATATATGGATTGTGGGAGGAAACTGGTGCACCAAGAAGAAAGCCTTGCAACCAGAGAACATATACTCATTTGGATAGTGCCCCTTCTGTGAAGCAAACCAAAACCCCGGAAGTGTAAATTAAAGCTAAACTCCAAGCACAGAAATTTTAATTTAAACATGCTTCTCAATAACCACAAATTCCTTTGCAAACCCAGCTATTAGCTTGTAAAAGTAGTAGCGACATCATCACTGTCTTGCACATGGTCTGTGCAGAGAAAAGCTGTGGATGGGACCCAGCAGACCCACCCACTACAAGCTGCTTGCATAAAACTACAGGAGGAGGATACAAGGCCTGTCAACCTGCTCAAGGAGAGAGCAGCAGGAATGAATCCTTATTACAGGAAACTCCTACCAAAAGGCAAAGTTTTATGTTTGATTCCTGCACAGATTTGAAAGAAATATACAGAGCACACTGAGATTTAAGCAAAAATGTGTCATTCAGCGGGGAGCAGGTCTTTTCATGTGGCTTAAATGACAACTTGAAAATACAAAAATCTTTCAAACAAAGGCTTTATTAGTTTGCGAAAATATGAATGTTTTGTGTAGCAGTCATAGACAATAATTGTTTGTTGGCAGTTAAAGGGACAATTTCCCTGTAGCTGGGGCAGCAGGTTTGGTCATCCTCTGTCTCCCCTGCTGCCCCCCACCACTAAGGCTGCTTTCACACTGAAAGTGCCAGCCGTTAGCGGTAAAGTGTCACCCATTTTCTCAGCGTTCTACCGCTGTTTAAGTTGTGCTTTTGCACCGCTTTTCTGCCACTAGTGGGGCATTTTTAAGCCCAAAAAATGGGTTAAAAACTCCCGTGTTGAGGCGCTTTCAAATCACTTTTCACACGGAAATGCTGCCCATTCATTGCAATAGGCAGGGGTGTTTTGGGAGCGCTGTATTCAGCGCTCCCAAACCACCCCAAAGATGCTGCTTGCAGAACTTTTTCCAACATCCCACAAGCGCACCACCCGGTGTGAAAGCACCCATTGTAATGAATGGGAGGCAGTTTTCAGGCGCTTTACCAGTGTGTATGTGAAAAGGTGAGCTAAGGGCATCTGTGAATGCTCTCTCTCTCTCCAACCCTGCATGCCCTGCTGCTTTCACGCTTGTCCCTCTGCTTCCCCCCCTACAGGATCAGAGACCAAGCAATTTTTAAGAGCCATGGCAGAGCATCATGACCCATCATAAACAGTAGCTCCTGCTGGGGTAAGCGATACATAGCTAAAGTAAATACTGTGAAAAAAATAAGGCGCTCTAATTTATACAAATTGATAAATAGTGTAAGAAAAATTCACATGTTGGCTTGTTTAGCTTGTAATCTTCTTTTCAGTACTACACATTATCTTCATAAATAGCATTCCTGTTAGTGAAGTACAAGGTAGCTCTGGTAACACAGGCAAATGGCTGAAGGGAACAACATCTAAAGCTGGCCACAGATGAATCAAAATTCAGCCAGTTCAGCATAGACCAGCCACATTTCGATCCATCTATAGCTAAATCTAATGATCAACTCTTCAAGAACATGACAGTTGGTAAATGTTTGTTCCCTCAGTGCTGCAGCCAACTGGCAGCAGCACTGATCAGTGTATTCTGATAGCGGAGTAGTCCCTATTATCAGAATACTGTAGCACAGCGGGGAGGACTCCCCCATCTACCTCACTTGTGTGGCTGGAGAATCCATTCAGTTTTTTTTCAGCCCACTGGCTTATCGAAAGAAATAGGAGTAATCTATGGCCAACTTAAAGTGGAGTTCCACCCACTTTTACAACTCCACTGTAAACGAATTGGATATTTATTTATTTTTTTTCCCAGCACCTACTGTATATCTGCTGTATTAATTTTTCACTTCCTCCTCCCTGGCCGTGGCCCATCACATCATTTCCTAATTGCAATGCCCTCTGACACTGCCGTTGCTATGGAAACCTGACCTGAAACCTATTACACTGCTTGTGCTGCACTGAGCATGTGCGAGATCTGCAAGGATGAGATCCAGGAAGAAATACAGTCTGGCTTCAGATGCCCACACTTAAGGTGGCCACGGCCTGCTGTAAGTTTATAAAATAACAAACTACTGCTATAAACTAACAAAACAGACCTTAGTTTACAGACTAACTTTACTAGAATACATTAAGCTTGTGTATTATAGGGGTATTTTTATTTAAAAAGTATAATTTCGGCCGTAATACCACTTTAAGGAGAAAGGGCCACACCAATGGTAACAGTTTGGGATTTGCTCCCCACAGTAGCTGGGTCTTCCAGGAAAGCTTCTTTTTATTAGGCTTGCCTGACTGCCCACACACTGGTTCTGAAAAGAGCCATTCATGTCTGCAGATCATTTGCCTTGCCATGTCTACCTCATGAGATATGGCCTATCTGCGCTGCTATAAGAGGGAAGCTAGGGAACATATCTTCACTGGATTTGTCCCAAAACCCAGGGAGTTGTGGTAAAATTAGTTAAAGGGGTGTGTGTCTGAATCTGAGCATGGTGAGCAAATGGGTAATCTGCCAAATCACCTTTGTGTACAAATATAGAAATTTATTGTGAACATCTAAGAGTTCAGTCATGGACAATCTTCATTCATGTGTTGTAAAAATTGTAGTGGGTGTGGCGTTGCCTGTGTTGAGTGTATTGGAACAAGTGTAATGCCCTGTACACACGACCGTTTTTCCCGTCGGAATAAACTCTGAAGGTTTTTCCGATGGAGTTCCAACGGAATTCCGCTGAAACTGTCTTGCATACACATGATCACACCAAAGTCCGACCATCAAGAATGCGGTGACATACAACATGTATGACGGGACTAGGAAAAGGAAGTTCAATACCCAATGCGCCACCCTTTGGGCTCCTTCTGCTAATCTCCTGTTAATAGAAGTTTGGTTAGAGACGATTCACGCTTTTCAGACTCCTGCTTTTTCAGATCGTTTTACTGCTGTTCAGTTTGTGCTTGTGGGTTTGTATCTGGTTTTCAGTGCGTGCAGTCAGTTCATATCTGTTTTCCAGTGCGTTCTTGTCCGCTCGTTGCTGATTTTTAGCTCGCTCTTCAAAGGCTTTGCTGTTCTTCAGTGCGTTCTGTTAAGTTCGTTTTGACCAGCTGACCATTTTGAAACCATGTTGCGGGTACATACTCGTCGTAGAGTTCGTGCTGTGTGGACGCTTGGTGTTGGGGTTTGACCAAAGCCCAGTCCATGAACAGGACGAGGAGGAGTTCATGCACCAAGAATTGGTTACTTCAGCGTGACCAATTCTCTCATATGCCTCTGCTGCGTGAGATCCAGGAGAATAATCCTGATGATTTCAGGTACTTTCTCAGCATGACAGACCACGTTTTTCACCGTCTGTTGGCTTTGCTCAACCCTTATATTATCAAGCAGGACACCTGCATGCGGCAAACCATCACTCCATAGCAGAGGCTCGTCGCCACGTTGCGGTACTTGGCAACTGGGAGAAGTCTACAGGACCTCAAGTTCTCTACAGGCATCTCCCCCCAGGCTCTCGGGATCATTATTCCAAAGACCTGTTCTGCCATCATTCAGGTCCTGCGGAAGGACTATATTAGGGTAAGTTTTATCCTTTAACATCACATTCTATGTATTTAATGTTTGCTAATGTATTGTATTTATTTCATAATTCCATAATTACCCTGACTGTAATATGCTGTGAATGTCCCCTTTATCTTCATGCATGCTTGAATCTTTTAATGCTCCTTTTTTGGCCTACATGCATATTTGCCTTCACTAACCTCCCCACAGCATGCTATCCTGGGCCCATATACACCTATAGCCTAGTCACTTAACAATGTATTTTGTCAGCTCCATTGTAGTGTTTTACCCAAAACACCCCTTAAATGTGTACAAATGTAATGACATTCCTTAAATTCAGGAGTGCCAGAGGCTTTTTTTTGGCTCTCAAAATCACCTCAAGACCCCCCCCCCCCTTACAATGGGCCATCAGAGGGGGGGGGGATCTGATAAGTGGACCTTTTTGTCTTGAAATATTCCTTTAAAAAAAATGTTATACTGATGTCGGCCAAGAATGTTTTTGTTTAATTTGCTTGCAATGGTATGTGCAAAAGTACTTATTTTTTTTCTGTTTTGACTCCACAGTTTCCTTCAACGCCACAAGAATGGCAGACTGTGGCATTCCATTTTGTCGACCGTTGGGACTTTCCCAACTGTGGAGGGGCTATAGATGGGAAGCACATCCACATAGTGCCACCACCCCATTCGGGGTTTTACTATTATTACTATAAGGGGTTTAATAGTATAGTGTTCATGGCGGTGGTGTCGGCACAATATGAGTTCCTCTATGTGGACGTGGGGAAGAATGGCCGGATGTTGGATGGAGGAGTCTTCGCCCAGACGGAGTTTTACCAACGTCTCCAGACTGGTGGCCTGTCATTGCCACCTGATGCAGACAACGTGAAAGGACTCCCGTTCGTCTTTATTGCTGATGATGCGTTCAGTCTGGGCGAGCACCTGATGAGGCCATTACCCCAAAGGGCCCGCACCCCGGAGAGGAGGGTTTTTAACTACCGGCTGGCCAGATTGAGAAGAGTTGTTGAGAATACCTTCGGGATAACGGCCAGCCGGTTCCGCCTGTTTCTGACAGCAATCCATATGGCAGGCAACAAAATCAACCACATCATCCTATCCTGCTGCATATTGCACAATTTTTTAAAGAAAAATGCCTAAAATTATATTGCCTGAGTTGGGCCTGAGGCCGGACTTCCTGTTAATCCCCTGACGGGCCTGGATACTGGCCGTACTGGCTTGGCCCCCCCAAAGCGCCCGTGAAGTTCGGCAGAAATATGTAAATTATTTTATGGGTAGGGGGCCATTGCCATGCCAGACAATGTCTAAAAAATGTTTTAATAAAAAAAAATGTATCTGATAAAATCTTGAAATTTCTTTATTGCTTGTGTTTGTTTTTGGCTGTCTCCTAGGTTCTCCTAGTGCATGTGTAGTGCCAAGTGGATTTTCCTTTAGTAAATAAGCCCCATTGTCACTGTAAACACAAAATTACTTCAAAAACTGGTATTGACCATTGAAAGAAGAAGCCACACATTGTTGATTAGCAAAGTTTTTACTGTGTGCACATTCACATGTGCGTTCTAAAATTTTTGGGTAAAATATTTTTTTTTAATTTTTTTACAATTTTTGTTTTTTTTTGTTGTTGTAAATAAGCATGTTTATTAACATACAAACACATACATACAAAACTCTGAAACTTACAAAGTTCAACGTAGAAAAACAGAAGGCAATATCAGACATTATAGTATGTCCAAAATGTCAAGAGATTGCCTTCATCAGATGGGGTGATGTCACCCCTGTAAAAGCCAAATTTTGAAGATGCACAAAATTTGGGAGTCAAAATGGGTATTTCCCTCCTGAACCCATGCCTAATGTCAACATGTGCTATCTGCCATCATGGGTGATCAATGGACGTGTTTTGGGGGTGCAACCCCTTCCTCTCACCTACTTCATTTGGGAGGAAGGGGTTGCTTCCACAAAACGCGTACATTGATCTCCCGTGATGGCAGATAGCACATGTTGACACACTGTGTGCATCTTCAAAATTTGGCTTTTACTAATTACAAAAAAATAGTGTTTTTATAACAGCAAAAATTCTTAAAATGGTTGCATTTTGAAGATCTTTTAAATTTTCCCCAACACATCAATCATGTTCTTCATTTGTTGTTCAAGAAAATTTTGTTTATTTCTTATGATGTTGATTTCACAATTCCATGTCATGATGTCCTGGATTAGGAGTTGTGCACTTGCACTTGTGAAATGTTGAGCTTGCTCTTCCACAACCAGCAAATCACCTAAAAAATTTTGGAAAAACATGGATTATAAATATGCAGGCATACATATATTGGCTGAAGCTGGGGTGTCAGACACTCACCTGTTGTGGTGACAAGTTCATCCACTTCCTCCACCTCTCCTTCCTCCAGATCTTTGGGGTGTGGTGTTTTTCAGAGTTCCCCTTCTTTGTTAGGGGGGGTTCCTGGTGTCCTCCGAGTCTTTGGTCCCCTATGAGAATGAAACAAAAGGTATACTTTAGCACACAGATACTGTATTTAGGCATGACCAAATGTATTTAACCTGTATCTGCCTAAAACATCGTATTTAATGAGCGAACAATGTTTACTACGACTGATTACTGTGCCCACTAACCTGAAACTTGCCATTTTAAAATGTGCTACAGTAAATAAAATCACATGGCGCAGCATGCAAGTAATAATAATAATAAGAAGAAGAACACACGACAACTACTTACTTTTTCTAAGGACTTTCTTGATCCTTCTGTACTGATCCAGCTCCCTCAGTTTCAGGTCTGACCAGTGTTTCCTTATTTGCTCCTTTGATCATCGTACCCCAAAATTTCTGTGCAGACTTTTCACAATTTTCGTCATGATTTTGGCCTTTCTCACATTTGGGTTTAGGTACAGTCCATTCTTCCCATCATAGTCGGTCCTCCTCAAGATGTCCACCATCTCCACCATCTCACCAAAGGACATATTTGAGGCCTTAAATCTTCGCCTCTGGGATTGGGACGGTTCTGCCTTCGGGCTTTCCTCCTCCTCATTACTGGAATTAGTAATAACAGACACCTGCTCTGTCTCCGCCATGTCGCTCCTACTGGGCGCTGAAGAGAAGGGGCGGGAAATACACTAGAAAGAACATCAGGGGCGGGCGACGCGGGCCACGCACGCGCAGTGTTTATAAAGTAACACACGTGTGTCATACGTATGTTCGGTGTGCTGAGGAAGGAGGATGAACGTTCTAACAAAGGTAAAATCTTAACTTTGGTACATCAGTGGCCTATACTGCTTCAAGATTGTGGCCTATATTGGGATAAGATTATGAGAGTTTAGGCTGACATTAGTGTTTTTGTCTTGTGTATTGTCTTACAGAAAATATGAATCACTTTAAGGACCCAGAATTTATGGCCAGTTTCATTGACAAGTACAGGGAGATGAGGAATTTGTGGGACGTGAAACACAGCTTATATCATAATAAACAAGCTAGGAGGTCAACGCTGGAGAAACTTCTGGAATTTGTGAAGACTCGGGTCCCCGATGCAACCATCATGTTCTTGGAAAAGAAAATTGGGATCTTGAGGAACATGTATAAGAAGGAGCATAAAAAGATCCAGAAATCACTCAGATCAGGAGCATCAGCAGCGCAAGTGTATGTCCCCAGGCTGTTGTACTTCAACAAACTGTGGTTTCTGGACAACCAGACTGAAGCCAGGGAATCATTTTCTACCCTTCCCTGCAGCCTACCCTCCACTCTTTCTTTAACTCCAGCATAGGCTGACGAGGAACAACCTGGGTCTTCCATCCTGGAAGAAGTGGATGCTCCCAGCTGGAGCCAATAATATTATAATTAGACATATTTATTGTCCTAATATTAATGATGTTAACTAGATGTTATAATTGATAACAAATTAATGATTTTAAAAAAAGTGATGTATACATATCAATTGACAGTAGTGGCCAAAAATGTTTGGGACAAGAATGAAAAATGCTGGGGTCAGAATGATAGTCTTTTCTATTTATTAACATTCAATTTGCAAGTCATGAGCTGATAATTGTGTGTGATTGATGAAGCAAAAATTAAAACTATGCCCCTTTTTTATACACAGGATGAGCTCAGCCAGGAGGAGGGTCTGGAAAGTGGCAGCCAGGAGGAAGCCGTGCCCAGTGGCAGCCAGGAGGTGGGCCGTCCCAGTAGGAGCCTCACCCAATCCCAGGTGCCCCCCTCTGCCTTACAACCAAAAGGCCCAGGAAGGGGACAATGATGGAGGAGGCAGCACTGGGCCTCATTAGGGAAGCAAGTGAAGTCCTCAGGAGCTAACCCGACGCTGAAGAGGCCTATGGCTGCTATCTAGCCACAAGATTGCTTAAATGAGGGAATTATTGGTGAGGCCCTTCAGAAGGGGTTGAGGGGCCAGCTGACTAAGAACAGCCACGTATGAAAGCTCGCCCATCCTCCTCCTCCTGCCACAAGTCCACCACCAGAGGCACAACCTCCAAGGAAGGCTGCAGGGAAGGGTGCAGGGAAGGCTGCAGGGAAGCATGGAGGGAAGGCTGCAGCGAAGAGAAGAAAGTGATGACCTGGTGTCAGTCTGTGTAGTGACACAGCCTGGGGACATATATGTCATCTGCTGCTGGTCCTAATCTCTGGGAGTCCTGGACCAGATTGGGCTCCAAATTATATGGACTCTTCAAGCTACCAATTTTCTTTACCACAGAGTTGATGTGTGCCCTGGGGGCCAAAAGGCTTTGCAAATTCCAAAAGTTTTTCCAGCGTTGCCTTCCTCTTCTATTACCCAGAATAAATGGATATTTTATTTTCTGAAAATACTTGCCTATGTGTTTTTCTATAAAAAGGACAGCTTGTTTGTGAGTAGGCAGGTACATTTCTAAAAGACAATGTCAAATTAACAAGGGACAACAACCAACCTCCTTGAGGTTAATAAAAAATTCAAGATAATAATGTTATTGTGGTAACTTGACACCTAAAGATTTAAATTAGATATGGAGATCACTAGAAAATATTTTTTCAATAATCCAAAAAAAGGAGATCTTGATGAAATAAAAAAAAAATAAAAGATGACTATAAAAAATAATTGTAAACATTATTATGGAGATCAGGCTTTTAAAAAATACAATATTATTCATGAGATCAGGAGAAATAATCAAGAAATAAGTTTGTGAGAACTCTGTGTGAATATAAGCAGCAAAACAACTTCATTCTTCGTGCATTAAAAAGAACAAAAGAATGCGCTGCATTAAAAGATCACAGAATTTGCTGCGTGAGGAATGTGCTATCTCCATTTGAATGCTAGTTTTACCACACCGAGCAATTCCGTCTCGTACTTGCTTCAGAGCATGCGTTTTTGGTACGTGGGAACAGCATACAGACGAGCGATTTTCCTGATAGGAATTGGTTCCATCGGAAATATTTAGGACATGTTCTCTTTCTAGGTCCGTCAGAATTTTTGACGTAAAAAGTCTGATGAGGCATACACACGATCGGAATATACGATGAAAAGCTTTTTCTGTCGGACATTCCGCTCGTGTGTACGGGGCATTAGTCTCAATCAATAGTTTAAAAAATTGTGTGGCCCATAGGGGTGTGACACCCTGATAGGCCAAGCCTTTGAAATACATATGCAATTCATATGCTAACCATCAATAAAGGTGCCATAAACTGGTGCAAAAATGCATTAAAGTGACTAGTGCTATACTTCAAAAAATATAAATCCAATAATAGTGATTCAGTGAAAAGTGACATGTGCTTAAAAATAAAAATACTTAATGTGGTATTACAAACGGATCATTTTAACTTTATATTCAAAATAATTATACTATCACAAAAAACACCACATCATTGCACCACTTCCGGTTTCAAGCCCGTGGAGCGCATCGGCGTTCCGGACTTCCTGACTTCTATATACAAACCGCCTGATTTTGTTTTTATGAATGTAAGTGCACTACTAGCTATTTTTAATAAATTTACACCACGGAATCACGCTATGGATAGTTTTATTTCTACACATGTATGAGACTGCTGGGGCAGTGGAGTCTTAGGAGCAATGATTTACAGCCATCCATTTTCACAGAGGAATTTACATACAGCCATTGGTGCTGTGAATGTGGGACACCCCCTAGAGGGGAGAGCTTTCCGGTGAGTGCGGCACAAAAGGGGGGGGGGGGCACGAGTGAAGACACCGGCACATCGAATGATGATTATTAGGGATCCTGTGTTTTTTGTGATAGTATAATCATTTTGAATATATGGTTTAAATGATTCCCTTGTAATACCACATTAAGTATTTTTAAGCACATGTCACTTTCCATTGAATTACTATTATTGGATTTATATTCTTTGAAGCATAGTACCAGTTACTTTAATGCATTTTTGCACCATTTTTTGCCACCTTTATTGATGGTTAGAAAATGAATTGCACATGTTTTTCAAAGCCTTGGCTTATCAGGGTGTCACATCCCTATAGGCCACACAATTGTTTTGACTACTGATTGAGACTTAAGCAGGCCATACACGGTCGAATTTCGAACAAATTTTCTTTTCAAAATCAGAAAGTTCGTTTTTTTTGTGATCCGATGATGCCACCATTGATTTTCGAAATTCGGCCGACCAAGCCTTCAATTTCACTGCATGTTGCTACAGAAAAGAATTTTCTTGGCTGAGAATCTTCTTTTCTCTCCGTACATTTTCTTTTCTTATTACATTTCTCGCATGATTCTCCCATCATTGATTAGAAAATCGATCGTTTTTCTAAAAATTTCCAACATGTCCGATTCCTCAAATTTGATTTCCGCACGAAAATCGGCCGTTGTTGCAGCCCACTAATGATGCGAAATTCATACGAAAATTCTTTCATACGATTTTCGAAAGAAAATTCTCACGAAATTCGAACCGTGTATGGCCGGCATTACACATGGTCTTATACCAATACACTTAACACAGACAGAGCCGCTCCCATTACAATTTCTACTATACTCTCGACATCTACCTAGGTAGTTGTTTAGGTGGAGGCAGCAGTTACACTCATTCACCAATTAGTCCATAACTTGGAACTACCCTTCTAACCTTTCCAATCTTGATGTTCAGTGAAAGGTTTGACAGGCTGAACTGTAAAACCTGCCTTGCTCTTTTATGCAACGGGTAAGGAAATAAAAAGCTCTAAAATTCATGTAAAATAATTCTGTTATTCGCTGATTTTCATATATTCATATCCATAATGCTAAGCTGCTCTCTTTGCTCACTGCTGTTGCAAAAAAAAAGAGCAAATTATCTGCAGCGATCAAATATTCATGTTTTGTTGATGTAAAAACTTCTTTTTGTGCATCGATTAATAACTGTGTGAAGACATTTGTAGAAACCTAATGCTAAAGCATACACTAAACCCCAACACACATTAATGTAAATAATTCAGGAGAATTAGCCTTACATAATTATTGCATTGCCTCTGTAACATGCATGAAACACATTACATGAAAGTCAGAAGACCTAAATCTCATTAAATGATCAGGATCCAACGGAAAAAAAAGCCTTTTAGATTGCTGTATCTCATAAGAGGATTCTTGACTTCAACAAATGATGTCGGTGATAGCCAGGTCTTGCATTGCATGCAGGAATGTCCTACATTATATTTTCATTCATACAGGTATATACTGCATAGTAAAGCCTACAGAATTAATAAACTGTACATATTTTATATACAATGCACAATAAAGCCAATAGAAGGTATCTACATGTCTCATAAATTAATGATTTGTACCCCTTTGTCCACTATCCTAAAATGACCCTACTTGGCAGATTGGTGATGGAATGAGACGTGAATACATTTGGTTCTTAAAAGGCTCTAATGTGCTTCATGATAATTCAGTGGAGGGAATTTTGGTTCCTTTTGACACACTTCACTAAAAGTCAGGGGTGGGCAACTGTGAGCTCTCCAGCTGCTGTAGAGATACATGTGTAGGGGCAGGCAGGTAATACTTCCTCCATGTTTCCCATTTACTTGTTGAGCATCAAGTTTGGATCACATAAGAGGCCCACCCTGGGATGGGCTCTTCTGGCTACACCAGGCAATGAACGGGATCACTTGTCCTAGCACAGGGGTAACACCTTTCCCAAAGGCATGCTCACCAATGTCTAACATTTAAGGAGAAGCACAGCCAAAGCTCGTTTGGATGTACTTTTCCTGTGGATCACAGAAGTGCAGTTCGTTCTGCACTACTGTGACCTGTTTACAGCAGACAGCGGGCTGAAGCCCACTTTTGGCTGACTTCACAGAGCCAATCCACGCTGGGGAAATATCACGACCATATGGTCGGGATCCATCCAGATGCTTGAACCAGCACCCAGCTTAGCCTCTCAGTGAGCTGCTGAGAGCCCGAGCCAGCCGCTCCCACCCCCTCCACAGCCCAGTGCTCCAGTGAACATGGGGGGGGCAAATCAGAGTGTCAGTGACTGACAATCTGTCACTATCAGGGTTCAGGCTGAAAGACCAATTGCTATAGCACTGGGAAAAGAACCAGCAGGATAGGTACACAGGCAGTCACCCTAACAGATAATGCAGGCTCACCTGAGGTGCGGAGTCTAAGTACTAATCGATGTTTACCAGTGCTCCGGATGGTGGAGATGGATTTTCTGCATGTTAGTACCAGGTCGTGGTCCTCAGGATCGCTCCACCAGGAGGGGAGCAAGCCGGGGTCCAGAAGCGGATAAGCAGGTAGGGATCAAACAGAAGCAGAGTCAGTAAACAAGCCAAAAGGTCAGTAATGAGTAGTTGCAGACTGGGAGCAGGCAGAAGCATAGTTGAGGAACAAGCCAAGGTTCGATAACGAGTGGTGGCAAAATATGGTCAGCAGCAGGGAAAATAAGAGTGAGATACTGGCTGGAGAGAGCACAATAATCTGGCAAACAGGAAGTGCAGAGACATGGGAGGAGCAAAGAGTTCAAGGTTCAACAGAAAACAAGGCACAAGGCAGGATTGTCCAGGCACAGAGCTATCCAGCATCTCAGTTAGCTCAGTGAGAAGAGTTACTGCCAGACAGGGCAGAGGTCCTGGGTTCCACGGAGCACTGAGAACTGAGCAATCAGCAGAGTTTGATCATTCAGTTCTCAGCCTTAGAGACGGTTGGGGACAGATGCAGCATTGGAGCGATGTTGCATCCACCTAGTTAAGTACGATTAAAAAAAAAAAACTAAACTTCTCTTTTAAGGTAGTCCCTCAACTTAGTGATGAGCTACTTGTGTGTGGTGTTGTATGTGGAGTTCTTCCAAAGATATTGTCCTTTGTACTACACACTTGAACAGGTGTAAGTGTTACATTAGGAGGAACATGCAGAGCCTGTACCCACTCCACCAGTCAGCATACCTCTGTTACCTCACTTCCAGTAACAGAATGAGGTCATGCTGAGCACATAGCGCAGACCTCTTGTGTGCTCCTCATAACCCTTCTAATTCTGTACCACGTGACCAAGTATTATATCTCTTTAATGCTAATCTGCTCCCTGTGACCAACAGAGGCAGACAGCTAGGGAAAGAGCCAAATGATGACCCCCCTTGCTACCAGAGAACCTGTAACCTATTCAGGTACCACACCAACAGCTGGTTGCTGCTCCTGCTTGTGGTAACCCATAGGAACACCTACACAAGTTGACCTTTTGTTGTAGTGATGTTTCACAGACCCCTAATGTGCTAGTCCAGACCAAAGTTCCTTAGAGAAATATGCCTTGACCCCAGGACCCCTTGAGTAACTTCAGATCAGGATTTGAGCAGAGTAAACAACTTTACTAAACATTAGGCAGAACATGCAGTAACATCCTTTCCCTAACTAAAATGAACTGGGACTGCCCGCTTGGCAGTGCTCTAGTAGCCTACGTTGTAGGGTTCTTCTGGCAATTTGGCGTCCTAGGTGGACCATAGGTCCCAACTAGGGATGAGCTTCGTGTTTGACTCGAACATCGGCTGTTCGGTCGTTCGCCGAATTGCAAACGATATGGGCCGTTCGCGCCAAATTCGTGTGGCGCGTCATGGCCCATAATTCACTGCGGCATCGCAGTGCATTGCTTGCTGATGATTAGCCAAGCATGCACTATGACCCGCATGCTTGGCCAATCACAGCGCCGCCTGAACAGAGAGCCGTAATTGGCCAAAGCCAAGGAGGCTTTGGCCAATTATGGCTCAGGGGATTTAGTACACACCCCACACTATATAAGGCCGCCTGCACGGCGGCCCTGTGCAGTGTGTTCCGGTGTGCTGAGAGATAGAGAGAGAGAGAGACAGTGTCATTTCATTTGAGTTAGCTAGATTAGGCAGGACAGTCAGTCAGTTAGCTGCACTTAAAGTGTATTGTGTATATATATGCATCCCAGGTGTTGCATATATATATATACACTGTATTCAGTTTAGCTAGATCCGTTCCTGTTATCTTCTAGACTATTTACATTTAGTGCAGTGCGTCCTGCTCACAGTGTTCAGCTAGATCCGTTCCTGTTATCTTCCTACCGACAGGCAGGCTTGTCTTGTTACAGTATTTACAGCTACCTGAAGAAAATTACTGGTGTTCTTTTGATCCTATTAGTACCACAGTCAGGCAGCTAGACTATTTACATTTAGTGCAGTGTGTCCTGCTCACAGTGTTCAGCTAGATCCGTTCCTGTTATCTTCCTACTGACAGGCAGGCTTGTCTTGTTACAGTATTTACAGCTACCTGAAGAAAATGACTGGTGTTCTTTTGATCCTATTAGTACCACAGTCAGGCAGCTAGACTATTTACATTTAGTGCAGTGCGTCCTGCTCACAGTGTTCAGCTAGATCTGTTCCTGTTATCTTCCTACTGACAGGCAGGCTTGTCTTGTTACAGTATATAAAGCTACCTGAAGAAAATTACTGGTGTTCTTTGGATCCTATTAGTACCACAGTCAGGCAGCTAGACTATTTACATTTAGTGCAGTGCGTCCTGCTCACAGTGTTCAGCTAGATCCGTTCCTGTTATCTTCCTACTGACAGGCAGGCTTGTCTTGTTACAGTATTTACAGCTACCTGAAGAAAATTACTGGTGTTCTTTTGATCCTATTAGTACCACAGTCAGGCAGCTAGACTATTTACATTTAGTGCAGTGCGTCCTGCTCACAGTGTTCAGCTAGATCCGTTCCTGTTGTCTTCTTACTGACAGGCAGGCTTGTCTTGTTACAGTATTTTGAAGAAAATTACTGGTGTTCTTTTGATCCTATTAGTACCACAGTCAGGCAGCTAGAAAATTTACATTTAGTGCAGTGCGTCCTGCTCACAGTGTTCAGCTAGATCCGTTCCTGTTATCTTCCTACTGACAGGCAGGCTTGTCTTGTTACAGTATATAAAGCTACCTGAAGAAAATTACTGGTGTTCTTTTGATCCTATTAGTACCACAGTCAGGCAGCTAGACTATTGACATTTAGTGCAGTGCATCCCGCTCACAGTGTTCAGCTAGATCCGTTCCTGTTATCTTCTTACTGACAGGCAGGCTTGTCTTGTTACAGTATTTACAGCTACCTGAAGAAAATTACTGGTGTTCTTTTGATCCTATTAGTATCACAGTCAGGCAGCTAGACTATTTACATTTAGTGCAGTGCGTCCTGCTCACAGTGTTCAGCTAGATCCGTTCCTGTTATCTTCCTACTGACAGGCAGGCTTGTCTTGTTACAGTATATAAAGCTACCTGAAGAAAATTACTGGTGTTCTTTTGATCCTATTAGTACCACAGTCAGGCAGCTAGACTATTTACATTTAGTGCAGTGCGTCCTGCTCACAGTGTTCAGCTAGATCCGTTCCTGTTATCTTCCTACTGACAGGCAGGCTTGTCTTGTTACAGTATATAAAGCTACCTGAAGAAAATGACTGGTGTTCTTTTGATCCTATTAGTACCACAGTCAGGCAGCTAGACTATTGACATTTAGTGCAGTGCATCCTGCTCACAGTGTTCAGCTAGATCCGTTCCTGTTATCTTCTTACTGACAGGCAGGCTTGTCTTGTTACAGTATATAAAGCTACCTGAAGAAAATTACTGGTGTTCTTTTGATCCGATTAGTACCACAGTCAGGCAGCTAGACTATTTACAGTTAGTGCAGTGCGTCCTGCTCACAGTGTTCTGCTAAACCTACAAGTTAGTGGGGTGCGTCCTGCTCACAGTGTTCAGCTAAACCTACAAGTTAGTGGGGTGCATCCACCTCACAGTGTTCAGCTAAACCTACAAGCTAGTGGGGTGCGTCCTGCTCACAGTGTTCAGCTAGATCCGTTTCTGTTATCTTCTTACTGACAGGCAGGCTTGTCTTGTTACAGTATATAAAGCTACCTGAAGAAAATTACTGGTGTTCTTTTGATCCGATTAGTACCACAGTCAGGCAGCTAGACTATTTACAGTTAGTGCAGTGCGTCCTGCTCACAGTGTTCTGCTAAACCTACAAGTTAGTGGGGTGCGTCCTGCTCACAGTGTTCAGCTAAACCTACAAGTTAGTGGGGTGCGTCCACCTCACAGTGTTCAGCTAAACCTACAAGCTAGTGGGGTGCGTCCTGCTCACAGTGTTCAGCTAGATCCGTTTCTGTTATCTTCTTACTGACAGGCAGGCTTGTCTTGTTACAGTAAATACAGCTACCTGAAGAAAATTGCTGGTGTTCTTTTGATCCTATTAGTACCACAGTCAGGCAGCTAGACTATTTACAGTTAGTGCAGTGCATCCTGCTCACAGTGTTCAGCTAAACCTACAAGTTAGTGGGGTGCGTCCACCTCACAGTGTTCAGCTAAAGCTACCTGTAGAAGGTTGGTGGTGTTCTCATACTACAGGCAGGCAGTTGATTTTGCTAGCTGCAGTATCAGTACATATATATATATATATATATATATATATATCCCAGCTTAGTGCAGCTACAGGCCATTAGTATGTCTGGAAGGCCAAGAAGGAGAGGCAGACAGTCACAAGCCAATAAGAGAGGGCAAGCAGGCTCTGTGTCTAGTGCTGGTCGTGGAGACGGTGCATCCTCATCAGCACGTGGCCATGGGACACACTTGGCCTTTTTTTCGGCAGCTGGCCGTGTTGAGCCGCAACATGCGGAAGACTTGGTCGAGTGGATGACCAAGCCGTCCTCATCCTCCTCATCCTCTCTCACCCATGCCCAGGGTACTTTGTCTGGCAAAGCAGCGGCCTCTTCCCTCGGCTCAATGTCATCAGTGACTCCTTCCCTAGCCCCACCATGTCCTCCTGAGGAGTCCCTCGAACTGTTTGACCACAGTGTTGGGTACATGCTCCAGGAGGATGCCCAGCGTTTGGAAGGCTCTGATGATGATACTGAGCTCGATGAAGGCAGTAACATGAGCACGGACAGAGGGGGTGCCCAAGAAGGACAGCAATCTGGCAGTCATGCTCCCCCTGCTGCAGCATACTGCCAGGTTTGCTCCAGTGATGAGGAGGGAGGGGATGATGAGGTCACTGACTCAACGTGGGTGCCTGATAGGAGAGAGGAGGAGGAGGAGGAGGCGGCACATCACCAACGAGGCAGGATGCCCTCCAGGGGCCAGCCTAAGGGCAGCACATTGACTGCATCACACCCCAAAGCTCCACATGTGCAGGGCGCTGTAGTCTCTGCGCGTTATTCAAAAAGTTCTTTGGTGTGGGCCTTTTTTGAGACGAGTTCATCAGATCGCACCGCTGCTTGCAACATATGTCTCAAGCGTATCTCACGTGGCCAAAACATCTCCCGCTTGGGTACCACATGCTTGACCAGACATATGTTGACCTGCCATGCAGTTCGTTGGCAAGCGTATCTAAAAGACCCACACCAAAGAACAAAGAGGACCTCTCCTTGCTCCTCATCAGCTGAGATTTCCAACCCCACTAGACCTTCAGTCCTCTCTGAGACCTGCAGTGAGAGGAATGAAGGTGTAGAATTAGGTGTGTCACAGCCAAGTACTTGTGGGCAATCTGCTTTTGGTACACCGACGTCAGATTGTACCAGGCAAATTTCCCTGCCCCAGCTGCTGCACCGCCGAAAGAAGTTTGCTCCCAGCCATCCACATGCCCAGCGGTTGAATGCTAGCTTGGCAAAATTACTAGCACTTCAACTGCTGCCTTTTCAGTTGGTAGACTCTGCCCCTTTCCGTGAGTTTGTGGAATGTGCGGTTCCTCAGTGGCAGGTACCCAAACGTCACTTTTTCTCACGGAAGGCGATTCCGGCTCTCTACCAGCATGTGGAAGGCAATGTCCATGCCTCACTGAACAGGGCGGTCAGCGGTAAGGTGCATATTACCGCTGACTCATGGTCCAGCAGGCATGGACAGGGACGTTACCTAAGTTTCACGGCGCATTGGGTGACTCTGCTGGCAGCTGGGAAAGATGCAGGACAAGGTGCAGTAGTGTTGGAGGTTGTTCCACCACCACGCCTCCAAAATGCTAGTGATTGTGACACACCTCTCTCCTCCACCCCCTCCTCTTCTTCTTCCTCCATGGCCTCTTCCTCGGAACCAGCGGTGCTCCGTAGTCGTTCAAGGGGCTACGCAAGTACGCAGGCCAAAAGATGCCATGCGGTGCTTGAGCTGGTGTGCTTGGGGGACAGGAGCCACACTGGGGCAGAGGTTCTGTCAGCTCTGCAGGGGCAGGTTCAGAGGTGGTTGACGCCACGCCAACTTAAGGCAGGAATGGTGGTTTGCGACAATGGCACCAACCTCCTCTCTGCCCTCCCACAGGGACAAATGACCCATGTGCCCTGTTTTGGCTCACGTCCTTAACTTGGTGGTGCAGCGGTTCTTGGGCAGGTACCCGGGCTTACAGGATGTCCTGAGGCAGGCCAGGAAAGTCTGTGTGCATTTCCGCCGGTCATATAATGCCAGTGCTCGGCTGACGGACCTCCAAAAGGAGTTTAACCTGCCCAAGAACCGCCTAATCCGTGACATGCCCACCAGGTGGAACTCAACATTGGCCATGCTGCAGCGGCTGCACACGCAGCAGAGGGCCATCAATGAGTACCTGTGCGACTATGGCACCAGGACAGGGTCAGGGGAGCTTGTTTTTTTTTCCCCACGCCAGTGGGCCATGATCAGGGATGCATGCACTGTCCTGTCACCATTTGAGGAGGCCACGAGGATGGTGAGCAGTGAAAGTGCATGCATCAGTGACACTGTCCCCCTTGTCCACCTGTTGGAGCACACGCTGCGTGGAATAATGGACAGGGCACTTGAGGCAGAACAGAGGCAGGAAGAGGAGGACTTCCTTAGCTCTCAAGGCCCCCTTTATCCAGACAGTGTTCCTGCGTGCCCGCCGATCACACAGGAAGAGGACGAGGAGGAGGAGGAGGAGGAAGATTGTGTCAGTATGGAGGTGGAGCCTGGCACTCAGCATCAGCAGCAGTCTTTAAGGGATCAGTCCCAAGAAACACATGGACTTGTACGTGGCTGGGAGGAGGTGGCTGCGGACCATGTCGTCCTTAGTGACCCAGAGGACTCCGGGCCGAATGCCTCAGCAAACCTACGCTGCATGGCCTCCCTGATCCTGCAAAGCCTGCGTAAGGATCCTCGTATTCGTGGTATCAAGGAGAAGGACCAATACTGGCTGGCAACCCTCCTTGATCCACGTTACAAGGGTAAGGTTGCGGACCTTATCTTGCCATCGCAGAGGGAGCAGAGGATGAAACATCTTCGGGAGGCCTTGCAGAATGGTCTGTGCAACGCGTTCCCAGAGACTGGGAGGTTACAAACTCCTGTTTCTGGACAACGTGTTACTGAGGCTTCGGTCAGTCAAAGAAGGAGCGGTGGAGAAGGTGGCCGTCTGACCGATGCTTTTCAGACAATTTTTTGGTCCGCAGCCCCAAGGTATGATCGGTTCCAGCAACCACCGCCAGCGTCTGTTTTACATGGTGCAGGAATACCTAGGGGCAAGATCAGACTTGGACACCTTTCCCACCGAAAATCCTCTGGGTTACTGGATCTTGAGGATGGATCACTGGCCAGAGCTTGCACAGTATGCAATTGAGCTACTGGCCTGTCCTGCATCCAGCGTTCTTTCGGAACGCACATTCAGTGCTGCTGGAGACGTGGTAACCGATCACAGGTTGCGTCTGTCCACCGACTCGGTCGATCGGCTGACCTTCATAAAAATGAATCAGTCTTGGATCACCACCAGCTACCAAGCACCTGATGCTGATGTAACCGAATAATTTTTTTTGAAATCTCAGATCCCTTCAAAGACTGCCTATGCTAATGCTGAGTGACTATCCCTGAGTAATTATCCTCTTCCTCCTCAATCATCACGCTGATAGCTTGTAAGAACATTTTTGGTTCTGGGCGCCACCACCAGTGCCTAAGGCACAATTTTTCAGCCCCTGTTTAACAGGGGCGTGTAATTACAATTTTTGATGTAATACTTTGCAGCAGGGCTCGTTCTTGCATTCCAACTAGAGTGTCTGTGAGGGGTTGCAGTGTTGTGGCACCAGCACCAGTGCCTAAGGCCCATTTTTTCTGCCCCTGTTTAACAGGGGCGTGTAATTACAATTTTTGATGCAATACTTTGCAGCAGGGCTCATTCCTGCGTTCCAACTAGAGTGTCTGTGAGGGGTTGCAGTGTTGTGGCACCAGCACCAGTGCCTAAGGCCTAATTTTTCAGCTCCTGTTCAACAGGGGCATGTAATTACAATTCTTGATCTAATATTTCACAGCAGGGCCCTGTGAGGGCTTACAGTGTTGTGGCCACAGCAACACCTAAGGCCCAAATTTCTGCTGAGTATATAGGGCAGGACCCTACTTTCAAACATCTAACTTACAAACGACTCCTACTTGCAAACGGAAGGAGACAACAGGAAGTGAGATGAAATCTACCCCTAGGAAGGGAAATTCTCTCCTGTAAGAGTTAATATGGGAAAAACATTTCTCCTTTCCACTGATGCTTTCCAATCCTTGTTCCACAAAAAAAAACAAATTTTCAAAAAACATTTTTAATTGGGACAAAAAGTGAGGTGAAATCTTCTGAAGAAGAGGAAAGACAGCAAAACAAATGTCACAGGGGTGATAACCTTTCCCTATGTTTTCCAAAAAGCTTAAAAAAGATTTTTTGGCTGGAGCTAAACACGTTAAAAATGTTCAAACTTACAAACAGATTCTACTTAACAACAAACCTACAGTCCCTGTCTTGTTTGAACCGCCTGTATACTGCTGTTCAGAGTATATAGGGCCTTGTTGCCCCACACCTTTCCTTATTTTAATTTGGGTGCGGGGTTCCCCTTAATATCCATACAAGACCCAAAGGGCCTGGTAAGGACTGGGGGGTACCCATGCCGTTTGTCTCACTGATTTTCATCCATATTGCCAGGACCCGACATTACATTAAACCCGCAAGCAGTTTTAAAGCGGTTGTATACCCGCGTTTTTGTTTTTTTTTTTTCCTATACCTGCAAGGGAAAAGGCATAATGAGCTAGTATGCACCGCATACTAGCTCATTATGATATACTTACCTTAGAACGAGGCGCCGGCATCTCATCCTGTCCACGCCGAGGGAGCTGACATCTCCCCTCGGCGTGTCTTCCGGGTATCGCGGCTCCGGCACTGTGAGTGGCCGGAGCCGCGATGTCGTCACTCCCGCGCATGCGCGCAGGAGACTTCTGCCCGGCAAGCTCCGGAGTTTGCCGGGCTGTCAGCCGAGAATCCCCTGTGCGCATGCGCCGCTGGAGTCAGCGGCTCATTGCGAGGGGAATATCTCCTAAACCGTATAGGTTTAGGAGATATTTTTTTTACCTACAGGTAAGCCTTATTATAGGCTTACCTGTAGGTAAAAGTTAACAAAAAGGGTATACAACCACTTTAAATGAGATTTTTTCCTTTAAAAATGACATTTGGTGCAGGGACTGTTCTAAACACGGGAAACACGTGTCACTTTACAGGCATACTATAGACACCCCCCAGGTACGATATTTAAAGGAATATTTCACTTTTTTTTTACTTTAACCACTTCAGCCCCGGAGGATTTTACCCCCTTCCTGACCAGAGCACTTTTTACAGTTCGGCACTGAGTCACTTTAACTACTAATTGCGCGGTCATGCAATGCTGTACCCAAACGAAATTTGCGTCCTTTTCTTCCCACAAATAGAGCTTTCTTTTGATGGTATTTGGTCACCTCTGCCATTTTTATTTTTTGCGCTATAAATGCAAAAAGACCGAAAATTTTGAAAAAAAATGATATTTTCTACTTTTTGTTATAAAAAAAATCCAATAAACTAAATTTTAGTCATACATTTAGGCCAAAATGTATTCGGCCACATGTCTTTGGCAAAAAAAATGTCAATAAGCGTATATTTATTGGTTTGCGCAAAAGTTATAGCGTCTACAAACTAGGGTACATTTTCTGGAATTTACACAGCTTTTAATTTATGACTGCCTATGTCATTTCTTGAGGTGCTAAAATGGCAGGGCAGTACAAAACCCCCCCAAATGACCCCATTTTGGAAAGTAGACACCCCAAGGAAATTGCTGAGAGGCATGTTGAACCCATTGAATATTTATTTTTTTTGTCCCAAGTGATTGAATAATGACAAAAAATAAATAAATAAATAAATTTTTACAAAAAGTTGTCACTAAATGATATATTGCTCACACAGGCCATGGGCATATGTGGAATTGCACCCCAAAATACATTCAGCTGCTTCTTCTGAGTACGGGGATACCACATGTGTGGGACTTTTTGGGAGCCTAGTCGCGTATAGGGCCCCGAAATCCAAGCACCGCCTTCAGGATTTCTAAGGGCATAAATTTTTGATTTCACTCCTCACTACCTATCACAGTTTTGAAGGCCATAAAATGCCAAGATGGCACAAACCCCCCCCAAATGACCCCATTTTGGAAAGTAGACACCCCAAGCTATTTGCTGAGAGGCATGGTGAGTATTTTGCAGCTCTCATTTGTTTTTGAAAATGAAGAAAGACCAGAAATTTTTTTTTTCTTTTTTCAATTTTCAAAACTTTGTGACAAAAAGTGAGGTCTGCAAAATATTCACTATACCTCTCAGAAAATAGCTTGGGGTGTCTACTTTCCAAAATGGGGTCATTTGGGGGGGGGTTGTGCCACCTGGGCATTCCATGGCCTCAGAAACTGTGATAGGCAGTAAAGAGTGAAATCAAAAATTTACGCCCTTAGAATGCCTGAAGGCGGTGCTTGGTTTTCGGGGTCCCGTGCGCGGCTAGGCTCTCAAAAAGTCTCACACATGTGGTATCCCCGTACTCAGGAGAAGCAGCAGAATGTATTTGAGGTGTAATTTCACATATCCCCATGGCATGTTTGAGCAATATATCATTTAGTGACAACTTTGTGCAAAAAAAAAAAAAAAATTTGTCTCTTTCCCGCAACTTGTGTCACAATATAAAATATTCCATGGACTCGACATGACTCTCAGCAAATAGCTTGGGGTGTCTACTTTCCAAAATGGGGTCATTTGGGGGGGGTTTGAACTATCCTGGCATTTTATGCACAACATTTAGAAGCTTATGTCACACATCACCCACTCTTCTAACCACTTGAAGACAAAGCCCTTTCTGACACTTATTGTTTACATGAAAAAGTTTTTTTTTTTTGCAAGAAAATTACTTTTAACCACCAAACATTATATATTTTTTTAAAGCAAATGCCCTACAGATTAAAATGGTGGGTGTTTCATTTTTTTTTTTCACACGGTATTTGCGCAGCGATTTTTCAAACGCATTTTTTGTGGAAAAAACACACTTTTTTAAATTTTAATGCACTAAAACACACTATATTGCCCAAATGTTTGATGGAATAAAGAAGATGATCTTAAGCCGAGTACATGGATACCAAACATGACATGCTTTAAAATTGCGCACAAACGTGCAGTGGCAACAAATTTAATACATTTTTAAAAGCCTTTAAAAGCCTTTACAGGTTACCACTTTAGATTTACAGAGGAGGTCTACTGCTAAAAATACTGCCCTCGATCTGACCTTCGCGGTGATACCTCACATGCATGGTGCAATTGCTGTTTACATTTGACGCCAGACCGACGCTTGCGTTTGACTTGAGAGCAAGGGGGGACAGGGGTGCTTTTTTTTTTTTTTTTCTTTATTATTTTTTTGCTTTTTTATCTTATTTTTAAACTGTTCCTTTCATTTTTTTTTTTTAAATCATTTTTATTGTTATCTCAGGGAATGTAAATATCCCCTATGATAGCAATAGGTAGTGACAGGTACTCTTTTTTGAAAAAAATGGGGTCTATTAGACCCTAGATCTCTGCTCTGCCCTCAAAGCATCTGACCACACCAAGATCGGTGTGATAAAATGCTTCCCCAATTTCCCAATGGCGCTGTTTACATCCAGCGAAATCTAAGTCATAAAATGCTCGTAGCTTCCGGTTTCTTAGGCCATAGAGATGTTTGGAGCCACTCTGGTCTCTGATCAGCTCTATGGTCAGCTGGCTGAATCACTGGCTGCTTTCTCAGGTTCCCTGTTGAGACAGGAGAGCCAGAGAAAAACACGGAAGACGGTGGGGGGGGGGCATTCCCTCCCACTGCTTGTAAAAGCAGTCTAGAGGCTAATTAGCCGCTAGGATTGCTTTTACATGAAAGCCGACCGCTGGCTGAAAAGAATGATACCAAGATGATACCTAAACCTGCAGGCATCATTCTGGTATAACCACTCAAACTCGTGAATGGCGTACCTGAAGACAAAAAATGGTTAACAATAAAGCACAGTAAACAGTAAAGTATAAAAAATTGCATACCTGAAAAGCAAACATGATAAAACATAACAACAATAAAACATTGCAGAATAGAACACAGTAAAAAAGAGCAGAACAATAGAGAGAGAATAGAGAGAGAGAGAACAATAAAACGACAACTATTTTTTTTTTTTTGTGTTTTTTTTGCAAACTTGTAACTTTTATAACGGTAACCGGTTCCAGGTTCGGGTCTCTCAAAATGCGATGGCATCTTGGGAGATCCTGTGAAAGTGTGTCCTAGTCTGTGCAATGCTGTACCCTACGCTAATACTCAACTAGTGAATGGTAGCGTTCAAAACATTCACCAATGCAAAGACCAGGATTGTCAGGACAGGAGGGACAATAATAGCGGGTGTCACGCCTATATCCGCGCTTGCTGCAGACACGACATCTTTTTTGGGGGGTTTGTTGGGTAGGGGTACTCGGGAGGACATAAAAATGCCTCTCATGCAGCCGACTGCATTTGGTTGGGGATGTGAATGGGGGAAGTACGGGCGCTGCAGAAGCGGTGGGTTCCCAATTAGGATTGGCGAATGCAGCAGGAAGGGCACTATGGGCACGACGGGCCTGTGTTTGTCTTTTTGGTGGCAGCGGGACACTACTTGTGCTTGCCACCTCACCAGCTTGAACTGCACTTATGGGACTCACCACGTCACCAAGTGTTACTGCAGTGCTGGTTTGACTACAACCGGGGTGTACTAGGCCGCTGGCGCTTGCCAGTTCACCAAAACGCTACCAAAAAAACTGTTAGCGATCGCAGGGATCAGGCCTGACTCTGCGAATGCTGCAGTTATGCGTTTAGTGTTTTGTAAGTGACAGTGATCGATCGATACTGCACTTAGGTGGGCTGGGCCGGGCCGGGCGGAGGGACAAAACGCAGGTGCTAGCAGGTATCTGGGCTGATCCCGCTAACACTGCGTTTTTGGGAACCCTAAACTGCTGGGGACGCCAGTATAGATCTGATCGGATCAGATATTGATCCGTTCAGATACTATACCACTAAGGAAGGTGTACGGTGCGTGCGTGCGTGGGTGTTAGCGGTACTGGCGCTAACCTGACGATGCCTGGGGCTGGTGCTTGCCAGTTCACCAAAACGCTACCAAAAAAACTGTTAGCGATCGCAGTGATCAGGCCTGACTCTGCGAACGCTGCAGTTATGCGTTTAGTGTTTTGTAAGTGACAGTGATCGATCGATACTGCACTTGGGTGGGCTGGGCTGGGCCGGGCGGAGGGGCAAAACACAGGTGCTAGCAGGTATCTGGGCTGATCCTGCTAACACCGCGTTTTTGGGAACCCTAAACTGCTGGGGACGCTAGTATAGATCTGATCGGATCAGATATTGATCCGTTCAGATACTATACCACTAAGGGAGGCGTATGCTGCGTGCGTGGGTGTTAGCGGTACTGGCGCTAATCTGACGCTGCCTGGGGCGACGCATATCACCGCCGGGCGATCAGGGGGCTAAACCTTTATTCGGTAATAAACGGCGGGTGCCCTGACACTATAAAAAATAAACGAACTAACCAGCGTCACCCGTAACACTTATACCGTGATCAGTGGTGAAAGGGTAACTAGGGGGCAATCAAGGGGTTAAAACATTTATTAGGTAGTATATGGGGGTCCCTGACGCTATAAAACGCTGACGGCGAACCTAAATATTTACGTCCCTAACTAGCGTCACCAGCGACACTAATACAGCGATCAGAAAAATGATCGCTTAGTGACACTGGTGACGGGGGGTGATCAAGGGGTTAAAACTTTATTAGGGGGGGTTAGGGGGGTACCCTAGACCTACAGAGGGCTAATACTCACTGCCCTAACACTTCTAACTGTCACAAACTGACACTATGCAGTAATCAGGGAAAAAAAAAAAAAAACCTGCTTGGTGTCAGTTTGTGACAGGGGGGGGGGGTGATTGGGGGGGGATCGAGGGGCGATCGGGGGGGGATCGGGGTGTTTAGTGTGCCTGGCATGTTCTACTGTGTTGTGTAGTGTTGGTGCACTCACTCACATATCTTCTCTCCTCGGCGCTGGAACGGAACTCCCGAGCCGAGGAGAGATGACATCACATCCTCTGCCTCTGTGTACTATACAGAGGCAGGGGATGTTTCTCATTGGCTGGGAGCGATCGCGAGGGGGGGCCACGATCGGATGGCCTCCCCCTCATCTTTGATCGCTGCCAGACAAATGCCGACCGCCGCTGGCACCGGGGGGGGTCCGATCGGACTCCCCGCCCGCGGGAAGGCAATCACGTACCAGGTACGTGATTTTGCCTGCCCGTGCCATTCTGCTCACGTATATAGGCGTGAGGCGGTCGGCAAGTGGTTAAGCATCATTAAAATCACTGCTCCCGAAAAAACGGGAGTTTTTTTTGCATTGATACATGTCCCCTGGGGTAGGACCCGGGTCCCCAAACCCTTTTTAGGACAATACCATGCAAATTAGCCTTTAAAATGAGCACTTTTGATTTCGAACGTTCGAGTCCCATAGACGTCAATGGGGTTCTAACGTTCGTGCGAACTTTCGGTCCGTTCGCAGGTTCTGGTGCGAACCGAACCGGGGGGTGTTCGGCTCATCCCTAGTCCCAACAAGTCTTTAGCGTAGGTTCCCCATGCATTTCCCATGAGGTATGCAGCATTAACCCCTTCCTTCCAACCTGGGCAGCTGGTAGACTAACTAACCAGGAGTAGGCAACCTGCCTACACATGTCCCATGAGACATTGCAAAATTGACAGTTACAAGCAAGACTCCCAGAGGCATGATGGGGCTTGTAGTTCCACAACAGTTGGTGGGTTAGTTGCCCATGCGTGCTAAAATCTGTCAGAAAATACTTTCATGTTTCATTCATAAAATACAAGAAACATTGTGGGGCCTGCGGTGTCCTGCAGAGTATTCTCTTCATAATGCTGGTGATAGAAAGAAAGCCTGCTCACAGGACCTGCCAAATTCCCCTTCACCTCCCAGCACTTTTTTCCATATTCTTTACTATTGACTTTATCATTGAGATCAATAACACAACCATTGGTTCCTCCACACATCCCAACGTGCTAGGTATAATCCTAGACTCTGACCTCTCTTTCAGGCCCCACATCCAATCACTGGCTCACCTCCACAACATTTTCTGAATTTGCCCCTTTGCTAAGGACACCACAATACAACTTATTCACTTCTTGGTTATATCCTGCATTGACTACTGCAACTCCCTCCTCACTGGCCTATCTTTACACAGGCTATCCCCCTTCAGTCTATTATGAATGCTGCTGCTAGACTTATGCACCTTACCAATTGATCCATGACTGCTGCACCTCTCCCTTCACTGGCTTCCACAACCCCAGTAGTGAAAGATGGATTTGTAAATTAAGTTGTAGTGGAAGTGACCCCCACTTCCAGTCTGTGTCAGCCTCTCCGCTATCCCAATTAATATAATAATGGGTGAGGGGAAAGGCTGACACGAACCTGAAGTGATGCGGTAGTATACCAGGCAGTTTTCTTTTTTGTTTGTGACTACATTAATTGAGTGCAATATAATCACATAATACATTATGTGAGTGCAATACTGTTCAATAAATTGATGTTTGGCTTTTAACATACCACACTATGGGAGCCTTGTATTCTTGCTTCCTCCACTAAGTGTTATGCAGATTGGCCGCATTAATTATATTAGTAGATTTAAAGGAGCCATACATACAGCCTGCATAGCAGAGAGGAGACACCTGGAGAGGGACACCTGGGGACGAGTGGTACCCATCCAAAGGAGGAGATATACAAGGTGTTTCGGGCAATACATGAGCTATTGATATTTATTTGGGGTGAGAGTTCTGGGAGCCTATAATAAAAACATGGTATGTAACACGGTTTTGGTTCAACTTGATGGTGAAAGGTAAAGGGTACAGCACGGAAATTTTCAATACCCTGCACAATTTTTGGATAATTTGTGGATGCAATAAGAGAATATGGACTTTTCCTCACTTTTAATCACTATAATCACAAATATTAAGTTTTGATGTGCTTATTTATTTGTCATATTAATTGAGCATCATTGATTATGATTATGAATTTTTATCACTGAGATTTTACGTTATCACGTTGATTGTATTATTTATGTTTTACACTTTGGCACAATTATGAGTAGTGCAGCACTTTACATTTCAATCACCTATTTTGACATTGTAGGAACACAAATCAGTGCTAGCAGCACGTTCCAATTATTAGCTCTGGATACACATCATACATTTATATTAAAGAACCGGTAGCGCAGGAGTATACACATCAATATTAATTTTGCCCCATAGAAGAGATTTCCCTTTACTTCCTGTTTCATAGCCAAAATCAGGAAGTAAGAGGAAATCCCTCCAAAGTGAGGCAACCTTGGGGTGTCAGCAGGTTCACCACAACTAGTGTCCCCATTGGAAGATTTCCCCTCTGTTACTGTTCTTGTGTCACCCAAAATTTGGGATTGTCTTCTTCTTTCACTTTCAATGATGACAGTAAACAGGACAAATGTTATAACTGAGAGGGGTTATAAGGGACACAGACAGCAATAAAAAAACAGGTGTTCTAACCCCTCTCTACTCTATCCTAAACTAAACTAAAAAAAGTGCCTTTAGTTATACAGTGCCTTTAAATAATTTGTTTGGGCCAGAGACTATTTCCTTCACTAATAGATGGGGTGGCTGGGCACGCTGTATAAACTCTATGTAGCATTAGTTATATAGGTCAGTGTTTCTCAACCTTTTTCCAGTCGGGGCACCCTTAAAAAGTATTTTCAGTCTTGAGGCACCCCAGTCCAAGGCTTAGTTCACGTTACTGTGTGTCGCGGAACATGCGCAAAATCGCACTCGTTCCTGACACACAGACAAATGCTCTGCTCTTTAGGGGTGCCATTAATTCTTAATGGTACTCCACATATTGGAAAATGTAGGGTGTTTTTGGTGCAGTGCAATTTAAAAAAAAAAAGGTCGGGATTTCCTTCCCTGAATTTTTGTGGTTAGGGAAGCCCATTGAAATGAATGGGCTGCACTACACGCAGCACGCAGCAACACAGATGTGAACCAAGGGCTTGTTCACATGTGGGGTTGGAGGGGTGGTAAAAGCACATGGTTAAGCTGTTTTTACCACCCCCAAATTCTTCCCCTTTAGCTGCAGAGACAACAGCTGGGGGTGTACACATGTTGTGGCTGCAGCTGGAGGTATACCCAGGGTGAATGGGGCTGAACTGCAACTACCCTGCAACTGTGTGCATTGCACGGTTGCGGTGTAGTGATGCTGCATTAAAACAGGTAGTGAGGAGGCAACATAATGCCTCTTTACCGCCTGTCAAATGCCTCTGAAAAGCGATCTGTGCATAGGTTGCTTTTCAGAGGAGAAGCAGTCCTTGCTGCTATCACAAACAAGACCTACAAAAGCAGTTCTGATGGTACAGGAATGGGGGGGTGTCAGGATTAAAAGTAACATACACACATACAGACACATACACGTGCACACACGCATACAGACACATACATACAGACACTTGTACATACGCACATGCAGACACATGCACACACACACACATGCAGACACGTGCACACACACACATGCAGACATGTGCACACACACACACATGCAGACACGTGCACACACACATGCAGACACGTGCGCAGACACATACACACACATGCACACACACACATACAGACACATGCACACACACATACAGACACATGCACACACACATACAGACACATGCACACACACACACACACACGTACAAACACACACACATACAGACAGACAAATGCACACACACACACATGCACACACACATGCACACACACATGTACAGACACACATACAGACAGACACTCACATGCACACACACACATACAGACACATGCGCACACACATACATGTACAAACACACATACAGACGTACACACATACATACAGACACTCACATGCACACACACACATACAGACACATGCACACACACACATGTACAAACACAAATACAGACGTACACACACACTGTACACTCACATGCTCACGCACATACAGACACATGCACACACACATACAGACACATGCACACATACACACACACATACAGACAGACACTCACATGCACACACACACATACAGACACATGCGCACACACACACATACAGACACATGCGCACACACACACATACAGACACATGCGCACACACACACATACAGACACATGCACACACACATACAGACACATGCACACACACATACAGACACATGCACACACACATACAGACACAAAGAAAAAAGAGAGCATAGGGCGGGACTTTAAATGAGGCACAGGGGGGCAGGTACAAAAGTCAGGTATAAAACAGGTTTTATTATAATCAAAATTGTCATATATTCACATGATTTTAAATGTACATAGCTACTATTCTTACTCTATGTTTCATCAAAGTATACATTCCAACAAGGAATTATAATTACATTGCATGAACAATTTAATAGCTAAAATCACGAATAGAGGATATGTGACACATTAAAGTGTCAGATAGACAGGTTACAAAAAAGGAAAACAATGAGTGGAGATGGAACGTTCATACATAATTGTTGGTGAGGTACGCCTATAGGTAGATGTAAGCTCTACGCGTTTCAGGACTTAATCGCCACTCTTCAGGAGCAAAAACCAAGGGTAACCTAGGAATACGGTAAACAGTTGTATTTAAGGGGAGAAAAATGCTTTGGGAGAAAATAGTGGATAAATGTGGAGTGTGTTCCCCACATAGTACACCTAACCCATCAAACTTACATACATATACTTGCGCACAGGTGGCGGGGCCCCGCAAGTCAGGTCAGCCAATGATGTCACGCTCTGGAGCTGAGGGGGCCCCCTGGGGCGGCACACCACCAACCCAAGCACCACCCCAGATGGGTCACAGAGGGAAAGCATGATGATGATTGGTGAGATGAAGGAAATTTGTATAAAATAGACGGGACAGTGATCCCCAGAGAAATGGAGAGCCTGTGAAAAATAAGTGACATGTATATTAGACTGAAAGGCGACGTGTAAAGTAGATGATAAGTGGGAGTGGAGAGAAGGAAAGGGGAAAAGTGGAGACAAAGGAAAAGTGAAAGCAAACAGAGAAGGGAGAGGCTGAGGTAGAAAGTGAGGGAGAAAAGAGGTAATGGGGGTGGCAAAGAGAAACTTTACCTGCTGCAAAGTGAGTAGGGATGAATTGCCAAAGTGCATGAAAGTGCCAGGGAGGAGGTGATCAGGAGAAAGGAAATTTGTATAAAATAGACGGGACAGTGATCCCCAGAGAAATGGAGAGCCTGTGAAAAATAGCGTGTTTAAAGCCGGCCGGTGAGCCGTCCATCTCCAGCGGTCGAAGGGGCTTGCTGGGACGCTGCCGGTGGAGTGGCTTAGTGTGTCAGGCCATCTCCGCCATTGCGCCTTCCTCGCCCCTATCTCCCGTTGGTGCATGACGTTGGGGGCCCCTCTGTGGCGGCGCGTCCCTCCTGGGCCTCCCCCGGGTTCGGGTCCCCCACTCTGGCTTTCTCCTGATCACCTCCTCCCTGGCACTTTCATGCACTTTGGCAATTCATCCCTACTCACTTTGCAGCAGGTAAAGTTTCTCTTTGCCACCCCCATTACCTCTTTTCTCCCTCACTTTCTACCTCAGCCTCTCCCTTCTCTGTTTACTTTCACTTTTCCTTCGTCTCCACTTTTCCCCTTTCCTTCACTCCACTCCCACTTATCATCTACTTTACACGTCGCCTTTCAGTCTAATATACATGTCACTTATTTTTCACAGGCTCTCCATTTCTCTGGGGATCACTGTCCCGTCTATTTTATACAAATTTCCTTCATCTCACCAATCATCATCATGCTTTCCCTCTGTGACCCATCTGGGGTGGTGCTTGGGTTGGTGGTGTGCCGCCCCAGGGGGCCCCCTCAGCTCCGGAGCGTGACATCATTGGCTGACCTGACTTGCGGGCCCCGCCACCTGTGCACAAGTATATGTATGTAAGTTTGATGGGTTAGGTGTACTATGTGGGGAACACACTCCACATTTATCCACTATTTTCTCCCAAAGCATTTTTCTCCCCTTAAATACAACTGTTTTCCATATTCCTAGGTTACCCTTGGTTTTTGCTCCTGAAGAGTGGCGATTAAGTCCCGAAACGCGTAGAGCTTACATCTACCTATAGGCGTACCTCACCAACAATTATGTATGAACGTTCCATCTCCACTCATTGTTTTCCTTTTTTGTAACCTGTCTATCTGACACTTTAATGTGTCACATATCCTCTATTCGTGATTTTAGCTATTAAATTGTTCATGCAATGTAATTATAAGTCCTTGTTGGAATGTATACTTTGATGAAACATAGAGTAAGAATAGTAGCTATGTACATTTAAAATCATGTGAATATATGACAATTTTGATTATAATAAAACCTGTTTTATACCTGACTTTTGTACCTGCCCCCGTGTGCCTCATTTAAAGTCCCGCCCTATGCTCTCTTTTTTCTTTGGTATATATATTGAACCGGGATGGAGGAGGGGAGTTGAATGCCCCCTACCTAACCTCATTTAAAGTCCCAAATTTTCTGTTCTGTTTTTAAATTAACTCATAATCAATTAGGGATGGAGGCACACGGTAGGCACTAACAATAATTATTATGCTTTTTTATTTCTTTTGATTTTTTATTTCAATCTTTATTTTTTCCCCTCAGCCCCCCATTTATCCAGTTGATCTTTTGCAAATTTATCCCCAAATTAGTAATTCGATGCCGC
Source organism: Lithobates septentrionalis (assembly GCA_037952835.1). Taxonomy (NCBI): domain Eukaryota; kingdom Metazoa; phylum Chordata; class Amphibia; order Anura; family Ranidae; genus Lithobates; species Lithobates septentrionalis. Next base: position 2,765,749 of record JBBDGP010000182.1, on the reverse strand, counting down.
ATCTTCCCATTGTCTTTGGTCAAGCTATGCACGCTGTATTTGTGCCTGGTTGGTCGGGCTGTCGTCTGGTTTGGTTGAGCCTTGTTTCACGTTCCGGAGCTGCGACGCGCACTGGGGGTTTCCCCGCCCCCTCGATGTGACGCGGGGGGAGGGGTTTCCCCCACTGCGCGTCGACGTCATGCCGCTCGTGCTGGCGGCTTGGCGTCCTCGTGGCGTGTTTAAAGCCGGCCGGTGAGCCGTCCATCTCCAGCGGTCGAAGGGGCTTGTTGGGACGCTGCCGGTGGAGTGGCTTAGTGTGTCTGGCCATCTCCGCCATTGCGCCTTCCTCGCCCCCATCTCCCGTTGGTGCATGACGTTGGGGGCCCCTCTGTGGCGGCGCGTCCCTCCTGGGCCTCCCCCGGGTTCGGGTCCCCCACTCTGGCTTTCTCCTGATCACCTCCTCCCTGGCACTTTCATGCACTTTGGCAATTCATCCCTACTCACTTTGCAGCAGGTAAAGTTTCTCTTTGCCACCCCCATTACCTCTTTTCTCCCTCACTTTCTACCTCAGCCTCTCCCTTCTCTGTTTGCTTTCACTTTTCCTTTGTCTCCACTTTTCCCCTTTCCTTCACTCCACTCCCACTTATCATCTACTTTACACGTCGCCTTTCAGTCTAATATACATGTCACTTATTTTTCACAGGCTCTCCATTTCTCTGGGGATCACTGTCCCGTCTATTTTATACAAATTTCCTTCATCTCACCAATCATCATCATGCTTTCCCTCTGTGACCCATCTGGGGTGGTGCTTGGGTTGGTGGTGTGCCGCCCCAGGGGGCCCCCTCAGCTCCGGAGCGTGACATCATTGGCTGACCTGACTTGCGGGGCCCCGCCACCTGTGCGCAAGTATATGTATGTAAGTTTGATGGGTTAGGTGTACTATGTGGGGAACACACTCCACATTTATCCACTATTTTCTCCCAAAGCATTTTTCTCCCCTTAAATACAACTGTTTTCCATATTCCTAGGTTACCCTTGGTTTTTGCTCCTGAAGAGTGGCGATTAAGTCCTGAAACGCGTAGAGCTTACATCTACCTATAGGCGTACCTCACCAACAATTATGTATGAACGTTCCATCTCCACTCATTGTTTTCCTTTTTTGTAACCTGTCTATCTGACACTTTAATGTGTCACATATCCTCTATTCGTGATTTTAGCTATTAAATTGTTCATGCAATGTAATTATAAGTCCTTGTTGGAATGTATACTTTGATGAAACATAGAGTAAGAATAGTAGCTATGTACATTTAAAATCATGTGAATATATGACAATTTTGATTATAATAAAACCTGTTTTATACCTGACTTTTGTACCTGCCCCCGTGTGCCTCATTTAAAGTCCCGCCCTATGCTCTCTTTTTTCTTTGGTATATATATTGAACCGGGATGGAGGAGGGGAGTTGAACGCCCCCTACCTAACCTCATTTAAAGTCCCAAATTTTCTGTTCTGTTTTTAAATTAACACATACAGACACATGCACACACACATACAGACACATGCACACACACATATAGACACATGCGCACACACACACATGTACAAACACACATACAGACTTACACACACACATACAGACAGACACTCACATGCTCACGCACATACAGACACATGCACGCACATACAGACACATGCACGCACATACCAGACACATGCACGCACATACCAGACACATGCACACACACACACACACATACAGACTTACACACACACACATACAGACAGACACTCACATGCTCACGCACATACAGACACATGCACACACATACCAGACACATGCACACACACATACAGACACATGCACACACACATACAGACACATGCACACACACATACACATGCACAGTTGCACACATACACACATGTACAAACACACACACAGACAGTCAGACACTCACATGCACACACACACACACACACATGTATAAAGCCCTTTTAAAACGAATCTAGCTTCTAGCACAGTACCTTTCCAGTTTCCTCATTCAGCCAGGTAATGCACTGTAGGGGGAAGCAGAGAGCACAGCACACTCCCCTGCACTTTACTTTCACCTTGCTGAGGTTGACGGAGCTTCTCACTGTGCCGATGCACAGTTTGGCAGGGGATCGGGAGATCGGGCTCATCTGACAGCCCTTCTCTCCCCTGATCCCGCGGCACACCTGAGAACCTGCCGCGGCACACTGGTTGAGAAAGGCTGATACAGGTTGCTATAATCTAAAGTCTGCTAAAGAGGACGACTCCTAAATATGTGTAAATAAATCCACTGGACCATCGTATGAAACAGATCAATGTATAAACTAAAGGTTCCAGAATGCATGTTGGGAATTGTGGGCTATCGTAGCTGTTAACTCCCTTCCTTGATGTTTCCATGATTTCTTACTTTTTTGAGCTGTGGGACTGAAAAGATAGGATAGAGGCCCATCAGTGTTCTACAATAGCTCTGATATTTGCTTGCCAATTGCTTTAAACCCAATCAGTAAATCCCATATAATCTTGTACATGTTAATCTGACCCTTGGATTAAAATAATACGTGGTAATTGTACCTAAAGGTCCTTGTTAATGCACTATTGTCGGATGACAACACTCTGAACCTGTCTTTTTTTCTCACTCCGTTGGCATGTTTCACCCTTGTCATGATCAGAAAGCTTGCCCAGAATGGTGCCATGTAGGAGTAAGATGCAAAAAATAAAAGAATGAAAAAAGTTTTCTGAAAAAATAAGTTGCTTATGACACAGTATGTATCTGTATGCCGTGCCAAGTGGCTGCTCTTCTGTATAGTGGCCACAGGGGGTTGCTCGCTCGGCACAACCGCCATTCAAAGAACACCCTGCATTTTTCTCAATTGATGCATAGTGTTCTCTGAGTCAATGAGGTGGCAAACGTCTAGACAAGTTCTACAGTGATTTACAGCTTCCACAAAAGGGAATCGGGTTTCGTATATGCATATAACATTTGGCCAAGCTGGCCCAATTGTAATTATGCAAACTATATCATCCCTGAAGTTCAGCTTTAATGCAGGCACCATTTATTGTCAGCCGGGTCCTTAGGATCTGATATTCATAGCATAGAGTTCTACTGGATGTGAAAATTTTGAATATATATATTCATACTTTTTAAAACCTCTGTTTTCACTAGAACAGGTTTCCCATTCAAATATACATGTTTATCACCAGAAAAATTAGAGTAATTTTTAACGTGTGTCGATAAAGAGATGTAAATCTTTAATGATGTAAGTCAGTACTGTATGTATTTTCTCTTCCCTCAGAGACCAAATTGGAGAAAATGTATCTCGGGAAACATGATTAGTATGACTACATTTATTAGCTATTTGTTTTATAGCTGTCTGATAGACTGAGTTAACTTGCAAACTATCAGTTTGAATTTCAGGGAAAAAAAGTAAAGTACATGGCCTGGAGCTGAGTGAAACTAAGAGGAGGGCCAGCATGACTGGGGCCTGCAGAGGAGGCAGAGTATTAGTGGGTGATTTTGATATGCTGCAGTCTGCTTAGCAGATTGAAGAGTTCAAGGTAGAGGGTGTGTCCTGTAGTGGGTAGAGAGGAGGGGGGTGTTGGAAAAGTACAACAGAAAAGTTGTTTATAAACTGACTATATACTGCAAATGCATTATGCCTCTCTAAGCAGCAGGTGGCGCTGTAGCATTATAGTGTATAGTAATATATAGTAATAATTTAGTTTATTTTTACATTGTTCATTGGCTTACATACAGCAGCAACCCTAAATGGTTGATTTCTAAAAGAAAAAGCCTTTATTATGTAGTTTTATCAAAGGTAATGATTGTTTGGTGTAGCTGTGATAGACCATAATTAAGCACTAGATGTAAAAGGGACAATAAAGCTAAAATCTATCAGCCATAGAGTCATGTCTACGCCTAAGCCCATAAAAGTAAAACATGTCAGAGAAGGGAGGTCTTCAGACAGGGATTATCTTTGTTGCTTTTATGACTGAATAAAAATCTACTGAGCTGGGTGAGTGCCAGGGAGAGCACAGATCAAATATTTTTTTGAGACTGAAGACTAATAATACATATTTGCAATAGGTATTTTGAGGTGTTTCTTAGATAGTCCACAATTTCTGAGGAAGAGAGCATGCACCTTGCAACCACAAATAAAAAATGAGTGTAATTTTTAGGAGATTGAAGACAGAAAAATGTTAGGTTTTCACCACAGATATTAAAGGCTGTATGCACAGGCTTCAAAAGAAAACCCAGTAAAAGGAGGGAAAGAAATTGGATCACCATTGATTTGAGCACCTACCATTGGAAATATTTTATGTGCTAACTAATTTCTCTGTAATAGCAATACAGGTACAAAGATGAGCACAACAGGTATGTGCAAGTGTGGCCCTAGCAATTGTTCGAGTGGTGCCTATCCTGGTGATCCACATATGGTTAAGTCATAGAGCAACAGCTACTTGGTTAATATTAAACAGCTAGTAAACTGTTAGACCAGGTATGTGGTATATATCATTACTTGTATGTAATAAGAACAACGAGATGTCTGTGTGACCAGTAGGGATGAGCCGAACACCCCCCCGGTTCGGTTCGCACCAGAACCCGCGAACGGACCGAAAGTTCGCACGAACGTTAGAACCCCATTGACGTCTATGGAACTCGAACGTTCGAAATCAAAAGTGCTAATTTTAAAGGCTAATTTGCATGGTATTGTCCTAAAAAGGGTTTGGGGACCCGGGTCCTACCCCAGGGGACATGTATCAATGCAAAAAAAACTTTTAAAAACGGCCGTTTTTTCGGGAGCAGTGATTTTAATGATGCTTAAAGTAAAAAAAAAAAAAGTGAAATATTCCTTTAAATATCGTACCTGGGGGGTGTCTATAGTATGCCTGTAAAGTGACGCGTGTTTCCCATGTTTAGAACAGTCCCTGCACCAAATGTCATTTTTAAAGGAAAAAATCTCATTTAAAACTGCTTGCGGGTTTAATGTCATGTCGGGTCATGGCAATATGGATGAAAATCAGTGAGACAAACGGCATGGGTACCCCCCAGTCCATTACCAGGCCCTTTGGGTCTTGTATGGATATTAAGGGGAACCCCGCACCCAAATTAAAATAAGGAAAGGTGTGGGGCCACCAGGCCCTATATACTCTGAACAGCAGTATACAGGCGGTGCAAACAAGACAGGGACTGTAGGTTTGTTGTTAAGTAGAATCTGTTTGTAATTTTGAACATTTTTAACGTGTTTAGCTCCAGCCAAAAAATCTTTTCTAAGCTTTTTGGAAAACATAGGGAAGGGTTATCACCCCTATGACATTTGTTTTGCTGTCTTTCCTCCTCTTCAAAAGATTTCACCTCACTTTTTTGTCCCAATGAAAAATGTTTTTTGAAAATTTGGGTTTTTTTGTGGAACAAGGATTGGAAAGCATCAGTGGAAAGGAGAAATTGTTTTCCCATATTAACTCTTACAGGAGAGAATTTCCCTTCCTAGGGGTAGATTTCATCTCACTTCCTGTTGTCTCCTTCCGTTTGCAAGTAGGAGTCGTTTGTAAGTTAGATGTTTGAAAGTAGGGTCCTGCCCTATATACTCAGCAGAAATTTGGGCCTTAGGTGTTGCTGTGGCCACAACACTGTAAGCCCTCACAGGGCCCTGCTGTGAAATATTAGATCAAGAATTGTAATTACATGCCCCTGTTGAACAGGAGCTGAAAAATTAGGCCTTAGGCACTGGTGCTGGTGCCACAACACTGCAACCCCTCACAGACACTCTAGTTGGAACGCAGGAACGAGCCCTGCTGCAAAGTATTGCTTCAAAAATTGTAATTACACGCCCCTGTTAGACAGGGGCAGAAAAATTGGGCCTTAGGCACTGGTGCTGGTGCCACAACACTGCAACCCCTCACAGACACTCTAGTTGGAACGCAGGAACGAGCCCTGCTGCAAAGTATTGCATCAAAAATTGTAATTACACGCCCCTGTTAGACAGGGGCAGAAAAATTGGGCCTTAGGCACTGGTGCTGGTGCCACAACACTGCAACCCCTCACAGACACTCTAGTTGGAACGCAGGAACGAGCCCTGCTGCAAAGTATTGCATCAAAAATTGTAATTACACGCCCCTGTTAGACAGGGGCAGAAAAATTGGGCCTTAGGCACTGGTGCTGGTGCCACAACACTGCAACCCCTCACAGACACTCTAGTTGGAATGCAGGAACGAGCCCTGCTGCAAAGTATTACATCAAAAATTGTAATTACACGCCCCTGTTAAACAGGGGCTGAAAAATTGTGCCTTAGGCACTGGTGGTAGCGCCCAGAACCAAAAATGTTCTTACAAGCTATCAGCGTGATGATTGAGGAGGAAGAGGATAATTACTCAGGGATAGTCACTCAGCATCAGCATAGGCAGTCTTTGAAGGGATCTGAGATTTCAAAAAAAATTATTCGGTTACATCAGCATCAGGTGCTTGGTAGCTGGTGGTGATCCAAGACTGATTCATTTTTATGAAGGTCAGCCGATCGACCGAGTCGGTGGACAGACGCACCCTGTGATCGGTTACCACGCCTCCAGCAGCACTGAATGTGCGTTCCGAAAGAACGCTGGATGCAGGACAGGCCAGTAGCTCAATTGCATACTGTGCAAGCTCTGGCCAGTGATCCATCCTCAAGACCCAGTAACCCAGAGGATTTTCGGTGGGAAAGGTGTCCAAGTCTGATCTTGCCCCTAGGTATTCCTGCACCATGTAAAACAGACGCTGGCAATGGTTGCTGGAACCGATCATACCTTGGGGCTGCGGACCAAAAAATTGTCTGAACGCATCGGTCACACGGCCACCTTCTCCACCGCTCCTTCTTTGACTGACCGAAGCCTCAGCAACACGTTGTCCAGAAACAGGAGTTTGTAACCTCCCAGTCTCTGGGAACGCGTTGCACAGACCTTTCTGCAAGGCCTCCCGAAGATGTTTCATCCTCTGCTCCCTCTGCGATGGCAAGATAAGGTCCGCAACCTTACCCTTGTAACGTGGATCAAGGAGGGTTGCCAGCCAGTATTGGTCCTTCTCCTTGATACCACGAATACGAGGATCCTTACGCAGGCTTTGCAGGATCAGGGAGGCCATGCAGCGTAGGTTTGCTGAGGCATTCGGTCCGGAGTCCTCTGGGTCACTAAGGACAACAACGTCCGCAGCCACCTCCTCCCAGCCACGTACAAGTCCATGTGTTCCTTGGGACTGATCCCTTAAAGACTGTTGCTGATGCTGAGTGCCAGGCTCCACCTCCATACTGACACAATCTTCCTCCTCCTCCTCCTCGTCCTCTTCCTGTGTGATCGGCGGGCATGCAGGAACACTGTCTGGATAAAGGGGGCCTTGAGAGCTAAGGAAGTCCTCCTCTTCCTGCCTCTGTTCTGCCTCAAGTGCCCTGTCCATTATTCCACGCAGCGTGTGCTCCAACAGGTGGACAAGGGGGACAGTGTCACTGATGCATGCACTGTCAGTGCTCACCATCCTCGTGGCCTCCTCGAATGGTGACAGGACAGTGCATGCATCCCTGATCATGGCCCACTGGCATGGGGAAAAAAAACCAAGCTCCCCTGACCCTGTCCTGGTGCCATAGTCGCACAGGTACTCATTGATGGCCCTCTGCTGCGTGTGCAGCCGCTGCAGCATGGCCAACGTTGAGTTCCACCTGGTGGGCATGTCACAGATTAGGCGGTTCTTGGGCAGGTTAAACTCCTTTTGGAGGTCCGTCAGCCGAGCACTGGCATTATATGACCGGCGGAAATGCACACAGACTTTCCTGGCCTGCCTCAGGACATCCTGTAAGCCCGGGTACCTGCCCAAGAACCGCTGCACCACCAAGTTAAGGACGTGAGCCAAACAGGGCACATGGGTCATTTGTCCCTGTCGGAGGGCAGAGAGGAGGTTGGTGCCATTGTCGCAAACCACCATTCCTGCCTTAAGTTGGCGTGGCGTCAACCACCTCTGAACCTGCCCCTGCAGAGCTGACAGAACCTCTGCCCCAGTGTGGCTCCTGTCCCCCAAGCACACCAGCTCAAGCACCGCATGGCATCTTTTGGCCTGCGTACTTGCGTAGCCCCTTGAACGCCTACGGAGCACCGCTGGTTCCGAGGAAGAGGCCATGGAGGAAGAAGAAGAGGAGGGGGTGGAGGAGAGAGGTGTGTCACAATCAGCATTTTGGAGGCGTGGTGGCGGAACAACCTCCAACACTACTGCACCTTGTCCTGCATCCTTCCCAGCTGCCAGCAGAGTCACCCAATGCGCCGTGAAACTTAGGTAACGTCCCTATCCATGCCTGCTGGACCATGAGTCAGCGGTAATATGCACCTTACCGCTGACCGCCCTGTCCAGCGAGGCATGGACATTGCCTTCCACATGCCGGTAGAGAGCCGGAATCGCCTTCCGTGAGAAAAAGTGGCGTTTGGGTACCTGCCACTGAGGAACCGCACATTCCACAAACTCACGGAAGGGGGCAGAGTCTACCAACTGAAAAGGCAGCAGTTGAAGTGCTAGCAATTTTGCCAAGCTAGCATTCAACCGCTGGGCATGTGGATGGCTGGGAGCAAACTTCTTTCGGCGGTGCAGCAGCTGGGGCAGGGAAATTTGCCTGGTACAATCTGACGTCGGTGTACCACAAGCAGATTGCCCACAAGTACTTGGCTGTGACACACCTAATTCTACACCTTCATTCCTCTCACTGCAGGTCTCAGAGAGTACTGAAGGTCTAGTGGGGTTGGAAATCTCAGCTGATGAGGAGCAAGGAGAGATCCTCTTTGTTCTTTGGTGTGGGTCTTTTAGATACGCTTGCCAACGAACTGCATGGCAGGTCAACATATGTCTGGTCAAGCATGTGGTACCCAAGCGGGAGATGTTTTGGCCACGCGAGATACGCTTGAGACATATGTTGCAAATAGCAGCGGTGCAATCTGATGCACTCGTCTCAAAAAAGGCCCACACCAAAGAACTTTTTGAATAACGCGCAGAGACTGCAGCGCCCTGCACATGTGGAGCTTTGGGGTGTGATGCAGTCAATGTGCTGCCCTTAGGCTGGCCCCTGGAGGGCATCCTGCCTCGTTGGTGATGTGCCGCCTCCTCCTCCTCCTCCTCCTCCTCCTCTCTCCTATCAGGCACCCACGTTGAGTCAGTGACCTCATCATCCCCTCCCTCCTCATCACTGGAGCAAACCTGGCAGTATGCTGCAGCAGGGGGAGCATGACTGCCAGATTGCTGTCCTTCTTGGGCACCCCCTCTGTCCGTGCTCATGTTACTGCCTTCATCGAGCTCAGTATCATCATCAGAGCCTTCCAAACGCTGGGCATCCTCCTGGAGCATGTACCCAACACTGTGGTCAAACAGTTCGAGGGAATCCTCAGGAGGACATGGTGGAGCTAGGGAAGGAGTCACTGATGACATTGAGCTGAGGGAAGAGGCCGCTGCTTTGCCAGACAAAGCACCCTGGGCATGGGTGAGAGAGGATGAGGAGGATGAGGACGGCTTGGTCATCCACTCGACCAAGTCTTCCGCATGTTGCGGCTCAACACGGCCAGCTGCCGAAAAAAAGGCCAAGCGTGTCCCATGGCCACGTGCTGATGAGGATGCACCGTCTCCACGACCAGCACTAGACACAGAGCCTGCTTGCCCTCTCTTATTGGCTTGTGACTGTCTGCCTCTCCTTCTTGGCCTTCCAGACATACTAATGGCCTGTAGCTGCACTAAGCTGGGATAGAACACCTGTAATTTTCTTCAGGTAGCTTTATATACTGTAACCAGACAAGCCTGCCTGTCAGTAGGAAGATAACAGGAACGGATCTAGCTGAACACTGTGAGCAGGACGCACTGTACTAAATGTAAATAGTCTAGCTGCCTGACCGTGGTACTAATAGGATCAAATAGAACACCTGTAATTTTCTTCAGGTAGCTTTATATACTGTAACCAGACAAGCCTGCCTGTCAGTAGGAAGATAACAGGAACGGATCTAGCTGAACACTGTGAGCAGGACGCACTGTACTAAATGTAAATAGTCTAGCTGCCTGACCGTGGTACTAATAGGATCAAATAGAACACCTGTAATTTTCTTCAGGTAGCTTTATATACTGTAACCAGACAAGCCTGCCTGTCAGTAGGAAGATAACAGTAACGGATCTAGCTGAACACTGTGAGCAGGACGCACTGTACTAAATGTAAATAGTCTAGCTGCCTGACCGTGGTACTAATAGGATCAAATAGAACACCTGTAATTTTCTTCAGGTAGCTTTATATACTGTAACCAGACAAGCCTGCCTGTCAGTAGGAAGATAACAGGAACGGATCTAGCTGAACACTGTGAGCAGGACGCACTGTACTAAATGTAAATAGTCTAGCTGCCTGACCGTGGTACTAATAGGATCAAATAGAACACCTGTAATTTTCTTCAGGTAGCTTTATATACTGTAACCAGACAAGCCTGCCTGTCAGTAGGAAGATAACAGGAACGGATCTAGCTGAACACTGTGAGCAGGACGCACTGCACTAAATGTAAATAGTCTAGCTGCCTGACCGTGGTACTAATAGGATCAAATAGAACACCTGTAATTTTCTTCAGGTAGCTTTATATACTGTAACCAGACAAGCCTGCCTGTCAGTAGGAAGATAACAGGAACGGATCTAGCTGAACACTGTGAGCAGGACGCACTGCAATCAATGTAAATAGTCTAGAAGATAACAGGAACGGATCTAGCTGAACACTGTGAGCAGGACGCACTGCACTAAATGTAAATAGTCTAGAAGATAACAGGAACGGATCTAGCTGAACACTGTGAGCAGGACGCACTGCACTAAATGTAAATAGTCTAGAAGATAACAGGAATGGATCTAGCTGAACACTGTGAGCAGGACGCACTGCACTAAATGTAAATAGTCTAGAAGATAACAGGAACGGATCTAGCTGAACACTGTGAGCAGGACGCACTGCACTAAATGTAAATAGCAGGAACGGATCTAGCTGAACACTGTGAGCAGGACGCACTGCACTAAATGTAAATAGTAGGAACGGATCTAGCTGAACACTGTGAGCAGGACGCACTGCACTAAATGTAAATAGCAGGAACGGATCTAGCTGAACACTGTGAGCAGGACGCACTGCACTAAATGTAAATAACAGGAACGGATCTAGCTGAACACTGTGAGCAGGACGCACTGCACTAAATGTAAATAGTCTAGAAGATAACAGGAACGGATCTAGCTGAACACTGTGAGCAGGACGCACTGCACTAAATGTAAATAGCAGGAACGGATCTAGCTGAACACTGTGAGCAGGACACACTGCACTAAATGTAAATAGCAGGAACGGATCTAGCTGAACACTGTGAGCAGGACGCACTGCACTAAATGTAAATAACAGGAACGGATCTAGCTGAACACTGTGAGCAGGACGCACTGCACTAAATGTAAATAGCAGGAACGGATCTAGCTGAACACTGTGAGCAGGACGCACTGCACTAAATGTAAATAGCAGGAACAGATCTAGCTGAACACTGTGAGCAGGACGCACTGCACTAAATGTAAATAGCAGGAACGGATCTAGCTGAACACTGTGAGCAGGACGCACTGCACTAAATGTAAATAGCAGGAACGGATCTAGCTGAACACTGTGAGCAGGACGCACTGCAATAAATGTAAATAGTCTAGAAGATAACAGGAACGGATGTAGCTGAACACTGTGAGCAGGACGCACTGCACTAAATGTAAATAGTCTAGATAGAAGATAACAGGAACGGATCTAGCTAAACTGAATACAGTGTATATATATATATGCAACACCTGGGATGCATATATATACACAATACACTGTAAGTGCAGCTAACTGACTGACTGTTCTGCCTAATCTATCTAACTCAAATCAAATGACACTGTCTCTCTCTCTCTCTATCTCTCAGCACACCGGAACACACACTACACAGGGCCGCCGTGCAGGCGGCCTTATATAGTGTGGGGCGTGTACTAAATCCCCTGAGCCATAATTGGCCAAAGCCACCTTGGCTTTGGCCAATTACAGCTCTCTCTACTGACGGCGCTGTGATTGGCCAAGCATGCGGGTCATAGTGCATGCTTGGCCAATCATCAGCCAGCAATGCACTGCGATGCCTCAGTGAATTATGGGCCGTGACGCGCCACACGAATTTGGCGCGAACGGCCCATATCGTTCGCAATTCGACGGACGGTCGAACAGCCGATGTTCGAGTCGAACATGGGTTCGACTCGAACACGAAGCTCATCCCTAGTGACCAGGTTAGAGATCATCTTTCTGATATCAGAATGAACAAAACCACTCATGCAGTAAGACATTTTGTAAATCATCAGAATGGGGATTTGGCATCATTTAGAGTAGAAATAATAGGTCGGTTTTAGACTAGACAGCAAATCCATACTGTGCACATTCGTTTTAGAAATATCATTGCAGGGCGGGAAGTCATGTAACATCACGACTCTGCCCCCCAAGCGCTGACAAAGAGACCCGCCCCGAGTTTTGCGGGGCTCCAACTGCCGAAAGGAGTAGGATTGGAAAGGTAAGGGTACATTCAGGAGGTTAAAGCAGAGTACCAGCCAAAATATGACTTTTAAGATAAAAATACCCCTAGAATACTCATTCTTCGTGCAATATAACAAAGGTATTCTGTAAACTATGCCCAGTTTTCTATTTGTGCAGCATCGCTTTCTTACTTTGTGAAATTTCCTGCACAGTGCTGCCATCTCCAGAGTGGGCATCTGAAGCCACAGTGTCCTTCTTCCTGGATTCTGTACATGCTGGCTACCCAGCATGCACCTGCCAATCTTGCGCATGTGCAGTGCGGTGCAATCTTGGTCAGCTTGACATTACGCAGCCATGCCAAGTTGATCAAGATTTTCCATAGACGCCAATGCTAAATGTTACGGGAGCAGTGCCATGCCAAGCTGACCAAGATCTCCCAGGAGCCAATGCAAAACCGGAAATGACGTACAGCACAGCGGCCCCTAAAGGAGGAAGTGAAATTAAATATAGGCATAAATCAGGTATGTGAACAGAAAAAAAATATATAAATTGACAATTCATTTTAAGGATGCACATTAGTGCTGCATGGTGGGGAGTGAAAAACGTGGATGGAACTCCGCTTTAATATATATGGACAGCTTCATATTCTGCCTTTAGTGTAATCTGGGTGATCAGTGAGTTTACATCCACTTTAAGAGCGGGAGATAACCAACATTCACCAGTGGCTCCTGAGATGGACCTGTCAGAGCCCCGCTCTCCTCTATGGGGATATCAGATGAAAACGGACCACCTGTCCATTTTCATTCGATCTGATCCACCAGAAGGATGGAAAATAGGGTCTCCATCCGTCTGGATTTCACGGACAGGATTGGATCAGATAGCAACAGGTGTCAGCGGACTTGACTCTGCTGGCATCCGCTGCACCTTAGGAGTGAATGGAGGCTCCAATCAGGTCCGCCTGGAAGTGTGGAAGCTGAAGTGGCTAAGGATGGATTTGTATAGCCCTAGTTTAGGCAAACTTTAGCTTTTGCCATGTTTGTAGCCAGTGCTTTCTTCAATTGCCCAATAAAATCCAGGGGAAATCTAAAAATTTGTTTAGTTAATCAGTCCAGGAGTTTATCCAGATGTTCACAGAATTTAATATATGCATTAAGAGGAACTGAATAACCACTACAGCAGAGAAATGAAACATGTGAAACACAACCTGACATGCAACAACCTCCTTTCTTCCACATTTACAGTCCATATAGTAAAAAAAGGTTTCACAGGAGTTAGGTATGCCACACATAATTTTAAAGGAAAGAAAATAAAGTAGATATGGCGCTGTTCTATATCTGTGTTTTAAGTTTAACTAAATAAATAAATTACTTAGTGAATATACACGTGAAAGTGCAACTAACGTGTACACTACATAGCTTTACATGTGTCCTTTCTCCAAGAGAAGGAAAATATAATAATTTTCAAAATATACAAACAAATATAAATAAAGTACCAATTGGTTAAATAATCTCTGTGCAAATATACCAAGTGCTAGACCGATAAATCCTCCACAAAAAATGTGTTTAGAAGATGAATATTTCCATTAGTACTTTAAAGTGCTTCTGTGCAAAAACGTTATGCATTAGACATTAAAAACATAATATGTGTGCAGTCCCAACTTTAAATATCCAAAAATAAAGTGCTTCTGTGCTGGTGAAAACAATAATTGTGTTGGTATTTTTCACCTTGGAAAGGTGATCACAGCATGCGTGCTTTATCCGTGCTCTTATTGTGGCTGCACTCACCGGAATTCCCCCCCCCTCTTGGGGTATGGAGCATTCACAGTATCTGCCACTGTGCAGCACTCTGGAGGCTGGATAATCCCCGATGTATTAATAGTTTCCACTCTTGTCCCATAAGTCATATAAAGCATAGGAGAAAAGGATTCCAATAGTGTGATATTGTTTCAACTATTTACTGCTTAAAACCATGAAAAAGGTACTCACATTCAGTGAAAGACATAAAAGCATTTGTTGCTGAAGTGATGCAAGAGCGTGTGCTGACCCCGTCCTACACGTCCCTGTCCCCCATCACTCTGACGTCATCTGGAGCGTCAATTTTTAATTTTAAATATTAAATTAAATATTAAATTATAAAATTTTAATCTTAGTTCATGGATAAAGGATAAATAAATTAGAGGACAGCAAAAGGGCAGGTGTTGCTTTTAGCAAAGAGATGAGATGGTTGCACTTATATTGTAATGTAATCACATCTGGAATCCAGTTCCTTTGGGTAAGATACTTTCCTCTGCTTTACATAAGGTTAATGTTTTATTATAATCTGGATAAAAATTATTTAATCAGTTTCTGGCACAATAAACCCTACTAATTATCAGTTAAACAGGAAATATGGATGAGGACCTGCTGACACTCAAACTTATATGTAAAAGTAAATTCACCAAGTTCAATTCATATGTATTCCTCCCTTAATTACTACATTCTGGTTGCTGGTAAAAGCAAGTTTTTATAGGGAACAAGAGGCTCGGCCCCCAAGCCCGAACAATGTGTGTGGCCATGCACTGTGCGGGGTGCTGTACCAGCAGGTCTCCACCAGGTCTGTCACCCCCTTACAAGCATGTGACCAGAGTCCAAAGCCCCAAATGGCCTGTTTCATGTTGTCCTCAGGGTGCATTGCTCTACACCCTGTGATACGAGCGAATCAACACTCGCTATCGGCCTCCCACCCCACTGAATCAGGACAGGAGGCTGGAGACCCAGAACCCGCAAAGAAGACCAGGTCAACACACCAGCTGTGGTGCCGGGCACCAGGGGAGCCGTAGCCACTGGAGGGCTCCGCCCGTAGGGTGAGTGCGGATCTAAAGGGACCAACCCATGCTCCCCAAAATCCTTCAGCACCAGCCACCGCTGATAGGGAATTTATTGTGATTGAGGAATGCAGGAAAAGGAGTAACTTGAGGTAGTGATAAAATTACCATTAGTGAGAAATAAAGGCTTTTACTAGTTAAATGTTAATTTCATTAGGAAAGGTCATAATTTCACAATGCAATTTTTGTATTGAACATTTTGCTGCAAAAACATGTGCATGTAAAATGCCTTCTGCAGATTTGTGAATTGATGTTAGTGTGTTGCACGGTGACAGAGGGGACAGGCCTGTCAACTGTATCGCAGTATAACCACTTAAGCTCTGGACGGTTTTACCCATTTCACGACCAGGGCATTTTTTTGCTATCCAGCACTGCGCTAATTTAACTGGGAATTTCACGGTCCTGCAATACTGTACATAAATGACATTTTTATTAAAAATACATTTGACACAAATAGAGCTTTCTTTTGGTGATATTGGATCACCACTGAGTTTTTTATTTTTTGCGAAATGAACAAAAAGAGACTGAAATGTAAAAAAAAACAAAAAAAAACCACATATTTTCTACTTTAAGTCATAAAACATATCCAATCAAATCAACTGTCATCATAAATTTAGAAATGTGCCTATTACCTGGCGCAAGCAAAATTATGTACATGTACCTGTTTTGGCCTGCATGTGCCGCCCAGCCGCAGTATATGTGGCTGGTCGGCAAGTGGTTAAAGCAGATCTTCACCCTCTACATAAGGTTGTCCCTTCTCCATCCATCCTTCCCTCCTCTACATGAATAGTGCTGTGGTTTATTTTATGTTAACTGTGCGGCAGTGCCCCCCATGCATACCACTCACCTAGTGCTCACTGTGCCTCCCGAGATCTGCACGTCACATATCCCAGGAGGCCTTAGTCTTTTATTTAGAAGAGAGAAGGGGGGAGGTCTAGGGGCACATCATCGGGAGACATGCAAGCTGAACCCAAAGGAGTTGGCGGGCCTCTCAATGACGTTACAAACAATATGGTGGCACTGGACCAAGCAATGGCGATGGCAAGTGAATAAAGCAGATCTTCACACTCTACATAAAGTGTCCCCTTCTCCATCCATCCATCTCTCCTCTACATGAATAGTGCTGTGGTTTATTTTATTTAACTTCTTTTCATGTTAACTGTGCGGCCCTGTCCCCCATGCATACCATTCACCTAGTGCTCGCTGCGCCTCCTGAGATATGCACATCACATATCCCAGGAGGCCTTGCTCTTTCATTTAGAAGCGAGAAGGGGGCAGGTCTAGGGGCGCCTCACTGGGAGACCCACCGGCTAAACCCAAAAGAGATAGTGGGCCTCTCAATGACGTTACAAACAACATGGTGGCACTGGACCAAACAATGGCAACAAGAGGATTTCAGCGGGACAACGCTGGATCCACTGAGTGGGTGAGTATCTGAACTGTGCAGAAAACATCACCTGCTAAGCAGGGGTAAAAGGAAATAAAGTGTGGCGCTAGAAAGAACTTGTTTTTTATTGGGCAAGGCCCACCAAAATGGCAATCTGGGGGCCAAGTTTTGCACAATAAGGTGTTTGGTGAAACAGGACTTTTACTGATCCTGTGTGTGATCATTAACTATACTAACAGAATATGTGTATCTGTGGAGTGATCACCAGTGTGATCACATCTATGAGGTGTCTATTTATACACAAAAAGAAACCCAATAAAACATAAATAAAATGTGTAAACCACAAGGAATGTGTCTCTGTGGGATGATCACCTGTATGATCACATCTATAAGGTGTCTATTGATACACAAGAAGAAACCCAATAAAACATAGATCAAAATCAGATGTGTAAAACACAAAGAATGTGAATAAACATGTAATACGTTCATAGACCAATCTGCGTGTCTGTTCCACTATCAAAAGTATATATCTAATTACCCTTAACAGGAAACATGATAGTGCATAAATCCTGAGTCAATATGTGCGACTCTGTAAAAACGGGGGTGAACCAACATTCATACCAATAGTGTTGCTGCCGCAACTTAAAATAAAAAGATATGTGCAAAGATAAAGTAAAAGTCCATAGAAAGTCCTCAAGACATATATCTGAAGACTTGACCAATAAGGCTTCCACTGAAATTTAATGTATGGAACCCCTGAATCCAAGAGTAGTTCCTGTGTAGTCTGATGATCAAACTTGTAATGTAGATAGGGATAGGTAAAAAATACCCTTACCGAGAATGGTGGACTCACCAGCCAGCAGCTTAGGAGTCAAACGGGCTTATGATGGAGCAGCAAATGGTGGATGTAGTACTGTATCCTCCGCAGGTGAAGACAGCAGACGATGAAATCACTCAAAGAACGGCCTCCTATGGTCCCACTAATCACCGGGCTTCACGGTATAAAATGATACCGCTATTCAGTACTCGGTCCTTCATAGGGTGGATGCAGATCCTCAAATGGAAGAATGAAAGAGAAAACTTCCACATAGTGTGAAACTGCTTTCAAAAACTTTAATAAAAAGTTTTGCAATAAAAAGCACTCTGGCTCATAGACAGCAACAGAGACCAGGTACAAAGTGAGTAAAAATAAGTATAAAATAAGCGCTTAATTCAATCGTGGCAAGACAGGCATATCAAACCCAGTTTATTTTAAGTTGCGACAGCAACACTATTGGTATGAATGTTGGTTCACCCCCCTTTTTACAGAGTCGCACATATTGACTCAGGATTTATGCACTATCATGTTTCCTGTTAAGGGTAATTAGATATATACTTTTGATAGTGGAACAGACACGCAGATTGGTCTATGAACGTATTACATGTTTATTCACATTCTTTGTGTTTTACACATCTGATTTTGATCTATGTTTTATTGGGTTTCTTCTTGTGTATCAATAGACACCCTATAGATGTGATCATACAGGTGATCATCCCACAGAGACACATTCCTTGTGGTTTACACATTTTATTTATGTTTTATTGGGTTTCTTTTTGTGTATAAATAGACACCCCATAGATGTGATCACACTGGTGATCACTCCACAGATACACATATTCTGTTTGTATAGTTAATGATCACACACAGGATCAGTAAAAGTCCTGTTTCACCAAACACCTTATTGTGCAAAACTTGGCCCCCAGATTGCCATTTTGGTGGGTCTTGCCCAATAAAGAACAAGTTCTTTCTAGCGCCACACTTTATTTGCACTATACACTCACAATTTGTCTGATTGTTGTGTTGGCTGCTTCTTACACTTTGAATTGGCGCATTATTATTTTTTAATATTAGGGGTAAAAGGAAAACAATTGGTGGGGGGGAGGGTGAAGGTCCACTTTAAAGCTGTGGACAATTACTGTTGCATGTAACTTCCACCACCAATACCATCAGTCATCATCACTCCCTGCAATTCTCCAGTCAGAAATAAAATTCTTATTTTATTAGCTATAGTCTCAAGGAGATACTCCTTTACTATGTCCTTTTTTTCTTAGCTCGGAGTAAGTCATAAGGAGAATCAGATTACATTACTGCATCCTCTCCTGCCAAGTCAATGTGTGCATGCAGTGTTCACGCTAGCTTTTCTTCTAATTGTTGTGGCCTCCCCAAGTGTGTACACAGATGTCTGTCTGAGCATCTTTGCAGCTTCTTTGAAGGAAGCTGCAGGGATCATGTAACGTAATGTTGCTCATATGCGTGAACACGTATTAAACACATTTGAAGGAGTATTTAAAACATGTAAATCTGTTATTGTTTTTCCGTTGTTATGTGTATGGGGCAGAGGGCTACACTGGTAATTTAATCTCTTTACTTCTAAGAGATTTACAGTATCTCACAAAAGTGAGTAAACCCCTCACATTGTGGTAAATATCTTATTATATCTTTTCAGGTGACAACACTGAAGAAATTACACTATGCTACAATGAGTGTACAGCTTGTATAACAGGGTAAATTTGCTGTCCCCTCAAAATAACTCAACACACATCCGTTAATGTCTAAACCGCTGGCAACAAAAAGGAGTACATGCCTAAGTGGAAATGTCCAAATCGGGCCCAAAGTGTCAATATTTTGTGTGGCCAAGATTATTTTCCAGCACTGCCTTAACCCTCTTGGGCATGGAGTTCACCAGAGCTTCACAGATTGCCACTCGAGTCCTCTTCCACTCCTCCATGACAACATCACGGAGCTGGTGGATGTTAGAGACCTTGCGCTCCTCCACCTTCTGTTTGAAGATGCCCCACAGATGCTCAATAGGGTTTAAGTCTGGAGACATGCTTGGCCAGTCCATTACCTTTACCCTCAGCTTCTTTAGCAAGGCAGTGGTTGCCTTGGAGGTGTGTTTTGGGTCGTTATCATGTTGGAATACTGCCCTGCGGCCCAGTCTCCGAAGGGAGGGGATCATGCTCAGCTTCAGTATGTCACAGTACATGTTGGCATTCATGGTTCCCTCGATGAACTGTAGCTCCCCAGCAGCACTCAAGCAGCTCCAGACTATGACACTCCCACCACCATGCTTGACTGTAGGTAAGACACACTTGTCTTTGTACTCCTCACCTGGTTGCCGCCACACACGCTTGGCACCATCTGAACCAAATAGGTTTATCTTGGTCTCATCAGACCACATGACATGGTTCCAGTAATCCATGTCCTTAGTCTGTTTGTCTTCAGCAAACTGTTTGCGGGATTTCTTCTGCATCATCTTTAGAAGAGGCTTCCTTCTGGGATGACAGCCATGCAGACCAAATTGATGCAGTGTGTGGCGTATGGTCTGAGCACTGACAGGCTGACACCCCACCCCTTTAACCTCTGCAGCATTGCTGGCAGCACTCATACATCCATTCCCAAAGACAACCTCTGGATATGACGCTGAGCATGTGCACTCAACTTCTTTGGTCGGCCATGGTGAGGCCTGTTCTGAGTGGAACATGTCCTTATTAAACCGCTGTATGGTCTTGGCCACCGTGCTGCAGCTCACTTTCAGGGTCTTGGCAATCTTTTTATATCCTGGGCCATCTTTATGTAGAGCAACAATTCCTTTTTTCAGATCCTCAGAGAGTTCTTTGCCATGAGTTGCCAGGTTGAACTGCCAGTGACCAGTATGAGAGAGTGAAAGCGATAACACCAAATTTAACACAACTGGTCCCCATTCACACCTGAGACCTTGTAACACTAATGAGTCACATGACACCGGGGAGGGAAATGGCTAATTGGGCCCAATTTGGACATTTTCACTTAGGGGTGTACTCACTTTTGTTGCCAGCGGTTTAGACATTATTGGCTGTGTGTTGAGTTATTTTGAGGGGACAGCACTGTTATGCAAACTGTACACTCACTACTTTACTTTGTAGCAAAATTTCATTTCTTCAGTGTTGTCACATGAAAAGATATAATAAAATATTTACAAAAATGTGAGTGGTGTACTTACTTTTTTGAGATACTGTAACTGCGTAAGTTATTTAATTAGCATCATATTTCAGTATGCTGCAAACAAGTAGCAGAGGAGATTAACACTTCTCTTTTTTTAAAGCAAATTTATTTCCTTTAAAATCAATGGAAATGCATCAAATCACATGTCAATATGCTTTAACGGATTCCAAAAACATCATCAGGGTTGAGATTTGGGTTCAGGTAGAGCATAGGTTCAAGGAGACTCCAGCTCGTTCTCAGTTCGCAGACTTAGCAAACTAATGTACAATTTTGCAGCCACAACAACCAATTACCAATAATGCACTTCCTGATCATTGACTTTTTGAAGAGCCTGGCCTTTGAACAATGAATAAGCCAGAGCTCCCTCACTAAAATTGGTGGGTTTCCCAGCAGCTATTTTGTCAATGTGGTTAGCTTTGATAGTGAAAGGATAGGATGAGCTGCTGCTAAATTGCATAGAGAGAGAATATAGATAGTGGAGATCTTCTAGGCTCCGGTCTCCTAAGGTAGATGTCAGGGCATCAACAGCAATAGAAGTGCTCGAGGGCCTGACAGCTCTTCCAGTACTTCACATGGTCGCTGGAATTCTCATTGGCGCATAACCAATGCGCACTGCACACATGCATGCGCACTGGCAAACAGGTGAGTGCACGCAAACAGGTGTGTGCGGGTGCTGTCAGGGCTGGGCTCAGCTCTTCCTTCTCAAAGCTGGCCACTCAGGTGTCGGCTAATTGCCAGCTCCTTTCTCTCCACAGTGACTGACCTGTTGATGATATCATGCTCGTCAGTCCTGCCTACTTAAGCCGTCCAGACCAGATGATCCCTGCCTTCGCCTTGGTCACATCTCTAGAGACGCTCTCCTGTGTTCCTGTTAAAGACTTGCTTGGCTGACATTCCTTCTGGCTCCAGATCCTGCTTGCTGTTCTACTACGCTCATCTCTGGCTCCCTGATGTTTTGGCTTGTCTGACTATCTGTTCCGGTTCCTAAACTCTGGCTATGCTTTGACTATGTTTACTCTGTTTATCTTTTTATTATTATTATTAAACAAGTGTGATTTAACAGTACTTCTGTCTCAGTCTGATTCATGGTTTCTGACAGAAGGCGAAGCAATGAATTCAGAAGATGCAGTCAATCCACTTGTTGGTAATATTTTTTCCAGATTGGATGAGCAGGATCACCGCATGGATCAGTTTGCCATGGCGTTACAAACGCTCCTGAGTTGCACGGCTCACCTGGAATCTCCCACTGTGGCTGTTCCGGTACAACCTGTGTTGCAGGCCATCCCTGCTGCTGCTCCAGTCTCTGTGCAGGCAACCGCCTCGAGTATTACCTCTAAAGGTGTATGTCTGGTTCCGCTTCCCCAGCAATTTGGGGGTGATCCAGTCCAATACAGAGGGTTTCTCAATGTTGAGATATACTTTGAGATGCTGCCCCAGGCGTTTCCCATGGACAGAAGCAAAGTAGGTTTCGTGATATCTTTGTTCTGAGAGAAAGCCTTGGCCTGGGCAAACCCTCTATAGGAGATGCAAAAACCTGTTGTCTTGAGTTGCCCAGCGTTTGTGGCTTCTTTTAAAAGGGTATTTGATGTTCCCGCACACTCCGCTTCTGCTGCCAAGTGCCTCCTGTTTATCAGAGTATTAGAACTGTTGCCGATTACGCCATTAAATTCCGTACTCTGGCAGCAGAGGTTGCTTGGAACAATGAGGCCCTCGTGGCTGCTTTTTCTCATGGTCTCTCGGATACCATCAAGGATGAGATAGCAGCCCGAGGTATACCCACTGAGCTGGAGAAATTGATCATGTTTGCCATCCTCATTGACTCCAGACTCAGAGAAAGACTTCTTTTTAAGGATGCTTGCAGAAGCCTCCTGTACATTTTGTCTCCAAACTTTACAGTTCCACCCTTGCCTCCCTTACCTTCCATGCCTCCTGGTATTGGTCTGTGAAGATGAACCCATGCACTCAGGCTTCACGCGTCTTTCTGTGAATGAGAGAACCCTTAGGAGGAGGGAGAGATTGTGCCTTTATTGTGGCCAGGCAGGTCACTTTTTGAAGTCTTGTACTTACCATCCAGGGAACGCCGAAAACCTTGAGGTCCTGTCATGGACAGACCTTAAGTGGCGTTGTTTCGTCCCCAATTATCCAGAAGGATAAGCCCCTAGTTTCGGTTACCCTTTCTTGGGCTGAGTCGTCCATCGAGATACAGGCTCTAATTGACTCTGGGGCTGCAGACCTGTTCATTAATGCTGCCTTTGTATCGAAGCACTCGATTCCGCTGCAGCTGTGTGACACTCCACTTGCCATTGAGGCTCTTGACGGGAGACCTCTACAGCCTGCCTATGTGACTCATGAGACTGTTCTGTTGTCCATAGCCATAGGGGCTCTTCACCATGAGATAATCCAATTCCAAGTTATTTCCTCACCTACGTTTCCACTGGTTATTGGTTATCCTTCGTTACAGAGGCACAACCCTTCTTTTGATTGGCTCCGTGTTGAGGTTCTCTCCTGGTCGCCACAATGCAGTAAGACATGCTTCCAGAAGGTAGCCAAGATCCTGTGCACCTCTTCACTCTCCTCCCTGCCAGAGGAGTACCGCGATTTTAGCTATGTCTTTGACAAAGGTCAAGCCAGTAGTTTGCCTCCACACCGATCATATGATTGCGCAATTGACCTTAAACCTGGTGCCATACCCCCTCTTAGCCAGGTTTACCCTTTGTCGATTATGGAGGATAGGGCCATGGAGGATTATGTTGCAGAAGCACTTTCTCGAGGTTTCAACCTGCAAATCCTTGTCTCCTGCTGGTTTCTTCTTTGTGAAGAAGATGAGTGGTGAACTGAGACCTTGTATTGATTATAGGGGTCTCAATCATTTCACGATTAAGAATGTCTATCTGATTCCATTGATTACGGAGTTATTTGACTGCCTCAAGGAAGCAACGGTTTTCACAAAGCTTGATTTTTGAGGGGCATACAATCTATGTATGGTGGTTTATCTCGATGATATCCTCATATTTTCCAAGTCCCTGGAGAGCCACCACACAGATGTCTGTCGTGTGCTTCAGAAACTAAGAGAGAACAATCTCTATTGTAAATTGGAGAAGTGCAAATTCCATCGTGAACAGGTTAAATTCCTGGGTTATGTCATTTCCACTGCTGGTTTTTTGATGGACCCAGAGAAACTTTTAGCAGTCCTACAGTGGCTCTGACACATGGATTTATGTCCTCTGCAGCGTTTTCTTAGCTTTGCCAATTATTATCGGAAGTTTATTCATAACTTCTTGCTCTGGTCAAGCCCCTGACTGATATGACCAGAAAGGACGGTAACCCACGCAGTTGGTCTCTGGAGTCCATTAAGGCCTTTGAGAGTCTCAAGGCTGCCTTTGTTTATGTTCCTGTGTTGGCACATCCTGATCCTACGTTACCTTTTATCCTTGAGGTTGATGCTTCTGAGACTGGAGTAGGCGCCCTTCTGTCTCAATGTTCTACCTCTGAGAGCGCTATGCATCCTTGTGGCTACTTTTGCAAGAAATTGTCACCTGGGGAGTGCAATTACGAGATTGGTGACAGAGAGCTGTTAGCGATCATTTTAGCCCTGAAAGAATGGAGACATCTCCTTGAAGGAACCACTGTGCCGGTTCTCATTCTTACTGACCATAAGAATCTCACATTCTTGTCTGAGGCTAAACGCCTCTCTCCTAGAAGGGCACGATGGGCTCTTTTCTTGTCTAGTTTCAATTACATTGTCTCATTCCTACCCGATACTAAGAATGAAAGGGCTGACGCTTTGTCACAACAATTTTCCTCCACTTCCAAGATGGTGTCAGTTCCAGTTCATGTGATTCCTCCTGGTCGTATTCTGGCTACGGTTCGCACCAGTCTCAATTCTCCTTTGGGTGACAAAATTCTTGCCACTCAGGTCCATGCTCCTCCTGAGAAACCTTGTGACCGCTGCTTTGTCCCAGAGAGTCTCAGTACTGCCGTGCTCCAGATTTACTATTCTCCCAAAGGCTGCTGGCCACCCTGGGAAGAATCAACTCTTTTGGGCCATTTCACAACAATTCTGGTGGCCTAGTCTACGTGCTGATGTAACCGCCTTCGTATATGCCTGTGTGCTCAGAGTAAGACTCCTCGACAACTTCCAGTGGGCCTTCTGCAACTCATACCCAATGGAGAGAGGCTTTGTACCCAACTGTCTATGGATTTCATTGTGGAGTTACCCAGTGTCCCATTGTATTCCACTTAAGTTGCCCACTTCTAAGGAACTGGCTTCCATTTTTGCTCGGGAGATCTTTTGCTTACATGGGCTACCCAAGGTGATTGTCTCGGACAGGGGTAGTCAGTTTGTGTCCCGGTTCTGGTGAGCCTTTTGTGCACAGTTGGGAATTCAGCTTGCTTTCTCCTCTGCGTATCACCGGCAGTCTAATGGGGCCACAGAACGAGCCAATCAGGCCTTGGAGCAATTCCTACGTTGCTATATTTCTGACCATCATAACAACTGGTCAGACCTCGGGCGGAGTTTGCTCACAATAGTGCCTTGAATTCTGCTGCCCGATTGTCCCCGTTTATGGCAAACTATGGTTTCCAACCTTCCGTGTTGCCTGATTCATTTGTTCTGCAGAATATTCCTGCATTAAAGGAGCATCTCCGTGGCCTTTGTTCCACTTAGGCACACATCCAGGAGGCTTTGCGATATGCTAATGATAGGTACAGACTCCATTCTGACCGCAGACACCTGCCTGCGCCTTCCTACCAGGTTGGAGACAGGGTCTGGCTGTCATCTCGCAACCTCGTGTTTCCTCTCTGAAGTACGCACCTCGGTTTATTGGGCCTTTCCATATTCTTCGCAGGATTAACCAGTGGCTTACCCATTAGACCTTCCTTCTAATATGCATATCTCGAATGTATTTCATATCTCCTTATAAAAACCTTTGGTCTGCAACCACTTTACCACCTCGGTGCCTCGTCCTCACCCTGTACAGGTTGAGAACCATGAGGGGTATGAAGTACAGTCCATTGTAGGTTCCGTGGGCGCATACAGTACCTGGTGCATTGGAAAGGGTACGGTCCAGAGGAACGCTCTTGGGTCTCATCCTCGAATGTACATGCCCCTGTCCTCTTCTGTGATTTCCTTAGATGTTTTCCCCTCAAGCCTGGTGGTCCTCCGAGGGGGAGGGGTCATTGAGGAGGGGGTACTTTCAGGGCTGGGCTCAGCCCTTCCTTCTCAAAGTTGGCTGCTCAGCTGTCGACTAATTGCCAGCTCCTTTCTCAGTGACTCACCTGTTGATGATATCCTGCTCATCAGTCCTGCCTATTTAAGCCACCCGGTCCAGATGATCTCTGCCTTCGCCTTGGTCACATCTCTAGAGACACTCTCCTGTGTTCCTGGTAAAGATTTGCTTGGCTTACATTCCTTCTGGTTCCAGATCCTGCTTGCTGTTCTACTGCGCTCATCTCTGGCTCCCTGACATTTTGGCTTGTCTGACTATCCATTCCAGTTCCTGAACTCTGGCTATGTTTGACTATGTTTACTCTGTTTAACTTTTTATTATTATTATTATTATTATTATTATTATTATTATTAATGAACAAGTGATTTAACTGTACTTCTGTCTCAGTTTGATTCATGGTTTCTGACAGGTGCGCCGGTCTGGCGCTCAGACATGCCTAGTTTTTGTGCCAATGGGTAGGGTTGCACCGATACCACTTTTTTAAGACCGATAACAAGTACTGATACTTTTTTCCAATTACTCACTACCGATTACCGATACTTTTTTTTAAAATTTCATGTGACAGTGGCACATGTGTCAGTAGTTTTTGTTTTTTTTTAATTTGTTTTTTTTTACAATTTTATTTTTTATATATTTTTTTTTTATACAATATTATATTTTTTTGTTATTTTTTTACAATGCTTTCGTTTTTTTTTGGGGGGGGGGGGTAACAGTTTCAGTGTTTTTTTTTTTTAACTTTAATTTAACTTTGAAATATTTATTACAATTTTTTCTTTTATTTTCTTTTTTACTCTTTTTTTCAGCAATGTTGAGGGGGGCTTTGGTGAGATATCAGGGGTCTAAACAAACATCTGATACCTCCCCTTTGAGACAGGGAAAGGGACTGAGGACACAGATTCCCCTGTCCCTTTCTCAGCAGCCTCAGCTGCACGGAAAATGAATGAACGGGAGACAGCAGCTCCTCTATATTGATAAACTGAAGCATCGTAAACACAAGTTACGATGTTGCAGTTATGATGAATGGACAGAGGCAGTGATCACTGACTCAAACACACCAGCGGTACTCTGAGACTTCCTGCACACAGTCCAGAAGGGGACCCATGCTACTTTGGGCCTGACCCCTCCTGTTTCACCCTCAGGGGGGTCTGTAACTTAGCCGCAAGGGAAGCCCTTTCTCCATTGGCCTCCAGTACCCAGTATGTGATAGTAGATGTAAATTCTTACAGATTTTTTTTTAGGTAAGGAAATGCTGTGTATCTTGAAAAATCTGGGGGAGGGGGGGAGGTAAAGCTTTTACATGTTAATGCTGCTTATGTGTGTCATGCAGCTTGACAGCCTTGCCACATGCGCTAAAGTCATAGTAGGCTGCATGTGTTTTTTCATGGGGCATATTTTCTAATTTCCACTGACTGTAATTGATTTTTTTCACAGCCTGTCACTGTCCGCATGCACTACACTGATAGCCAGCTGCTTGTGTTTTTACACAGGACATACTGTATTTCTTAGAGGTTGCCAGTTGCAGTTGATTTTTTTCACAGCCTGTCCCTGTCTGCATGCACTACACTAAAACCCAGATGCACGTGCTTTCCAATAAGAATATTTCCTAGTTGTTGTTGCTGGTCCTTTTTTTGTAAACACTGTGCAATTTATGTGCAATGTGCATCAGCACAGAAGGTTATTTTTTCCTTTGGTAGAGCATGTGATAGGGGCAAGAGATTGTAGGAAAGAGGAGCAGTATACTGATACCCTATGACACATATTGCCCAAACAATGACCTTCATATCAACAGCTGTTAAAGCGTATATGAGATTGTAGTGGCTAAGTTTACATCTACTTTAAAATCTATGCTTGCATTCTTTAGGCTACTTTCACACTGGGGCAGTGCCGGTGTAAGCGGTAAAGCGCAGCTTGTTTTAGCTGCCTTTTTGCCGCGGTTATAGCGGCACTTTGGCCCGTGATGCGGTTCTTCTGAAGCACTTTTCAGGCATTTCAGAAATGATGCCCATGCATTCCAATCGGCAGGGGCGGTGTGGGAGCGGTGTATACACCGTTCCCACACCGACCCCAAAGATGCTGCTTGCAGGACTTTTTTTCCCGTCCTGCAAGCGCACCGCCCCAGTGTGAAAGCACTCAGGCTTTCACACTGAGGTGGCTTGAGAAGCAGTTTTCAGGTGCTTTACAGGCGCTATTTCTAGCGCTAAAACGCCTGAAAACTGCCTCAGTGTGAAAGGGGTCTTAAATTACAGCACTGGTGGGCTTTATCTTATGTGACTTGCCTGTGTGCACAAAAAAAACCTTTAACCCCTTCCCACCCAGCCTATTGTAAAATGACGGCTGGACAGGAACACAGTAGTTCTGGGAGGATGTCACCAGACACAGTGGGTGACAGATTACTGTATTGGCCCACTGTCAGCACCATGGGATCGCTGTGACCAACCACAGCAGATCACATGATGGTTGTACATAATAAAAGGCTTTGTTACATGCTTTTAAATGTGTGCTATTGTGATGAGCTCTGTGATTGGTCATGGTCATCACATGGTACAGAAAGTACCATGTGATGACCATCAGTAACACCGCATGAGTAGTTTTCATTCAGAAAAACATGATTGCTTATAACTGTAAAATGCACTATAAGCAATTAATGCGTAAAAAAAAAAGATCATGCTCACCTCACCAGAGTAGTACAGTGTTACTGTAGTAAAACTGTTTTGCTCTGGTCACTGTATGTAAAAAAAAAGAAGGAATTATAACAAACGAAAATATAATACAAATTTCAAGAATATTTTTAAAAATTGTAAAAATTATTCAATAATTTTTTTAAAAAAAATGTCATACTGTCACCAGTCAGTGTGCCTGATCACTGCCACACCAGTTGTTTGATGACGCTGTACTGCACTGGTGAGAGTATGTAAAATATTGAGGAAAAAATAATATTTTTTTAATCTCTTCATTTTCCCAAAAATTGTGACAAAAAAGTACAACCTCAAAAAACTAACCATGCCTCTAACTAAATACCTTGGACTGTCTACATTTCAAAAAGGGGTCATTTTTGGGATATTTGTACTGTCCTGGCATTTTCGGGCCTCGAGAAATAATATAGGCCGTCAGTATGCATAGAGGCAGTGTTGTAGACCTCGGTGGGCCCAGACATTGTTGAGTTACAGTAGTCACAATTATCAGACTGTACAATAAATGCCATTTTGTGTTTCTTTTCATTTCTCTAATTTGAATTAATCAGCTCCATTTTGGTTTCTTACCGAACACACAGCTCAAAGTATGAAGGTGCTCTGGATATTGCTAAACCAATAAAGATATCTTTTTAAAAAACTATGCTTGTAACTTTACCCGTTTAAAGGATTTGCACAATACACGATAAACCAATAACGCAGTAAAATAAAAAATCCATCATTACTGAAGTTATTGCTGATGTCTGAGAAAGATTTCCATGATCACTGAGGTGTTTCTATTACTAATCTGTCAGTGAAGAATGAAGAATAGATTATGCTCTGTTTGAACTATAAAAAAGGTAGAAAAAAATATATTATGCATCACATAACATTTCTATTCTTTAATCATCAGGATGATTAAAAGGTTCATTAGGGTACTAAATAAATCTGCTGTTATGGGAGAAAAGAGATACTATTTAAATTTTCATATTAACCTGACAGAGTTATGCCCCGTACACACGGTCGGATTTTCTGATGGAAAATGTCCGATCGGAGCGTGTTGTCGGAAATTTCGACCGTGTGTGGACTCCATCGGACATTTTCCATCGGATTTTCCGACACACAAAGTTGCAGAGCAGGAGATAAAATTTTCCCGACAACAAAATCCGTTGTCGGAAATTCCGATCGTGTGTACACAAATCCGAGTTTTTTAAGACTGAGTACGAGTATCGATACTTTTCCTCAAATACTCGCCGATACCGATTACCGATACCTATTTTTACAATTATTTTAACTTACATTTTTATAACTTTAACTTTTTTTGGTGGAGAGGAGGGGATGAAGTTATTGTTTAGAGTGGAGAGGTGGGGAGGGGTGTTATTGTTTAGGGTGGAGCGGTGGGGAGGAGGTTATTGTTCAGGGTGGAGAGGTGGGGAGGGGTGTTATTGTTTAGGATGGAGAAGTGGGGAGGGGTGTTATTGTTTAGGATGGAGAAGTGGGGAGGGGTGTTATTGTTTAGCATGGAGAAGTGGGGAGGGGTGTTATTGTTTAGGGTGAAGTGGGGAGAGAGGGTTATTGTTTAGGGTGGAGAGGTGGGGAGGGGGATTATTATTTAGGGTGAAGAGGGGGAGGGGGTTATTACTTAGGATGGAGAGGCAGGGAGGGGGGTTATAGCTTAGGGTGGAGGAGTGGGGAGGGGGTTATTGTTTAGGGTGTAGAGCTGGGGAGGGGGTTATTGTTTAGGGTGGAGAGGCGGGGAGGGGTGTTATTGTTTAGGGTGGAGAGGCGAGGAGGAGGGTTATTGTTTAGGGTGGAGAGGTGGGAAGGAGGTTATTGTTTAGGGTGGAGAGGCAGGGAGGGGTGTTATTGCTTAGGGTGGAGAGGCGGGGAGGGGTGGTATTGTTGAGGGTGGAGAGGGGGTTATTGTTTAGGGTGGAGAGGCAGGGAGGGGGGTTATTGTTTTGGGCAGACTTTGGGCAGACTTTGGGCACACTTCCAATCAATGCAATACAGCACCCAGCAGACCTGCCCCCCCTCCAAGAAGTTCTGCAGCAGCAAAGTCTGGCTCAGTGCAGGACACACTACTCACCAGGCAGGCAGACCAGTCACCCCGCAGCCGCCCGTAGAGGAGCCAGAGGAGGAGAAGCACATTACCGGAGGACACAAAAAATGGCGCTAAGGGGGAGGGGTGGGGCTGGCGCAGGAGGGGGCCGGGGCAGGTCCACTGCGGGCAAGGGAAATCCCCACTGACAGTTAAAATGTCATTGATTGTTAAGGACTCAGCGGCCCCGCTCCTTAACAACTAATGACTGCCTGCATTCTTTTGTATATATTTCATCTCTCAGCGGGGGAATCGCACTGACAGATGAAAGAGACGAACCTGAAAGTATCGGTTTCAGGTATCGGTGCATTTGCATGAGTACCGATACTCGTGCAAATGCTTAGTATTGCCACCGATACCAGTATCAGTATCGGTGCAACCTTAGTTCTAACTCTTATGGCAGTGTAAAACCCTGCCAGGGCCTAAATAGAGATTATAACCCAGGATTTTCAACCAGGTAGGTTGAGCGGCTCCAGGGGGTTTGCTTAATGCAGAGAAAGCTGGCTTTTCAGCTTCCTCATTGTTTCGTAAAATCAGTTTTGGCACCTGGAGCCTGGATATTTCTTCGGGTGGAATGAAGTCTCTGATCCTGGGTCCAGGTTTTCACAACCACCAGCACGCTAATTAGTCAGGTGTGTGCTGGGCTTTTTGTAGAGACCTGGCCATGGATCTGGGCTCCACCTGCGCAGATAGGAGTTCATTGCCCAGGAGTCAAGAGAGCTCCACCTAGGAGAGAGGTGGGAGCCAGAGCAGCAATGGGCTGCTAGCCGTATGGACAGAGTTGGTGAGCAAACGTTCTGTAGAAGACAGACAAAGGCCTGGAGTGTAAGGCCAGAGCGGCCATTCTGCAAGTGCAAGCCAGAAGACATGTCATTTGTTTTTTTGATGGAAAACGAATGCTGAAAATCCCTGTGAGGGAAACTCATGTTTTGGTGTTTTTCTGGAACTTCCTTTACTATACTACATTTGAGCTCGATAACCCCGAACTTTTCAATCCTCATTCAAACTTGTGCATGAGCATAGCCAGGCATTTTTACAAGTGTTTTATGTGTTTTTTTTGAGCCCATAGACTTTTAAATGGGAGTGCCTGAAAACATTTAGATAAACAAGTGCTCCCATTAAAATCTTTGTAGTTAACAATGCTTAATTTGGCTCCAAAGAAGTTCATGTTCTTTCTTTTTCAAGTTTAATGCAGCAGGCAAAAAGCGACACAATACTAAGGTGTGAATTGCCCCATTGGCAATTTTGGGATTCTTCATCCTGTGTTATGTTGTGCTTCAGGATTTGCATAGATTTCTCAGGATTGAATGGGGGATGAAGTGTTATTTGATGTTTTATAGCAATTTATGTAAATCAGCAATGAATGTAGATGTAATTACAATTAGCTCCTTCTCACAATCACGGCAGTCCAGGATTCCCACTTTCCTCCTCTTATCCACCCGATTTACATCACAGGTAACAGTCACTGTCTATCCCTCCCTCGTATTTCACTGCACTGCTACAGCCCCATGGATAGGTCACCTCACTTTCCACCCCTTTTCTTCCCAATTCACTTAATGTTAGCCTCTTGGCTGTCACTGTTCTCCTAGTTTCCTCTACCTTAGTCAGTCCATCTATCTATCACACACACGCCCCTTGCACTTAGTCTCACCCCAGTTTATTTTCCTCTCCACTCACACCTAGGTGGCCTTGTGTTCCACGGCCTGCTCTGGTTGACGCCTGTTGGGGGAGTTCGGGTGAGATGTCCGCCGCAGCTCCCGGTTGGGAGCACTCCTTCGGACGGCCTATGGTGCCTGGCATCACGCAGCCAACATGCGAACCTCAGTAAGTTCTCAACCTTGGGTTAGGGGGTTGTTACCCCATCATTCCTTAATTGTGCATACATCCTACCCATTGGTCAATCCTTCTCACCCACAGATACATCTTATGCTTGCTCCTGACGAGTGGCCCTCTAGCCACGAAACGCGTAGAGCTGCCATACGCCATGATTACAACACATGTTCCCTGCATACCAAGCTTAACTGTATTTCCCTCCTCTTGGACCACAGAGGTCATAGACCCTGCAAATACCACCATGGTTTACTGTCTTATTTAACTACATTCGGGTGCACTATGGATGAATATTGTTTGCTACTTATGCGATATTATTTATGTGATGCTGGTCATACTGTGTTACCCATGGTAGCACCATGGAAGAATCTTATATGTGATGCTGCTTGTATGATGTTATGCATTCTGGATTACCAGTGTACTATTGTTACATGTTGTACCTGTCTTATTTGATTGCACCTAGTGGCAATCGACCTCAATATAAACTACTCAACAACAAGATTCCATAATGTCCACCTTTCATTCTTTTGCTACCACACGCTTCATAGAAAGTCCCACCCTCTTGTTCTTGTCCCCCTTCTTCTTGATATATGACAGGGATGGAAACATGTGACCCTACCTGGCCACATTTTCATTTAAAGTCCCAAGGAATAGAACAGTTGGCCTTACCAGGCCACAGGTTCACTCAAAGTCCCTTAAATCCCCATTTTTAATTTTATTAATTACAATTAGCAAAATTGTTAAATTCATATGCTTTTTGTCATAGTACAAAATCATTTAGCAATGAGTAGGATTATTAAAATGCAATGTAGTCATAGGCCCAATGATTTTTAATAATAACCCTGGAGACAGAATTTGTTACCACACGTAAAGTATGATTCCACTCATGCAGCCTAATTTGGATAACACCTACTTTATATTTGTTAAATGTTTCTATTCACATAGTGTGGCCTAGAAAACAAAAATTGCTGCCTACAATTTTGGATGTACTTTTCTGATAACTCCAGCCCTGAAAAATCCTGTTTAGTCCTCTTTATTTATGGCGGGGCTGAGGAGTTGTGTTTGCCATAATTAACCCTGTTTGTACTATGCTAGCAGAACTCATTATCAGTTGTTAGCTAGATTGGAACACTGTCTGTCCTATCAAAGCGTAAAATATTTAGAAGCTGGGCTCCTCCGTTGTATACCTATCTTGTCCTAAGCCCTTCTGTTGGGACACGCTTACTCTGCACTTGTTAGTAAATGCTTGCAGTTGGCCACGAAACCTTCTGCTATCTAAAAGGTTATATATATATATATATATATATATATATATATATATATATATATATATATATATATATATATATATATATATATATATATATATATATATATGGTATGCTGTATGTGGGAACACATACACATTTTACTGAAAAAGCATAAATGCCCTTTAATGTCACTCTTGAAGCTTGGGAAAAACTACATCCCATTTATATCTTTAATTCCTCTACTTGGTCAATCCCCATAAATTATTAATGGCAGTCATACATTATACTGCGCTTCACTGTTGCATTGACCACTTTGTGGCTATTTCCTTTTTTATTTAAAATGTAGATTAATCTTAAGAAAAATCTCCACTGTTGTTAACAACTAATATATAATACACCCTG
This sequence comes from Lithobates septentrionalis, assembly GCA_037952835.1. Lineage (NCBI taxonomy): Eukaryota > Metazoa > Chordata > Amphibia > Anura > Ranidae > Lithobates > Lithobates septentrionalis. The sequence continues at coordinate 2,731,468 of JBBDGP010000182.1, read as the reverse complement.
TTCCAAATTATTATGCCAATGATATTTTTCTCATTTACCTAAATAATGGATGTAAACAACAGTCAGCATAATTCTCATGTTATCAACTATTAAGAGTACAATTCAAATTTTATTGAACAAACCTCCTAATGATAACAGTTTTTTTTTTTTATCAAAATAAAAAACTTACAATGCACTGTTCCAAATTATTGAGCACAGTAAGTTTCAAAACACTTTATAGGTTGTAAAGAACTGAAAATTGTCATTTGTTGTGTTTGCAGCATATTTACTGTAATTAAAAGCTATTTCATTCAAACTTTGATCAACATTTTAACTTTTTAAACATTTTAACAGGTCACGTTACATTTTAACATAGGACCCCTTATTTGATAGCAGCTTCACAAGTCTTGCATCCATTGAACTTGTGAATTTTTGGACTGTTTCTGCTTGAATTTGTTTGCAAGATGTCAGAATAGCCTCCCAGAGCTGCTGTTTGGATGTAACTGCCTCCCACCCTCATAGATCTTTTGCTTGAGGATGCTCCAAAGGTTCTCAATAGGATTGAGGTCAGGGGAGGATGGAGGACACACCATGACTTTCTCTCCTTTTATCCCCATAGCAGCCATTGGTGCAGAGGTGTTCTTTGCAGCATGAGATGATGAATTGTCATGCATGAAGATGTTTTTATTACGGAAAGCATAGTTCTTCCTTCTGTACCAGGGAAGGAAGTGGTCAGTCAGGAGCTTCCCATACTTTGCAGAGGTCATTTTACACCTCCTGGGACCCTAAAGGGGCCGACCAGCTCTCTGATTTTGGCCCAAAACATGACTCCACCACCGCCTTGCTGACGTTGCAGTCTTGTTGGAACAGGGTGGCCTTCCACCAACCATCCACTACTCCATCCATCTGGACCATATAGGGTTGCACGGCACTCATCAGTGAACAGGACTGTTTGAAAATTAGTCTTCATGTATTTTTCTGCCCAATGCAGCTGTTTCTGCTTGTGAGCATTGGTTAGTGGTGGCCGAATGGAAGGTTTATGCACAGTAGCAAGACTCTGGAGGACTCTACACCTTGATGTCCGTGGGACTCCAGAGGTACCAGCAGCTTCAAATATCTGTTTGCTGCTATGTAATGGTGTTTTAGAAGCTGCTCTCTTGATCCGATGCATGGATCTGGCAGAAATCTTCCTCAATGTGCCTTTATCTGCACAAAACCCATCTGTGCTCTGAAACAGCCACAAATCTCTTAATAGTGCGATGATCACGCTTAAGTTTTCGTGAAATATCCAATGTTTTCATACCTCATCCAAGGCATTGAACTATTTCACTCTTTTCGGCAGCAGAGAGATCCTTTTTCTTCCCCATATTGCTTGAAAATGGTGCTCTGCTTAATAATGTGGAACACCCTCCTTTAATAGTTTTTCCTTTAATTTGGCTCACCTTGCAATCTAATTATCACAGGTGTCCGAGATTGTTTTCAGTGATCAAAAGAGCCCTGAGACACAATGCCATCCGTTAGTTAAACTGAAAAACAAAATATCTAATCTTTGTGACACTGAAATAGAATTTGCATAATAATTTGGAACAGGGTATAGATTTGTGAAGCGTGCTAATTTGTCATTTAAAGTGAAGTTTCACTCAAAAGTGGAACTTCCACTTATCCGTCTCCTCCCCCCCTCCGGTGCCACATTTGGCACCTTTCAGGGAGGAGGCAGGAATGGGTACCTGCTTTTGACAGGTACCTTTCCCCACTGGGCCACGGCGCAGTCTCTCGAAAGTTCGCCCCCCCTCCTCCTTTCTCTGCCGCTGGGCCAATTAGAAAGCACAGTGCGCTTCATGCATGCGCAGTAGGGAAACAACTGTGAAGCCGATGGGCTTCACTGCTGGGTTCTCTTACCAGGAATGGCAGCGGCTGCACCCGACAGCCAATCCAAAGATCGGCTGGGGTGCCGACATTGTGAGCTCCCTGGACTGGTAAGTGTTCATATATTAAACGTCAGCAGCTGCAGTATTTCTACCTGCTGGCTTTTAATTTTTTCAGAGGGGGGGGGCTGAAACTCCTCTTTAAGGTTGTACAATATTTTCACTTTGATATGCAGCTTGCAATACATTTCAAAAACTTTCTTTTAATCATTACAAACAATACAAAATTTGCATATTGGATTTCCAAGAATTACTTGCCCCCCTATCCCAACTTCTTTCCTTTCCATTCTAACTCCATTTCACTGGTCAGGACCTCTTCCTAAAGAGTACATAATGCTTAAAGTGGGTTTGCAAGTGTTATGCAAATTTCTATTTTTGTTTTAAAAGTAAAGCTTGACAAGGGCTTTCCCACCTCTGTATTTGTCAATAAGATTATTAATTATATTAAAAGACCAATAAAGAGGTTTGCTAGCAAAAAAGGGTTGGTTCCTAGTTAGACATTTTATAGGAAAGTTTGAAACTTAAAAATAATTTTGTTGCCTTTATCTTTACATCCCTTGGTCATTTCTGAATATGCTTAGTTTAAATTGTCCGGGCATGTTTACTGTAAAGCATATTTAAACCCCAAAAATGTATATTTGCTTCTTTTTGCTCTTGTAAATATACAATTGAAAGTATTTTGTCACATATGTTTGATATGTACAACAAAAATCTGTTAATCTAGCCAGATATCTTGTGCTCTCTGCCTGTGCTGATTCTTAAGAGTTACATTATTCTCAGGTATTTCTAGGGAATACAGAACCATGGCCCTCTATTTTATGTAGAAGATGAGAGGGGTGTGGGTCCATAGTCCAGTCTTGTTTCTGTTGTCCTGATAGAGTATGGTAAACAAGTGTTGTCATGCTATAACTGGAAGAGTGTTACTGGCAGAATTACTAGGTGAAAATAAATGAAAAAAAGACTTAAAGAAAATGAATGCATGTGCTCCATCTAAGGACCAATATGTTATAATAAAATACATTTCTGTTTTTGCATTTGAGAACCAATAGGAAACAGTCCATTTTGTGGAATATGCTAACTGTAGTAAAATCCCTAAGGGTAAAATTTCATACCTGTTGAAAGACTGCACATCTAAATGGGTGCTGAGCATACATACAAAGATTTTATCAAGTTTATTCCATCAGTGTCTCATTACATACAGAACAGAAGCAGATGTCGATTTGCAATACAATTTGCCAAAATCCGTCAAATTTGCATAGTTGGACTTACAGGCAACTTTTTTTCTTTTTTTTTTGTTTTGTCCCCCCCCCCCCGTGTCCCTGCTGGAGAGATTTACCTCTCTATTTGCCTGGTGGCCACTTTTAGAAAAACAGATAGTAATTGAAAATCCCAAATTTTTAAATTGTCATGAGAGCAAGAGGTGAGGGAAAATCTTCCAAATGGGAAAAGTGTTCTGATGACAACTGGAGGGGGAAATTGCCCTCTCTTTGGGATTATTTCATCTCACTTTCTGTTGTGCCTCCAGGTCAGAAAATAAAGGGAAATGTCCCCAGCAGGACACGGACAGCAAAAAATAGCCTATTAGGAGTTTTAGCCTTCCTTACTTTATCCAAAACTAAAAGAATACTTTGGGCTCTACATGGACTTTGATTGATTTAATACAGAATAATTGAGTTACCCATATTGGCTTTATTTACGTTGTTTGAGTCTGACACTTTAGCTGAACTGTAAGGGACAGTTGGTGCCTGTCAACTATCTGACCTTACACATTATACATTCAGAAAATGGGAGAGAGTGTGTGAGGTCAGGGAATTAACAGCCAGCAAATATATAATGTCAGGAAGATTCTGGCTACAACAGCAGTTTCCATATTTCTCTCCTGCCAGGTTTCTTTTATTGATGATTCTCTGACATTATGCCCAGAGCTGTCTACGGATTATCCCAAAAAAATGTCATTACAAACATATGAATCCCATCTCACAAGCAAAAAAAAAGCTTATAGGAAGCATTTCCTATTTCTATAAAGCACAGAGAAATAACCTGTTCATTTCAGCTTTGATCTAATTGTTGGGTTTTACGCATCTTTGGGAATAGATCAAACCTGTGGAAGAAAAGTTGTCACCTACCTGGTCAGAGACCGAGGTGCTGAGAGGGCTTCCCTTGCACATGAGTGCAGGGCACCCCTGAAGGTGGTGACAGGGAATGCTATACCCCAAAGAAGCAGGGGCTGCCAGCTCCAATAGGCTGAGTGATGAGATGGCTGCTGGATGGTGGCAGGACGAGCAGGGTGTACTGCTGGGCAGGAGTCCCCCAGATGTACCAGAAGAGACTTGGTCAAAGGGAGAGCCAGGAGCAGGGTCAGGAGCCAGGCCAATAGTCATACACGGAGTATCAGCCAGGGGTAAGGCAGCAAGCAATGTCATTAGTAAGCCGGAGTCATACACTGGTACAGCAGATAGGAGCGGAGTCAATGGAACAAGCCGAGGGTCAAAGCTGGGAATGAGACAAGACAGGTCAAAGGCAAGCCAGTTCGGAAACAGGAAATCCAATAGTATCAAGAATAGGAACACAGGAACACACAGGGAAACAGAAGATCATCCAGGAACTAATGGCTGATGCTGCTGGCTTTAAATAGGTCACTGGGCACCAGAATCTGTTCATGCATGTGCACTGGCACATGAATCTTCGTAGCCGTTCGTGCCCGTGTGCGCACCTGTATTGGCCTTGGTGAGTTTCTATGTGCCAATGGCGAACTTCTAAGTGCCAATCTACGATTCTGCTGGGCATTAGCAGATGTGCCAGTTTTTCTTCGGGCTGTTCTCTGACACAAGTAGAAGTTTATTTATTTATTTCAGGTATTTATATAGCACTGACAATTTACGCAACACTTCACCTACTGTATACTTACATTAGTGTCTGCCCTCAAGAGCTAACAATCTAAGGTTAAAATTTCACATTCATACATACACATACTAGGACCAATTTCAACTGTAGTCAATTAATCTAGCAGTATGTAGGAGGACCTGGGGGAACTGGAGTACACAGGGAAACTCTTTGCATTTAGTGTCCTGGTTATGATTTAAACCAAGAACCCCAGTGCTGAAGGAAGAAGTGCTAACCATTAAGTCACCGTGCAGTTCTGAATGATTGTTCTTTTTTTCCCCACTTGACTTTCAATGGGGCCAACAATAAAGATTTTGTTACCTGTTGGTACATCAGGGCAGTGTTGTTCTCAAACATAGTTAAGATTATCCTGTGTTATTTTGTTGGTTTTATTTATGTAGTCTGCAGGCATCCGGTAGAATACTGAGATGTGATGGGTGAATCTACTTGTGTTTAGTTTGGGTCTGGTATGGAGTTTAAGGGGGTACCCTGTCCAAAAAAATCAATGCCAGATCCTTATCTGAGCATGCACCAAAATGGATGTGTCCCCCATCCCCCAAGCCATGGCAGGCCGCAAACTCTCAACATAGGTTCTACCACTGGCAAAGCACCTCTTCCCAAAATTAGTCATGGATAATTACATCATCTGAGATCCCCCACCCCTTTGTTTACATTTAATTGGCAACTGGGGAAATGGGATTCGTGGTGAGGAATCTATTATGAGCATTTTGTGACAGCGTTCTAAATAGTTTATTATCAGTAAGTCAGTAGGTGTCTTTCATTGTGATTGATGTAGATCTACACCACTAAACAACAATGGATTTACATAGCGGACCAGGTTTTTTTTTTATAAAAGACTTTGTGAATGAGTAACCAGGGGTACAATGTACCCCATACTCATTTACATAGGAGAGGGCAGATTCCCAGAGCCCCCCTAATTTAAAGGGGCCTACAGATTCTGATACGTCCCCTCCCAACACACCCCCACATCCACTAAGCCAGGGATGTCAAGTAGAGGCCATTATCCTCATCGGATAATGGACAAGGTTGTTTTCCTTTCCAGGCCAGCCAGGGAAACAGTCTGCGGCCACCAGCGTTCTTAAAATCAAATATGTCATTAGTTGCTGGGACTCAGTCAGTTGGCCTGCACAGCACCCTTGGCTACTAGGATGCAGGCAGCACAGTTGGAAGTTGTCATTTAGTGGCAGTATTAATATAGAGGTCCTCGCTGATGAACAGGCCAAATATGAATGTTTTGTTCGGCTGGCCTGTGTTAAGTTGAACCTTGAAATAAAGGACATCAACGCCAATAGAGCTGCATTCGTCTCATACATGTTTACTTCAGAATATACACTGAACAGCGGTCCACTCCTCTAAGTCAGGAGTGATCCCGATTACAAGTGATTTCAGACTTTTATGTAAACTTCTAGCATTACATTCTATGGCGGGCAAAAGCCCAAAGTTACACGTCACAAGTACGCATTTCACTAAGTATTTCAACACAGTTCTTGGCCAGTGTTCTGAGTTTTCTGGGTTACTTTGACCTGGCTAATTTTATCTGTCAAGTTATTTTGACAGAAAGAAAGAATAATTATTTGGAAGAAGTTAATTTGGCTTTTAAACAGGGACTTTCTATGTCAACATCTTTCCTATCACATCTTTTCCGAGAATTGTGTCATATCATTGGCAGAACATTTTAATGTCAACTGGTCAGCCACATGTGTTGCAATACCAAAAGAATTCAGAAACATTTCTACAGAAAAACAAGTATGATATGAACTATCAAAAATACAAAAGAAAGTTGAAGAGGAACTCTGGATACATAGAAAGATATGGTTCCTATATCTCATATCTTCACACCTGCAATCGTGAACACGCACAGTTTAGTGCAAACCCTTTATGGCCAGGAACGCAAACCTCGCTTCTAGTTTTAATATTATATTAGTTTAGTTGCTACCTCCAGGAATATGAGAGAGGCATCATCTGTATTTGTTGCAAACGTTCCCATCATATATTCCAGCCACCCTGGTCGGGTTAGGCATACATTAGTGCCAATACTAAATGTAACAGTTATATACTCCCCAGAAGAGCGATGAACTCCCTAATGTCAATGCTAACAGTAGCTGGCTATGGCATCTCTTCTACAATGTTCTATAGGTAAGCCCAATATTCAGATGCATCAGTCTGAAAATTAAACTAGCTGCAGCCTGAAAGACACAGTTAAAACTTTCTTGTTGAGGGTCAAACTTTGTGTTACCTTATTATGAGCGTTGAATAGGGACTGTTAACCAGACAAAGCTAGAACAGTGCCCTCAATAGTGATGATGCGACTTTGAAGTTTGGATAGAGGAGAGTTCAGAGAATGTTTAATTTCATCCCTAGTCTTCAGTAAAGCTTGGCTGCACTAGAGCTACTGCTCAGTCCATGCTGGCAATGTGTTCAGTATAAGGGCTGTCTAAACCAAACAGTACAAAATCATATTGTGACACAAAAGTTAAATACCCTCCTGTTTGTTGCCTGATTTCTGCTTTTAGCACACAGTTTACCATTATGATGTCTCCTTGGTAAACACTTTCACCCACTTTGCCCAGGAGAACAAATTGCTTTTGTTTTTTTCTAAAAAAATAAATGTACCCTCTAGTGTGTGCTAGAAGTGTAGGCAAACCATACTCTGACTCACAGTTAAGCTGGAGAGTCTTAATTGGGTCAGGGTTTGTTAGAGTTCAGGGCTGGGTGACTCATCCTGGCAGCTCTCTGGTGCCTCCCCCTGGTCTAGAAGGTTGGAGAATCTTCTAGAAGATTAGGTTAGGAGGAGCTTAGGAGGATATGTATAAAGCCTCAGACAATCCTCAGCAGTGGGCTGGCAGGGGGCGAAGACAAATCTATAAGTAGACATTGACCATGCCAGCAGGGGCAGTCAGGTGGAAGATGGAGATGTAGTGTTGAGGAGGCTGTCCGTGGCCCTCAAGGGTACCCCCTAGTCTGGGGGGTGTCCTGCCTTGAGCCGGGGCTTGGGTGCTGGAAGAATCCTGCCAAAACACACGGAAGGAAGCCCTTCCTGGAGAACAGGGAGCAAGAGAGGACAGAGTGAGTAGTGCAATACTGTGGGGACTAACAAAGGAGGAAGACTGCCACGTGTAGCCAGTCTCCCTTGAAGACAGCCGTGTGCTTAAGTCTTCAGGACTTTCCCTGAGAGATCTCCTGAGAGTCAGCAGGGTGGGCTGGCGAAGAGTCAAACAGGTGGACTGGTGTAGAGAGACAGCCTGATGAAAGGGGTAGCTGCAGCCAGGTGGGTTGGCAGTGCCTGAAAAGGTGGTGCTGGGATCAGTGATTCATCTGGAGCCATCAAGTGTTTGTGCAGGAGGGAAGAGGAGAAGATACTGTATATAGCTGTATATAGGAAGTTGTCCCTGAAGTTGTTGCACTCAAGTGGGCCTCCCATAACCTCCCATCCCTATCCAAGGTGTTAACCCTCTAATAAATAACAAAAACAAAGCCACGGACTGTTCTCTGACTCTGGGTGCTTGTGAAAATTAGGTGTGCCTGGATGTGCAGGAGTGGGGGATCCCTTTCATCTGCAACTCCTACGAGGGTAGTGCTACATAAAGACGCAAGTATCATTGGTTATCACACTGAAATATCTCTTTCCAACATTTCTGAGAGTCTAGGGAGACTGATTTATGAAACCTGGTGAAAATAAAATAAGGTCATTGCCCATAGCAGTCAGTCATGATTTAGTTATCTTTCTCAAACCTGGACTGAACATGAAATTGTTATATTCTAATCAGTTACCAAAGGCAACATATAGAATAAGATAAGCGTGGAAAAAGTTTTCATTCTGTCGTCAAAGGCCATTTAATGTTCTGTACTTTAAATATGGGTTCCTAATTTCCTAGACAGACAGACAGATGGAATGAATGTTCTTGCAGTATGCTAGTTACAAATGCCCAGGGCCAGTAGATTGCTGACTTCCCTGACACTGCTGCTATAACAGCTAAATGATTAATATCCCTTGTTGTTGATTTTCATTGTTATAACCTGGGAGTAAAGCCCAAGGGATAGAAGCAGAAGGTCTGCTGTGCTTATACAGTTTCCTTCTGCTTGTTTTGTCTTTTTTCTTTTGCTCTTTTTTCTTATAATATCTAGAGATTGATGAGCAATCCAGTTAACCCCATATTCTTCTATTGTTTTAGTAATACTGTATCCTTTTGCATCTTGTCCTTCATATATTTTTTTTTTCTTTCCACATTCAGTAGGTTTCCCACTGGGAAATTTCTGTGAGTGAATTTGAAAATTCCTGGACAGAAATGATTACCGCTATTTCACGGATCCTTGGCATATTCTGCTTTTATTATGTTTAGTTTTTTTTAGAGTAGGAGCCACAGAATCCGAAAAATAATTATGGTGTGAAAAAAAACAGATTATATTTATTAAATGCTAATGTTCTCAGCTGTGCATATTTTTCCTGTCTTTCCACATCTGGGAGCACATATGGGTATAAAGATGTTGGCATCATTGCAAAAACTTCCATCCTTGGATGAGAGAAAATGAGAAGATCAAAAGAATTCTTTAATTAGTTCCAAAATAGGTGGATCAATGTCTTCCTGTCAGCACATAAAAATATCATTATGATGATAAATCAAGAAAAAGTGAGAAAGAGAACAAATCTGTCCCTCAAAGAGTAATGGGATTTTCACAGATGCATATTTCTGTCACAAGGTAAACACGCCCACTGTTAGGCGCCCGTCTTCTCCTTGTGGCCTAGGCTCTTGAGATGGCTCAGTGGAGGACCTCGCCGGCGGTTAATCAATACACATACACACAGAAAGTACGTGTTAAATGATTACAATGGTTTATTCAGGCGGTAGGCTTTTTATGCTGTCTTTACAAGACTCTGCCCCATTTTGGGGGCCAATCAAAATAATACACAACAATGTTCATTAGCATATTAGTAATTTCTTAATCTTGTGATTTCCATATATTAGTAATGTCTTCATCTTGTGACCTAAGTGTTAACCTCTACAGTTCAGGCTAAGAGGTCAACGCTTTCTTAATTTCTGCTAACGTCTGCTGACCATAAGTTGCCCAACCACAAGTTTCCTGAACTTGCTAATTCTAGCCGTTTCATATCCAACAAAAGTGTACAGAGATAAAACCACAAACAGATGTTTCCTTAGATGAAGACATCAGACATGAATGAGATAATCAGTTATTAAGTAATACTGTCATAAGATGTAAGGTGCAGTTTGTTACATACACTAAAGTATTTCATTATATTAGTTAAGCAAATAAGCAGTTCTAAACATATCTCATGTTAGGGTATAATCAATAATCAATCAATAATGCAATGGTCAATGGAATCCCCTTACAATCCTCCCTTTGACCATTCGATATTATCGAAATGGTCATTCTACCTTTTCGTCAAGCTTTAGGGATTCATATACACTGGCTTCATTTCCCTGGTTCTCGTACCATACTGCGGGATCCCTGGAAATGGAAGTTAGCTTCATGTTTTCGGAATGTGCTTCGCTACCCTTTTTGCAGAGGCATTTAAGTAACATGAAGCATGCATATAAGAACAATATGAAAAGTAGTATTGTAGTCATTGCAGTGTTCTTCAACCATGAAGTGAGACCTCCTAAACTGAACCCTGTAGAGAAAGGGTCCCATGTTTTCCCAATATCCCTTGCATCCTGTTGTAGCTTGTTTACCTCTTTTCTGTGTTGTGCAATAATGTCATAGTAATCAGGGATCTCGATACTCGTGTTATGTATCCAGGTGCAGCATTCATAGTCCTCAGTAATTTCACAGAGGCCAGTGAGGGCTGCACTCATGCTTTCTATAGCCAGGTCATGTAACTCTAGTTGTTTTCTAATTGCTCTGGTTTCTAGATTCAATTTTGAGATGTCATCAGAGTCCTTTTCCAAGATCTCATCAATGATTGAGGTGTAGTTATTTAGTTTCTTCATCAAATCTATTCCCCAACCTGTCCAGGAAGGAAACCAAGCCCAGGTCATATCTTTTTCTAGGAACATTTCCCTTTTTTCAAGGTGTTTTAGAGGGTATCTTGGGTGGGTACTAGCTTTAAGTAGGTGTCCTTGTCCATCATCCCCCACTACTCCCATTACAGGAACTATTTTAGCAAGATAACACCACCCCTGGGGTTCTTCAGGAATCCATGGGTAACAGACCTTGCCACAACAGATGTAGGTTGTGTTACCTAATGCTAAGGGTCGTTGACTAACAATGGTCCTTGTGCCATTTGAATGCCCAGATACCATCAGCAGAGCCAGTAACTGTGTAACCGTGGAGTGGGAACTAGAATTAAAAAGGTCATAGATGGTAGCATTTATCACAGGATCTGAGGTGCGAAAAAATGAGTTATCAGTAAGGGAGGCCATGGAGACATTAAGTTTCGACCATTTGCACACCTCAGCTCCCCTGGAAATGTTTCCCAGTATGAAGCACCAATCTGGAGCGTGGCTTCTACTCACGATTTGAAAACTGAGGGGTTTATTGGGACTTTTTCTTATGACATTGGTAAGAACTATAGGGGGAGTTCCATTCAAGAAAGGAGTGATGTTTAAGGGAATGGCCACTAACGGGATCCTGGCTGTACTAGGGTGGAGCTTGCTGCATATCCAGCATCTCTCAAAACCAGACTTTTGTGCATAACTGTACTTAAATTTCAACAACAACATCTTGTCAGTGAACCCTGAAGAGGGTTCGGTGGGGGATATACTTCTTTTATGTTTTAAACTAGATATATTGGCTGTCTGGGATTTTCCACATATTCCTTCTAGTAGCCCTAAATCTTCTGGATGGTACACACAATTTGCTATTAACCAAGTAGGTAGGAATACTATCAAAATCAGACATGTCCAGAAGCATAATGCTTTTCCTGACACAAAAGTAGAAATCATTTTGTCAGGTACTGTGTACAAAGTTCTGTTACTCGTTTCTTCCTGTTGGTGGGAGATCCGTCTCGTCGTTCAGAGAGATTTGCTTTATGCCTTCTTGAATGTCTTTCAATTCCGGTCGCTGTTCCTGATCAGAGGAGTCTTGGGATGCTGGAGGAGGGTAAGGGGTCTGGGGTTGCTGTGGACACTTCTTTAACCGGCTGGCATGGATCCAGATGTTTCCTAGATCGGTTAGAACAGCAGTTCTGGAAACCTTCTCTATCTTCCAAGGTCCAGAGAAAATGGGTCCAACCCTCTTTTTGTGTGCCAGTTGTTTCACCAGTACTTTGTCTCCTGGGATGAAAGGATGAGTAGGTTCTGTGGAAAGAGGAGAAAAGGTGACAGAGACTTGTTCGTTCATATCCTGTAGCATACTTACCAGATTTTTCACGTACATTTCCTGTTGGGAATAGATGTTAATGTCAGTGTTTTGATCTAAGAGGGGCAGCTCTATGTTTGCAGGAATTCCCATCAAAATCTCAAAGGGTGAGAGTTTTGTTCTAGCATGTGGCGTTGTTCTGATCTGAAATAGGACAGAAGGAAGGTAATCCAACCATCCTTTCATGGTGCCCCCCGTAGCCTTTTTTAACTTGTCTTTGATGTTCCTATTCATTCTTTCCACTACTCCTGCACTCTGTGGGTGGTAAGGGATGTGCAATTTCCACTGTAAGCCTAGTAACCTGGCTAAAGTCTGTGTAACAGAGGAGCTGAAGGCAGGCCCTCTGTCTGACCATATGGCCGTTGGTATCCCGAACCTACAAACCCAATGGTTCAGTAGGCATTTGGCAGCAATTTTAGCAGTCTCACCTGTACACGGAATACCTTCAACCCAACCTGACCATTTGCATACGATCACGCAAAGGCATTTCAAATTGCCTTTTTGTTTGGGCATGTGTGTGAAGTCTATTTGCAAATCTGTTAGGGGACCCAGGGGTGGGGGCAGGTGGCCATGTAATCCATGATTTTTTCCTTGGACATTGTTTTGTGCACAGGTCAGACAACTGCTGGTGAGGAGTTTTGCCTGTTTACTCAAATTGTTAGTACAGAAAGACTTTGTGTATATGTTTGTTAGGGCGGTGGTACCTATATGTCCTGGACCATGGAGATAGGAAAGTATGAGAACACTGCTTGATTCTGGTATGCCCAATATCTTCCCCTCTTTTGACCAAAGACCTTCTTGGTCCTTGGTCAAGCCATCCTTGACCCAAAAAGAAACATCCTCCTCTGTAGCCAATCCCTGTATTTGTGCCACAATGGTCTTAAAGTTGGGTGATGTAAAATGCTCCTTGAAGAACATTGTTGTGGGGGCTGGCTGACCAATGTATAGGGCAGCGGCTTTTTTTGCTTCTTTGTCTGCCAGCGCGTTTCCTTTGGAAATTCTGCTGTTATCTGATGAATGTGCCTTTACCTTGATGACCGCTATCCGCTTTGGGAGAAGAATCGCTTGCAGGAGTGCTTTAATTTGCGTAGAGTTAGCAATTGGCTTGTTGTCAGCAGTTTTAAATCCTCTATTTGCCCATATTACACCATAGTCATGTGTGACCCCAAAAGCGTATCTACTATCTGTATAGATGTTTACCTCCTGATCAGAGAAAAGTATGCAAGCTCCAATTCTGCTACCTGTGCCGAGGAGGGTGGTAAGGCTTTTGCTTCCAACACCACATCAGGTAGTTGGACAATAGCATACCCTGTCAGGAATGTTGCATCGGAGGGGCGAGAACAACTGCCGTCTATGAAGACGTCCTGCACTCCTGGTAGGGGAATGTCAGTGAGATCTGGGCGAGGGCTGGTTATTGCTGCAACCTGTTCAACACAATTGTGCTTTTTATCAGGGTCTCGTGGTAGCCTAAGCAAAGAGTGTAAAAGTCGGACAGTGGGATTGCTTGGTGGTGCGTGTTTGAGGGTGAGGTTATCAGTATTCAGAAGTGTGATCTCATACCCACTAAGCCTTTGTGCTGTCATATGCTGTGTGTTCATGTTTTGCAGGAGATGAGTTACTGAATGAGTAGTGTAGAGAGTCAATTCATGGCCTAACACTGATTTGCTAGCCTCCTGAACTGCCATAGCACAAGCAGCAAGGTTTTGTAGACAAGATGGCATCCCTTGTACTTGGGTAGGCAACTTTTTTGAGAGATAGGAGACTGGTCGGTACCCGGTTCCATGTTGCTGTGTCAAAACCGCAGCAAAAGAATTTCCCGATACCACACAGTATAATTGAAAGGGTTTGCCATATTCTACCAATCCCAGGGCGGGGGCCTGAGTCAGACTTTGTAACAAGGCCTGAAAAGCACAGAGCCTATCTGTTGTCCAATCTATTGTCTTCGGGGCGGTGGACACGGTAGCCTCCCTCAGAATGCCATCATAATATGAACAATCTGGGATCCATTGGCGGCAATATACGATTGCGCCCAAAAATGAGAGCAAAGTTGCTTTGTCTCTTGGAGGACTGAGAGCCTGCAGGGCTGCGGCACGTTTGGGGGATACCAGCCTGGTTCCCTCCTTTAGAATGCATCCCAGGTATTCCACCTGATTTTGGCACCATTGTATTTTCTTCCGTGATGCTAGGTGGCCAGTCCTGGCCAGGTGATGTAACAGAGATGTGGAATCGACCGCACAATCTTCAGCAGATCGACTGCACAGGAGCAAGTCGTCCACATACTGTATTAGTACCGACCCGCGCTCAGCAGTCCATGACTTAATTGTCTCATTAAGGACCATGGAGAAGGCTGCTGGACTGTCCACATACCCCTGCGGTAATCTTGACCAGGTCAACTGTTTACCCCTCCCCCATGAAAAGGAGAACATGGGCAACACCCCGTCATCGATCGGGATGCTAAAAAATGCGTTCGCCAGGTCCACTACTGTGTAGCAAAGGGAATCAGCAGGTATTTTCAAAAAAATAAAAGAGATATCTGCCACCAAAGGTGGCAGAGGTATAACCTGCTTGTTAACGGCCCTTAGGTCCTGTACAAGCCTCCATTCCCCATTCGCCTTTTTTACAGGGTAGATTGGTGTATTCCAGGGGCTTATAATGTGTTTTAGAATCCCTTTGGCTATGTAATCGTTGATTAATGGTGTGATGCCTTCAATTTTTTCAAGTGGCAGGGGGTATTGCTTGTGATATTGTACTTCGGCATCTGGACGCATTTGTGGTGTGTAAGGTGTACAGTTAATAAAACCCACACTCCCTTTGTTCTCTGCCCATATGGCATGTGTTTCTAGAGTGGGTGGCAATGATACAAAGAGTCCCCTGTAGGTGTGTCTCTTTGGAGCATGTAAGTCGCAGAACGGTGAGCTGGCAGTAAGGGAGCCCCCTCTGTCAAATTTGATGGTGATATTCAGTTTTGAGAGTAGGTCCCTCCCCATTAAAGATACTGGACAATCCACAAGGACAGCAAATCTCTGTGTGCACAGTTCCTGCCCTTCTGGGGTGGCCACAGGCAATGGTGGAGTGATGGGGTGGGTAACTGATGTCCCATTTATACCAATAGAGTTTCCCTCAGTGCAGTGCGGTGTGTCATATATGGCATCATTCAGACTACTGAATGTAGCCCCTGAATCCAACAGTAGACATATCAGGTGATTGTCTACCCGCAATAGTACCTGCGGGAGACTTTTCCATGATGGATTGTAACACACAAGGCTGAGGGACGGGACATACTCTTGGCATCCCTATTGTGGTGTCCGCCGAGCTGACGGCCACTGCATCGGGATGCGTGGAGGTGGTCTATTGGGCTGAGGCTGGTATTGGGGTTGTGGTGGGGGTGGTTGGGGTTGTGGTTGGTGAGGGTACCTGATATCCTGAAGGCGACGGGGGGTGGTGTTAAGATTCCTACCTCTTCCTCTTTGGGCGTGTGTCCTAGTTCTGTAGGGACATTGGGACTTCCAGTGCCCCAGTTCCCCACAGTTAAAGCACCCCTGGTCTGGTGGATAACTCTGGTCTGGTGGATAAGATTGCATTGGTGGATAAGGTTGCATTGTCATTATGTGGGTGGGCGGAGTCCCACCAGTTGGCAGAGTCTGGGTTGGTGTCAGGGAGGGAAAAATGCCACCCTTCTGCTCAAATACCCCTGATGTTTCTCGTGACCTAGCATCTTTCATAAATTCATCTGGGGGTTGTTCTGCCCACTTTGGATTAGTGAATTTAAGCAACTGTGTCACCTTCGTATCGCCACCGGCCATAATGGTAGTGGTGAACAATTGGGGGTTGGCGTTATCTACTGCTTTCCACAGACCATATACCCGGGTACAAAATTCATAGAATTTTTCCTTTTGTCCCTGCTTTGCTAGGATAAGTTCCTGAAGTGCGGATGAACCCTTGTATATAGTAGACCAATGATTCCCCATACTTTTCCAAAAAGACACCCAATCTTTGTTTGCTTCTATGTGAGCTGTCCATAGGTCATCTACGGGATGCCTTTCTGGACTGTCAGGGTCAACTATACTAAGGATCCCTGCTATATCTTCCTTATCCAGGCTCGTCCCTGCACTGTACTTTGCAAGGAAAGCGCCGGCCTCCCTAGGGCTTTTCTTTGGGCTGGGGCATAACTCCTTTATTTTTGACAGTGTGCCCAGGGGTAGCGGAATCTGTATTACCGTTTCCCCTATATGCATAAGTGGTGCTTTAAAGGTGGCACCTAGAGTTTCCTGTTCCATTTCTATTTCTGTTTCCCCAGTAGAGGATTCACCCTGCTTTCCCTGCTCCCTTTCCTCCTGTGGGGGTTTCTGGCTTATGGCCGGTTTAGTTTGGCTTCTGAGTGTAGTGGATGGCTGTGAAGTTATCTTTTCCTCAGCCTCCTTTATCCTTCTTGCCTCTTTCTCTAGTCTCTTTTCGTACGCCTCTAAATCCTCCCTTTTCTTTTGTATCCTTTCTTCCTCTTCCTGCTGTCTCTTATTAAATTCTTTCTGTTTCTCCTCCCATTCCTTTTCCCTGGTGCTTAACTTCCTGACTCCTTCCTCTTCTCCCTCTTCCAGGGACGCTTCGTCCCTTTCACCCTTTGTTATTGCAGAATACTCTATTATTTCCGCCTTCTTTTCTAGCTCTCTTTTGTAATTTTCCAGCTCTTCCTCCCTCTTTGACATTTTCTCTTCTAATTCCTCCTTTCTTTTATTAAGCTCTTTTAACTTTTCTTCTAATTCCCTTTCCTTCGGATCCAACCTACTTATCCTCTCTTCTTCCCTCCTACGTATACCTTCTGCTCGAACTTCCTCTTCCCTGTTCCTACTTTCGTTTTCCCATCGTGTAACTTGTGCCTGATCAGCTGCCCCGTATACCATGGTGGCCAACACTGCTGGGTCCAGAGATGGATACAACTGAAGGCATGGACCCAATGTTCCATCCTCCTGTTTAACCATCACATAAGGGGGGGGGGTGCTTCAAGCTGTTGAGATAGGGTGGGTGAGTTTACTGGTTTTGGTGTGGGGGCTTTAGTTACATATTTTGTTTTATATTTGGCTAAGCATTTATTCCATGTTTTGTAACAATCTATCATATACTGGGTGTCTTCCCATTTCCCAGGTGGGTAGGAGTGCTTGTGCACCTGACACACCTTGCTCACTTCCTTCCAATCATCCTCAGAACAGGGACCTAGTGGCCCCGGGTCATGTATTCCTAATTGTTGGCATCTTTCCCTGACCCCACTTCTGGTACCAAAACTGTTAGGCGCCCGTCTTCTCCTTGTGGCCTAGGCTCTTGAGATGGCTCAGTGGAGGACCTCGCCGGCGGTTAATCAATACACATACACACAGAAAGTACGTGTTAAATGATTACAATGGTTTATTCAGGCGGTAGGCTTTTTATGCTGTCTTTACAAGACTCTGCCCCATTTTGGGGGCCAATCAAAATAATACACAACAATGTTCATTAGCATATTAGTAATTTCTTAATCTTGTGATTTCCATATATTAGTAATGTCTTCATCTTGTGACCTAAGTGTTAACCTCTACAGTTCAGGCTAAGAGGTCAACGCTTTCTTAATTTCTGCTAACGTCTGCTGACCATAAGTTGCCCAACCACAAGTTTCCTGAACTTGCTAATTCTAGCCGTTTCATATCCAACAAAAGTGTACAGAGATAAAACCACAAACAGATGTTTCCTTAGATGAAGACATCAGACATGAATGAGATAATCAGTTATTAAGTAATACTGTCATAAGATGTAAGGTGCAGTTTGTTACATACACTAAAGTATTTCATTATATTAGTTAAGCAAATAAGCAGTTCTAAACATATCTCATGTTAGGGTATAATCAATAATCAATCAATAATGCAATGGTCAATGGAATCCCCTTACACCCACAAAGGGATAATTCAAAAAATATAATTTATTACAAAGTGTGCATAATTTAAAAAAATAACAGTATTCAGTCATATCAATAATGACCAAGATTGATGCTCAATTTCAAAAGCTTGAACAGATGCTTGTGTGTATGGATAGCTGACGCGTTTTGCAGACTAGATTTATGCTTCTTCGGGGCTGTTCACCATGCATCTATATCATTGTCCAAGTTGTAAAGAAATATAACATTAGTATCAAAAATAAACAACAATTTTAAAAATCATATTAACAATCTTTAACAACATTTATGTCAGGAAAAGCCCTCTTGCAGTTTTCTCAGCAGATTGAGGGTTAAACGAATGCCTGTGCATAGAAGTGCCTTCCGGCGCTCGCGCACGCGCAATAGCGCCAATAGCGCTAATAGTGCTAACAAACGTACGCGCATACGCAATAGCGCCAATAGCGCTAACGTGCATACGCGCATGCGCAATAGTGCCACTTGGCGCCAAAGATAGGCTATTTAAAGAAGACTGTTTCAATGCTGCCTTGCTGTCCGGTCTACAGCGTTTCCTGAGACCCCTGCTACCTTGTTACCAGTTTTCCTGTATCCAGTACTTACTTGGCTTGTTCCTGACTTAACTGCTTGCTGCCCACCCCGATCTTGGCTTGGACTCTGACTATTCTCTTGGTTTGCCCTTCTGTACCTGATCTGCCCGCCAGTACCTTGACCCGGCTTGTCTGCACCTCCCTGCTGTCTGCAACCTGCTACAGGACTACAGTGCACCTCCCTGCCGTCTGCATCCTGCTACAGTACTACAGTGCACCTCCCTGCTGTCTGCAACCTGCTACAGGACTACAGTGCACCTCCCTGCTGTCTGCAACCTGCTACAGGACTACAGTGCACCTCCCTGCTGTCTGCAACCTGCTACAGGACTACAGTGCACCTCCCTGCTGTCTGCAACCTGCTACAGGACTACAGTGCACCTCCCTGCTGTCTGCAACCTGCTGCAGGACTACAGTGCACCTCCCTGCTACCTGCATCCTGCTACAGTACTACAGTGCACCTCCCTGCTGTCTGCAACCTGCTACAGGACTACAGTGCACCTCCCTGCTGACTACAGGATCCTGCCTTCTACTTCAGTATTCCAGTCAGGCACTTGTGCCCCTCTGTACTTTCGAGTTCCTGTTCACACCTTCAGGGGTTCTTAAGTCAGAGGCATACGAGAGGCCGTTCTCTGCATTCCGGGCTCCACCTACCAGGTACGTGACAATTTATCATTAAAGTGCTCACCAAAATGTCCTGACATTGGTCAAGAAAGTAACCGCAACATCAGAGAGAGAGGATGAGTCACATCCAGTGACAAAGAGGTGATGTCAGAATCACCAATATGATCTTGTGGATGTCAGACTATATATATGGTTTGGATGGTTATACCACTGATAATCTAAAAGTTCAAAATATATGTACGTTGAGATGCACAGGCATCATATATTAACATATATGTACCCCATGAGTGCAGGACTGGCTCAAAGTGTACATCGTAGGGTGCCATGTTTTGGTAAAACCATAGATGAGGGGGAAATGCCTCACCATATTGCTGAGTCGCATGCACATAAGAAGATCGTCAACCAGACAATCAACCCACGGCCCCAGGTTGTCACTGTTAATATATATAACTAGGATTAGGGGGAGAAAATAAATATCACGCTGACCATCAAAATATATAGCCACTGAACAATATTACATAGAGACAGACAGCACACTCATAGGGACAATATAAGCATGCAAAAATGCAAAAAGAAGAACAAAAAGTATAAAGAACTACCTGGTCAGTTTCCACCCAAGAGAACAGAGGATAAACCATAGGGTGCTGTGGTCGGAGTGTGATAACACTGCGATCCGTGGCCAATGCTAGCTCGTCAGAATCCAGTGTGTCCTGGTTAGGGGCTGGATGGAGCTCCTCTTCCACCTATGGTGTGTTTGATAAGGTCCTCCCCGGTTGCCATGATGTGTGTCACAACGGACTGCTCATCCACACTGCCCTTATATATATGGTCTCAACCAGAAGTGAATGAGCAGAGATCTGCTCACCGACACCACTTCCGGTGCGAGTATCCCCTGGGTTGCGCATGCGCAA
The DNA here is from genome assembly GCA_037952835.1 of Lithobates septentrionalis. Taxonomy (NCBI): domain Eukaryota; kingdom Metazoa; phylum Chordata; class Amphibia; order Anura; family Ranidae; genus Lithobates; species Lithobates septentrionalis. The sequence goes on along the minus strand of JBBDGP010000182.1, from coordinate 2,711,307 downwards.
TGACTCACCAGCCACCGTAAGAGCGGCGGACGAAGAGCCAGAGGTAGAGGCACCACCCAGCTGCCAAGATAGAAAAGGATAGCTGGTAATCAAGGAGACAGTAACCTCCCCGTCCACAGGGGACACCATGGTTGGGATCAACATGCCTACATATAGGTGTGGAAAGCAGACCGGCATCAAGATAGTATAGATAAACCCATATACGTCTCGCAAAGGTATGCTTAATTTTGCCAATATAAAATGCACCACATGTGCACGTTAGCCAAATAGACCACACCGAGAGTACGGCAATCAGAATACGACCTAAATTTCATGTATCCACCCCTGGGTAGTGGGCAACCCTCGCCCTCCTTTATCCAGGGACATTGGTCGCAGTTACCACATCTGTATGTACTACTACCCCCCACAGCTCCTTCCATTATTGGTAGTAATGAAAGATGGCTATGTACAAGGCTGTTCCTTACGGATCGAGACCTCCTATATACTATTTCTGGACGATCTGATATGTATTTTGAAATTATTGGATCTTCTGCGAGAAAATGCCAATTTTAGGCTATTAATGCATGGAATTGATTTTGATGGGCACTGGAGGTAGTGATCAATTTTGTGGTAGAGTTGTTATTCTGGATCCTAGGTTTGAAAATTAGTTGCTCACGTTGGTTGGACCTTGCCCTCTGATAGGCCCTTTTAGGGACCATATTGCTGGGCTTTAGCTTCATTCTCTAAGCCTTCTTCTCTGGTAGGAATGAGCCGAATGGTTCGATTCACAGAAGAACATGCGAACAGGAAAAAAATTTGTTCGAACACGCGAACACCCTTAAAGTCCATGGGACACGAACATGAATAATCAAAAGCGTTCATTTTAAAGGCTTATATGCAAGTTATTGTTATAAAAAGTGTTTGGGGACCTGGGTCCTGCCCCAGGGGACATGTATCAATGCAAAAAAAAGTTTTAAAAACGGACGTTTTTTCGGGAGCAGTGATTTTAATAATGTTTAAAGTGAAACAATAAAAGTGAAATATTCCTTTAAATTTCGCACCTGGGGGGTGTCTATAGTATGCCTGTAAAGTGGCGCACGTTTCCCGTGTTTAGAACAGTCCCTGCACAAAATGACATTTCTAAAGGAAAAAAGTAATTTAAAACTACTGGCGAATATGAATTGTCGGTCCCGGCAATACAGATAAAATAAGTCATTGAAAAAAATGGCATGGGATCCCCCCAGTCTATTACCAGTCCCTTTGGGTCTGGTATGAATACCCCGAACCAAAATTTAAAAAAGAAATTGCGCCGGGGCGCCCCCCCACCTAAACTGTACCAGGCCACATGCCCTCAACATGGGGAGGGTGCTTTGGGGTAGACAAGGGCCTCAACCCCACAACCCTTGCCCGGTGGTTGTGGGGGTCTGCGGATGGGGGGCTTATCAGAATCTGGAAGCCCCCTTTAACAAGGGGACCCCAGATCCCAGCCTCCCCCCCTGTGTGAAATGGTAACGGGGTACAAATGTACCCCTACCATTTCACAAAAAAAGTGTTAAAATGGTAAAAATGACAAGACACGGCTTGGGAGAAGTCCTTTATTAAAAAATAAAAAATAAAAATGTCCCACGAAGTCCATTCATCTTCTCTTTCTCCACCGACGGACCAAAAAAGAAATGAAAAAAAAGCCGCACCGACCCGCCTCCATGGGAGGCTCCCGCCGTATGATGCGTCTTTGCTTTGACAGTTCTTTTATAACTGAGGGCGGGGCCACACCGTGACATTCCCGGGTGACCCCGTCCCCTCTGATGCACGGGGACTTCCCTATGGCTTTAGAGAGGCGTCAGAGGGGGCGGGGCCGCCCGGTTACGTAGACATGCCCCAACAACAGGAAGGGGGGCCATCACGCACACAGCAATCACATGAGCACACAACCAAGAAAAATACTGTATGTAAACAATACACATTGTAGACATACTGTACAAAATATCATCCAATTATACATATTACATTTACATTTCAATGTATATATCCCCAGGATAAAAAAATAGAAGGAAAGAAGGGAAGGAAGGCATGGGTTTGAGTGGAGGGAAAAGAGAGAAAAGGGGGAAGAGGAGGGGGGGAAAGACCCCTTGGCCCACAGACTAAACAGGTCTGACAAACAAGGAGGTCTTTGAAAAATAATTTACATTTCAGAGATATACAAAAAGGCCTTTTTTGAGGAAAGTAAGAAGTAATGGGTTAACAACTCACTGTTGTTCTGTAGCAACGTATGTAAATTAAGCCTTAAACATTTATGCAAACAATTCCTACAGGTGTCCCAATTTTTGTTGATTACTTACAAGCTCTTTCTCTGTATTAAAGCAGTGTTAAAAAAAGACTGTGTTACTACACCCTCTTAAGCAATATTTGTATAGTTTTGTACTGCAGGAAGTAGTATATTGCTCTCAACATGACAAGAAAAATGCAATTAACAAAGGAAGACATTATAACCTATAAAAGTGTTGGTCTTTCTGTTAGAGATATTGCAAAGAAGGTGTCAGTGAGTACAGTTTCCTACACCATCAAATGGCCCTTGAAAACCAGAGGAAACTCTGCCAAGAGGAGATCTGCTAGACCCAAAGCCACAGCAGAATCAGAAGACAAGCTTTTGAAGGTCAACAGCTTGCGTGACAGGTGGCTCACAGGATAACAGCTTCAAGCACAGCACGACACCCTGACTTCAGAGTTGAAAAAAATTTATATGAACAGTGCACTACATACCAGCAATCAGGAAAGTGTTTGCCACATTGCTTGTTAGTAGAGTTGGGCAAAGGATGCTCCGGCTGAACATTGGCTGTTTACCTGTTCGACAAACACCCGAATTATCGGGGCGTTTGACCATTTGTTCGGCCCGCAGAATGACCACACTGTACTGTGGGCTGCACAGTGCATTGGAAACCCTGATTGGCTGAAGCAATGAAAACTTTGCCCAATCAGGGCACAGATCACTGTCAGAGCCATGATTGGAGAAAGTAATGATGACTCTCTTAGTCCCGCCCCACACTATATAAATATTCTCTCCTGAGCAGCTATTTGCAGTGTGATATTGATGTGCAGAGAGATAGAACAGGGCTCTCTTCAGTGCTGCTAGCGAGTTAGCATGCTATAGTGTGCTATTGTAATTTTATTGTCAGTGTAGAATATCAGTTTAGTGTGAATCTAGTGATAGTTCAGTGTGAGTGTAGTGTGACCATTCATTTTTACTTTAGTGTCAGTTTTGTAAGTGTAGTGTGACCATTCATTTTATTTTAGTCTCAGTTTTGTGAGTGTAGTGTGACCATTCATTTTTACTTTAGTGTGAGTTTAATTTGTCAGGGCAGGTTTCCTGCAGTATATATCAGTGCATTACTGTTCGTTTAACACAGTATATATCAGTGCATTACTGTATGTTTAATGCAGTATATATCAGTGCGTTACTGCACATTTAAAGTAGTATATATCCGTGCATTGCTGCACGTTTAACACAGTATATTTCAGCTGCGTTACTGTACTTTTAACGCAGTATATATCTGTGCATTACTGAACATTTAATGCAGTATATATCCGTGCGTTACTGCACGTTTAACACAGTATTGTCAGGGCTGTGCTCAGCCCTCCCTTCTCAGTTCTCAGCTGTTGGTTAATTGCAAGCACTCATCGTTCCACAGTGCCTCATCTGGTGATCATTTCCTGCTCGTCAGCCAGCCCCCTCTGGGTATTTAAACTGCCTGGTTCATTTCTCCCATGCCTTCGCCTTGGTCAACATATCTGATTCTCTGCTGTGTTCCTGTTAAAGACTTGCCTGGCTGACGTCCCTTCTGTTTCCTGATCCTGTTGGTGCCTCTGACTACTACGCTGATCTCCCTAGCTATGTTTTGACTCAGTTTACTATTTGTACCATTTTTACCACTATATTAAAAGGTGTGATTTTTACTGCATTTTCTGTCTCCGTCTGATTCATGGTTCCTGACAAGTATATATCAGTGCATTACTGTACGTTTAACACAGTATAAATCAGTGCTTTACTGCACGTTTACCGTAGTAAATATCAGTGTGTTACTGCACTTTTAACACAGTATATATCAGTGCATTACTGCATGTTTAACGCAGTATGAATCAGTGCTTTACTGCACATTTAATGTAGTAAATATCAGTGCATTACTGCACTTTTAACACAGCATATATGAGTGTTACTGCACATTTAACACAGTGTATATCCGTGCGTTACTGCATGTTTAACGCAGTATATATCCGTGAATTACTGCATGTTTAACGCAGTATACATCAGTGCGTTACTGCACGTTTAACGCTGTATATATCCGTGCATTACTGCACATTTAACGCAGTATATATCAGTGCGTTACTGTACATTTAATGCAGTATATATCAGTGCGTTACTGCATGTTTAACGCAGTATATATCCGTGCATTACTGCAAGTTTAACGCAGTATATATCAGTGCGTTACTGTACGTGTAATGCAGTATATATCAGTGTGTTACTGCACGTTTAACGCAGTATATTTAAGTCATTACTACTAGTTCAACACAGTAATGTGTTCAACGTAATACTGTACGTTTAACGCAGTATGTTTTAGTGCGTTACTGCATGTTTAACGCAGTATATTTAAGTCATTACTACTAGTTCAACACAGTATATATCAGTGCATTACTGCATGTTTACTGCATTATATTTGAGTGCGTTACTGTATATTTAACAAAGTATATATCAGTGCACTACTGTTCGTTTATTGCAGCATATTTGAGTGCATCAGTGCACCTTTTCCACAGTATATTGCAGTGTGTCAGTGCAGTTTTTAGGGGTGACTAAAGCCTTGTACACATGTTCGGATTTTCCACAGACAAAACGTCAGAATTTGGTCCGAAGGGTGTGTGCTGTGAACTTGTCTTGCATACAAACGGTACACAATTATCAGCCAAAAACACGAACGTAGTGACGTACTGGACATACTACGAGCCGATAAAGAGAAAGTTCAATTGTCAGGCGCCACCCTTTGGGCTCCTTCTGCTAATTTCGTGTTAGTAGAAGTTTGGTGAGTGTTGATTTGCACTTTTCATTTTGCGCTTTTCATTTCATTTCTGAATGGCCGTTCGTCAACCATCCATGTTGCAGAATCAAAGGAAATAACGTGCTATTTATTATTGGCCTTGAAGTTATTGCTTTGACCCAAGTCCAGTCCAGGAACCGGAGGAGGAGGATTTCTTGGACCAAAAATTGGTTGCTTTATTAATCGTGACCAATTATGTCATATGCTTTTGCTGCGGGAGCTCCAGGAGAATAATCCAGATGATTTTCGGAATTATCTCCGGATGACCCCTGCTTTCACCAACTCTTGGCATTGTTGACCCCCTATATTAAGAAGCAGGACATATGCATAAGACTTTTATTTTATTTTTTGGTTGAATAATAATGATTTGATTTGGTATATTTTCTATATTTTTGGATGCATAGAATGCACTTTTTGGTTAAGTTCTATTGGCAGATAGCATGTCTAATTTTATTTGTTTTCTTTTTTTTAAAGCACAATAAAAAATTGTGTAGAATAATACTTGGCTACGTGTTTTACTTCAAATGACAGTTTGGAAGTACGCAGTTACATTTTAAAAAATGCAATGTAAAATTAACAAGAGACACCAACATAGTTGTATCTTTGATCTTAAAAACTATGGGATAATGATGTTGTGGTTTACTTGCCAAAAAAAAAAACACAAATAATAATATTATTCTTGATATCACTAAAAAAAAAAAGCCTTTAAAAATATGTTTGGCAGAACTCCATCAGTATCACCAGCAAAGCAGCTTCATTATTATCCCTTTAAAGAAGAAGAGAATTGTGTGCTGCATTTCGAGATTTCATAATTTGCCGCATCACGAATGTTAATTCTCCATTACGAACGCTAGTTTACAAGACTGACGGCTTCCGGCTCATCCTTGCTTCCGACCATGCATGTTTGTACTTTGAACTTTTGTATGACGGACTTGTGTACACTGGATAGGAAAATCCGACAACAGACATTTGTCTGTGGAAAATTTATAAGCCTGCCATCCAACATTTGTCCGCGGAAAATCCGACAACAATTGTCCGATGGAGCGTACAAACGGTTGGATTTTCTGCTAACAGTCTGTCATCACACAATTCCCGGTGGAAAATCTGATCGTGTGTACGAGGCTTTGAAGTGAAAATAACAATTCGGAAGGGAACCAATGTTTAAGCTTGCCCGGGGATCACTGCCACATCCCAAATACGGAAAGGAAACCAAGAAAGGAAGTGTGCCCCAAGGGGGATACTATGGGCAGTGTGTCGCCGGGCAATGAATGGATGGTGCAGGCGTGAAATACACAATTAATGTTAAAAGTTTTATAACAAAAGTTTATTGAGTAGAAAAATATACACACAAATCTATAATATAAAATCGCATGAGCGGAAGAGACAAAGAACAGTGGTAATCAAACTGCTAACATGCTTTGGTATACTATCCCAGTAAATACAAGATGACCTGCTGGGGTGAAAATACGGCCGCACATGATACTCTACATGTTTCGGAAAATAAAGAGGTTCTATCTCCTCTATATAGTGTATTTCCTTCTTCAGGAGTTTCGGGAAAGCAGTTATGATATTTTTCTAGAAAGGAGAAAAAGGGATATATTTGTGTATATAGGTATAAGTCAGTCACTATATTAAACACCAAAATAGGGTATAAAACCATTATGTCTGAGAGTATGAGAGACTGTTTAAATTACAGACAAGACATGAGGACAGAGCAAACTCTCAGACTGAGCGAACATATTTATACAGAAGTACTCACGAGGCATATGACTCTTCAGCATATATACTGTACACAGATATACCACGAGAAGGACTCCCACTTCCTAAGGTTCGAAAGATTACATCACTCGGTTAAAGATCCAAATACTGGATATGATTTAAGGGATGGAGCCCAAGAGGGAGAGTATGGAGGAATTTGCAGATTCTGGCCTTGACATAGATCCCCACACGGACGGCAAGCCAGGGCTCACAAGAGCCACCAAAGCTGGGCGGGCTATACAAACACCCGCAGAGTCAGAGACAAGGAAGAGGGGGGTGTTTTGAGAGATATGTATCCCATATTAGAGATATTGGGCTGGTTGAGCCTTAACATTTAATGTCTTTTCACAGCACAGTGTGTAAGATACTGAGGCATGTTAGTGACAATCACAGTTAGAATTGACATACCTGGTCTCTGATGTTTCAGTGTAAGCAACTCCTGCAGGGAAGGAACGCTCCTCTCGGCTGTGTAGCAGAGAAGAGTGTGGGTGAGGCCGGTACTAAGTATTCTATCTGGTGTGGGGTGTGACACTTGCGGGCCAATCAATAACTTGCAGGGCGGGGTAAACTTGGGTGGCAGCGATACAGCTGATTGTCAAGCCGACCGGAGCGTAATGTCCGGAGTAGACATCAGCTGTATGCAGGTATGTTTGTAATAGCCGCCCACTGTAGCTCCTCGGCCTGGGCGGCGGCCGACGCCGCCGTGTCATCAGACGCGGTGACGTCACTCGTCGACAGAGGCCGCCGACACGGAAGGAGAGAGGGTGTTTCACCGCTCAGGTGGACACAGACCCAGGTGTGAGATTGATGTAGGATTTCCAGAGTAGAAGAGTTCCAGGTGCTGGCTGAATGCTAAGTGGAACAGGCTTGAAATGAGAAGATCTGGATGCCGCAGCTTACTCAGCTCCGAGTGCGAAACGCGTCAGCTAATCCTGTACTTTCTGCATGATGGTCTTGTAATTTTGATGATCCCATCTTTCTAATAAAGTCAAGTTTTCTACTACATCCGGTGTGCGGCATCCAGATCTTCTCATTTCAAGCCTGACACAGAAGGAGAGCAGTCTGATGGGGTAGGAGTGGAAAACTCCCAGTGCGCAGGCGTGAGACAGGGCGTCGGGCGCGTGCACATCAGCACTGCTAAGGGAATGCCGCTGTCCCCAGAGAGGGGATACAGAGGCCTTTCCGTGCCGGGGAGCACCGGCGAGCCATCGCCAGGGGGCACACTGATCAAAGCCACATCTATGAGTGCAGTAATTTCATTGGTGTAGTTATTTTTGGGGGAATTTAAATTTAACCTATTCCGAGCTGTTCAGAGGTGGAAGTTCCATCTTTACAAAATATTCCTGGAAAGACACAAGCATGTATAAATTTTCTTAATATTACAGTACAGATATATATAAATATATATAGGCTGAACAACAAGATTTCTATGCTGGTTAGTCTTGTGAGCACATTCTATTTTTTATATCATGGGAATAAATGATTATCTTTTAGACACATCAATGTAAGCCTAATGCAAAGGCAAATGAAGGACATGGAAAGGGTAGTAATAAGACTAGAATAACAGGGTGAGGGATAGGAGCGGCAGCCCAGCATATGTAATCTGCATTGGGCATAAAAGTATTGGGATGAAATAAAAGAACAAAAAATAAAAAATAAAATATGAAAAATTGAAAAATTACTTAATACATAAGCACAAGAGATTCAGGATATTGAGTGCTTGAGTGGAAGATAGGGCAGAATGGCTTGATGTGACAAGCCACTGTCCTAAAATTCCTTGTCATAACCACCTAGGCTTTGGCTTTGAAGTGAAGAATCTGTATAAGGTATGTAAAAATTGGTGCTGCGCTGTTCTTTAAAAAAAAAAAACTATGCTGCTAGAGGTAGTAGTACAAAGGTAAATGAACACGTAAAACGATATAAATATATTAAAAAAAGAAACAATATAAGAATAAGTACAATCAATATAGAGCACTTCTATACCCAATAGATGCAGTGTGATATTCCACAATAATCGGTGGTAATAGCAAAGTGCAAAGTGCAAGAAAATCATTCAATAAAGACTTAAGGCCAGATGTGATAAGTATCTTACTGGAAACACTAAAATAAATATACAATCACTAAAAACCTCAATGGATCATGCAAATAGGCAAAAAACATTGTGCAAAAAACAGCAATTAATAAAAATAAATGTGCAACGTGCAATCAATATGTGCAAACATTGCAAATGCAGTGTATAATAAACATATAACCAAAATAAGTCCACTGTAGAACTTGTGGAAATTCAAACAAAGGCAAACGTGTGCAAAATATATATTGGGACTGGGAATGTAGTCCAATGCGATTAAATCCTCTTTTTTGTGGCTAATCAGAAAATGTGCAAAAAAGTGCAATAAGGTGCTGAGAGCATGGGGGTGATCTCCTCTTCATGCACAGGACACACAGTGGTGTGAAGTTGCTGGTAATGGCTGCTTCTCCCTTGTACTCCGAACTGCCTCTCACTTAGATTCCTGGGCTGGATGGAGCTATTAGTGAGTCTTTGTCTCTCAGTGGAGCAGGAGGGGGATTAAAGGAAAGAAAGGGCCAAATAGTGTAGTATTTCAATCAGAGGTTGGTTTTTATTAAAACAATGGTGAGGGTACTCACTTCACTTACAAGAAAAAAAAACACAGAAAACTTATCTCCTATGAGCGGCGAGCTCGTTTGCATATATCAGTCTTGGATGCCTATCCCGTCCCTACGCGTAAAGTCACGGCCACATGACTTTATCGGGGATAAAGGGAGGCATCATAGGTATCCTGCCCTTCATTTACATGGTAACGCAGGAATAACTGTACACTTTCATACACCTCACTCATTCCCGCAGCAACCATGGCTGTGTTCTCCTTTATGGAGAAGAGACAAGTGAATTTAGAAGAAGTATTTAACACTGCTAATGCCAGTAACAATAAAAACACAGATTTGGAGAGCCTAATGAGAAAACTGGGACATAATATGGAAAAAAAGGTGAGCCTATGGTTTGATGTAAGCACTTTTGAAACCTACCTTAAGGAGAATATTGTGCCTAGGAGGTTAAGATGGGATATACCTCCAAATGATGGCTTGACTGGCCAGGAGTCGAATGATGAATGGTTCAAATATTTTAACGAAAAAGGCTTGGAACTGCTTACGTTCCTATTACAAAGGAAACAAAGGAGAACTAGAAAAATTGATCAGAATATTGCTGAAATAAGGGAGGAATTAGAAACATACAAAGATACGGCCGAGTTCAAAACCCTCACTGCACAGCTTAATAAAGATCTCACTAAAAAAGATAGAGAAGTCCAGCAGAGAAAAAGTAAGAAGTATATTAGAGATATGAATGACTTCCAAAATGACCAGGTTTTTAAAGGGCAGAGCCAACTTGGCAAAAAGGATACTATCTCAACATACTCTACACCAGAAAAAACAGTGAGGATGTACCCACAACACGCAAATGAACAACCTGGGCCAAATACCCAGAATAGAGGATACCAAGATCACAGAGACGGAAACAGAAATATGACCCCTAGACAACAGACCTACGATGAGAGATATTGGAACCCTCTTATCAACATACCCCCCATCGGACTGATAGAAGACTTCAGTATAACGATCGGACAAAGCAAAATGGCTGGAAAAAGCCATACTATTGGAAAAACAATAGGAAGCCTCAGAATAGGAACAACTGGCACAAACCGCCATACGATCAGAGGGAATATAGGGGACCACCACAGGAATATAGGGACCAAAGGAAACCAACATATGAATATAAGGACGATAGGGCACCACCATATGAACCCTATGGACCACGAGGAAGGAGCCCTGTACAGGAATACGGATATGGTGATAGAAGAGGCCCACAACAGAGAAACTACTACCAGAGCGAACGAAGCCCGATACCGACTTATAACTATTATGCTCCACTAATGAATCGAGACGAAGAAGAAAAGTATGATAGACAACACCCCTCAAACTACGTAGGCCCTGACTCTAATAGGTCTTTCTTGAGCAGAGGCAAGGAGAATTACCCACCGAGAAATTTTGACGAAATAAGAGGGATGAGAAGAAGCCAGGAAAGAAGAGAGGACGGCGATCCGGTAAGAGAGAGCAAAAGAAAAAGAGAGTAAAAGGTGAAGGCATCTTCAATCTTAGTGGTCAAACATTAACACACAAAGAAATTGGGGTTCTCGACAAAGGTTTGAAGTATGCACCAACCAGGAACTTAAGATAATTTTCAGACCTATATTGGAATTCAGAAATTTGTGAGAAAGCTCAATATCAAGAAATACATCATAGGAAACCCCTTCAGACACAGACCTCCAGATACCAGTAATGATGGTATTTTACATAGCACACTGAGAAATAAATCTGTTTTTAACACCCAAGTTAAGGATAATAAATATATTGAAGTTTTTAAAAGAGTTTTTTTAGATGATATCAAAGATCTTAAGATAAAGAAGAAAGAAGAACCAAGAAGTTATATTAAAAGTTATTATTCAGAATTATTTGGAAACTCACAAAAAGAAAGGATCTGGTCATCCGACCAGCAGATAAGGGAGGTGGGATCGTTATCCTCTCAAAGGAACAATACCATGACAGCATGAAGAATATGCTTGGAGATGCAAATACGTACAGTAAGTTATTGAGTAATCCCATGTTCAAGTGCAGGAAGGCACTCGAACAAGTTGTACATCTGGGGCTGAAGAAAAATATATTGAATAAAAAAGAAGCCAGATTTCTTATACCCGATTCCTGTCGCACGCCTATCATATTATTGGAAAAGAGTGATCTCGCGCATTCAAATCTATTCACACATAGTGTAAAATAACATATATAATGACATGAATAATAACTATCGAATAGATGAAATAAATAGTGAATAATCCTGAAAAAAACAAAAAAAACAAAAAGTGTGTATAAATAATCAAAAAAAACCCCAGAAGACTGGCTCTGTGAAGACAGAGCCAGTCTTCTGTACATCATATGAACTTGCACTTTAATTGCACTATTATTGAGCACTTGAAATTTTAACTTTTTGGGTTTTTTTTGATTATTTATACACCATTGATTTTCACGATTATTCACTATTTATTTCATCTATTCGATAGTAATTATTCATGTCATTATATATGTTATTTTACACTATGTGTGAATAGATTTGAATGCGCGAGATCACTCTTTTCCAATAATTTTATCGAAGTGTAGTGTGAACACTTTTAGATTTTGCCGCTATCTTTTTTAAGATATCACCACACATATTTATTTTTTATATTTTCTATATTATTTTTATTTTTTACATTATTTTTATTACTTACGTGTTTATTTTTACACATTTTTCACTATTACTCACTTATAGCGAGAAGGACACCTCCACTTACGCCTATCATATACTCATTACCTAAAATACATAAAGACAAACTAAATCCACCACCGAGGCCAATAGTGAATGAAATAGATTCACTCTCTTCCAGAATGGGCCAATACATAGATGTTTTTTACAACCAGCTGTACAAAGCACAAAAGCATACCTAAGAGATACAAAACAAATGTTGCAGATTTTGGAAAACATCCCTAAAGAAGAAGGACCTTGGATTATGGCCACCGCAGATGTTTCATCTCTTTACACGATAATATTCCACTACCAAGCATGTGAAGCTGCCAAATGGGGCCTGAGGACATACACAAATTACCTTGTATACAAAGAAAGTTCTTAATAAAATGTCTCGACTTTTGTTTAAAAAATAACTACTTTTGGTATGACAAAAATTATTACCATCAACAGACCGGGGTTGCGATGGGGGCTAAATTCGCCGCAAGTGTAGCCAGCCTATTCATGGCCCAGTGGGAAGAGGAAAATGTGTTCAATGACAGACCTAATGAATTAGTAATATACAAAAGATATATAGATGATGTTTTTGTATTGTGGAAATATCAGTGAGAAGAGTGTGACTTTCCTAGAACTGGAGATTATACAAGAAGACTCCAAACTCTGGTCACAAACGCACTTTAAAAATGTGGATAGGAACAGTTACCTCCCAATAGAGAGTTGCCATCACAAAAATTGACTTTATAATGTCCCTAAAGGACAACTTATGCGACTTATGCTGCGTACACACGGTCGGACTTTTCGGCTACAAAAGTCTGACAGCCCGCCCGACAGACTTTCAACGGACTTTCGACGGACTTTTGGCGGACTTGCGGGGGACTTTCCAACGAACGGACTTGCCTACATACTAACACACAAAAGTCCGACCGATTCGTACGTGATGACATACACCGGACTAAAATAGGGAAGCTGATAGCCAGTAGCCTTAGCTGCCCTAGTGTGGGTTTTTGTCCTTTGGACTAGCATACAGACGAGCGGATTTCTGGGTCCGGCGGAGTTACGACGTAAAGATTTGAAGCATGTTTCAAATCTAAAGTCCGTCAGATTTGCAGCTGGAAAAGTCCGCTGAAAGTCCGGGGAAGCCCACACACGATCGAATTGTCCGCTGGATTTGGTCCGTCGGCGTCCGTCGAACTTTTGTAGACGAAAAGTCAGACTGTGTGTACGCGGCATTAGACGCAATTGCACCAATCTTACCACTTTTTTAGACCAGGCAGATAAGATAGGACAGAGATTCACCGGGAAAGGCTACGACCATTTATTTATTAAAAATAAGATAGTAGAAGTGACAGGAATGAATCGGGATGAACTGATCAAAGATAAGAGTAAACAAGAATCTATGACAGTAGCACTTTTAATCCTGGATTTCAACGCACAATATAAGAAAATAGAAAAAAATTATCAAACGACACTGGCACATCCTTCTGGCAGACAAACAACTACAAGACACTCTACCCACTAACCCTAAGTTTATATATAAGAAAGCACCTACCATTCGCGACAAAGTAGTCAAGTACATAATAGATCCACCTAAGAGGAATTTTACCTTTTTTACCGGAAAAGGTTTCTATCCTTGCAAGAGATGTTTTGTATGCTTGAGAACTAAACGTCCGAACGAAAAGAAATTTAATTTCATAACCACAAGCACGGGAGACACGTATGATATTAAAAACTTCATCTGTTGTAATGCGGAAGAAGCAGTATACGCCTTGGAGTGCAGTTGCGGCCTGCAATATGTCGGCCGCACAAAAAGACCCTTGAAGGTACACATTAAGGAGCATGTTTGGATAAACATAGTGTATCCAAACATTTCCTTTTATGCCACAATAAAGATCCCTCCCATCTGAAATTTTGGGGAATAGAACCATATATCAAACATTGGCGGGGGGACACAAAGTTAGGACCCTCAGGCAGCTGGAATCAAAATGGATATTTACATTAGATACTTTCTCGCCCAGAGGTCTCAATATCGAATTTGACCTCAATTGCTTTCTTAGCGACTTTTAATTATGCGTCTTTTCCCCCCATGCTGGTTTTAGCGATTTTTAGATTTTTTATTACTTCTCAGTGTGCTCTTTGTTTTTCCCTTCCCCCCTCCTCTCTCTCCCCCCCTTCCCCCTCCTCCCCTTCTCCACCCCCCCTTTCCCGTGCGGTCACCTATCCTGTTCATTTAATTTTATTTAAATTTTATTTTTGTGAGACTTATTTGACCCTCATTTATTGTAGCAGGTTAAGTTTGAATCTTTTGCCTGTGTGATTTTACTTGTATTTTGCACATGTCAGTGCTGCAGTCTATCCGGACCCGTTCGAGATAGATACACTTTTTTTATACATTTTTTAATTAATAAAATTATTTTAACATATTTTTATTTTTCAATACTGCTATTTTTGGTAATTTCCGAAAATATATATCATATTTTGCAAGATTGTTTTATTGCGTTTTTGTGATGTCAGTCTGTCATGTCAGCACCTTTAGTATGTATCTCAGCTTTTGATACTCTGCTGAAAGTTCTCCCTTCTCTTAGATTAATGCCGCACCCATCCCATGTAGGATCTGGGTATTGGTCATGCCCCTTCTGGTATCAAACAGGCTGTGATTGGCGGCTGGATTATGTAGTGATAGACCACCTAGAAAATGAACTCCCGGAAAATGGCCACCAATACTATTACTATATAAAGCTATGGGAAAATGGCCGCCCATTGAACTTAATAGGAGATGCTATTTAAGGACACCTATGATGCCTCCCTTTATCCAATGATGAAGTCACGTGACTGTGACGTCACGCGTAGGGACGGGATAGGCATCCAAGACTGATATATGCAAACGAGCTCGCTGCTCGTAGAGGATAAGTTTTCTGTGTGTTTTTTTCTTGTAAGTGAAGTTAGTACCCTCACCATTTTTTTAATAAAAAAACCAACCTCTGATTAAAATACTACACTATTTGGCCCCTTCTTTCCTTTAATCCCCCTCCTGCTCCACTGAGAGACAAAGACCCACTAACAGCTCCATCCAGCCCAGGAATATAAGTGAGAGGCAGTTAGGAGTACAAGGGAGAAGCAGCCATTACCAGCAACTTTATGCGGTTACCTCTTTACCGCAAGGTAAGAGGCCACTTCACACCACTGTGTGTACTGTGCACGAAGAGGAGATCACCCCCATGCTCTCAGAACCTTATTGCACTTTTTGCACATTTTCTGATTAGCCACAAAAAGAGGATTTAATCACATTGGACTACATTCCCAGTCCATTTATATATTTTGCACACGTTTGCCTTTGTTTGAATTTCCACAAGTTCTACAGTGGACTTATTTTGGCTATATGTTTAAAGCGAGTGGCCTCTGTGGTATATTTAGTAAGGTAAGCAAAATTAGAGACTTGTACCATCATCCAGGAATCTAGTGTTTAAGGAATGTTGGGAGCCTGATCCCCAACCAAGCTACCAAAAGGAAATGAGGGCATTTGGACTGTTGCGGTACAGTAAAAAGTGTTACAATATAAATAGTATATCAATGAAAAATAATAATTAAACAATTGATTTATTGATGCAGAAAACAAATCATCAGTTACACGGTAAAACATGGTAACAACAGTAAAGTCATTAACCCCAAAAGGGGAAAAAATTGTACAGTAGAAAAATTCATCTCAGATATCGTGTTCCTCGACTAGTTTTGTGGATACTGGACGCTTCATCAGGAGAGAATCTGTAGATTGTATTTCTGACTAAACAGTCGAAACCTAATAATTAATAAACATATATATATATATAATGAGGTTGCTAAAAGACTTTATAATACAGCATCATGAGTAGACAAAGTATTAATGAAGCTAAAAGGGGAAGGAGCGAAGCTGCTTACCCGTGTCCCAGCAGACCCCAACCGCAGGGCTCTACCACCACAAAAGATCCCCCCCGCTGCGACCCGGTGGAGCTGCAAAAATGATGAAAAATGATCAGGGTAAAACAAATAAACAGGTTGGGTATACTGGGGTAACCAAACAAAAGACAAGTGGACCAGTGGGGTGTGAGATAGTAAAAGAAATACTAAGAATAAACTGGTGACAAGCGTGAGGTGGTGATAGAAATGTATGCACAAATAGGGGGGAAAGGAAAATTGGTGTAAATGGTGAAGAAAAGAATGGTGTGGAAAAATGTAAAGAAGGAGTGAAAGTGATAAAAAAATATGAAAGAAAAAGTGGATAACAAGTAGAAGTGTGGGAAAGGATAAGGGGGGGAGAGAGAGGGGGGAGAAAGGAGAGAGGGATAAAGATGATAAAAAGAAGTGTGAAGTGTAAAGTGAGTAGGAGGCACAGTAATACCTGGTGCTAATATAAGAGTTATAAAGGTTCCCGGGGGAGGCACCACTCGAGGATCCGGTGCCTAGATGTAGCTAGCGTCAATAGCATAAGGGACTACAGGCAAAGGGCGGAGACGTGATAAGGCAATTCCACCCATGCCTGGAGCACCTATGGGGAAAGAAGCGGTATCAGGTGTAAAAAGATAAAACAATAATGACAGTGCCTTGAATAAAGGGACTGCAAAATAGTGGTAGTAAAACTGAGACTTACAATGAGCTCGCTAGGGTACGCAATCCCGGGGACCAAACATCCAAATCATGAATAAACAGGCGGGGCCTGTTATTTGTAGCTCCCAACCCTGCGACGCTGACCCACACGCCGGTCGGACGCCGACACGTGATGTCACAGGAACAGAGATCCCACATGGTGCACGCGCGAATGAGTCGCGCGCACGCATGCGCACTGCCCCCAAGGCTACTTTTTACTGTACCGCAATAGTCCAAATGCCCTCATTTCCTTTTGGTAGCTTGGTTGGGGATCAGGCTTCCAACATTCCTTAAACACTAGATTCCTGGATGATGGTACAAGTCTCTAATTTTACCTTACTAAATATACCACAGAGGCCACTTGCTTTGTTCATATTCATTAGGTGAATAACACACCTGGCACGCTGTCGAGTGGGACTTATTGGTAGACGATTTGAGTGGACATGGCCCTTTTTTTGAGCCTTCCACCTTGTCGCCTCCAGTTACCCCACCCCCCAGTTTTTAATTAACCCCCACTGACATATATGTCCTTGCATGGGGGGGCCTCTGATAGTACATAATATTACCCATAGCATATTATTTTGTAATTATCTAGCCCTGATGCACCCATTCATCACAGATGCCCATTGGTCTGGCCAGACATTATCAATATTTTCTACCATTATATGGGCTACCCGCCCAATTCTTCACATGCTGTACCCAATTATGTGTTTACTGTCTTTGGCCACTTTTCACTTACATGCATTACTATATGTATCTAAGGTTTTCAATGGGCCTATGTCATGTATGTGACTGCATTGGCCTTGTAGGGTACTTATTTAGTCGCTACTTACCAATTACAATCTCTGTATGACATGTTTATTTTTTATTTTTTTATTATCGGATATTTCTATGTATATATTTTTTCGATTATTTGCTTTAATTTTTACTTTGTTACTGGAGTTTCCTGCTTTCCCGAATTGTTTTGTTCTGTTGGCGGACACCGGCGCGGGGCTTTCCACCTATGCTCCTCCGCGGCACCCTGGTGGGATCCCTGGCAGAGGAGTCGGTCTCGGATACGGGGCCGCCTCCTTCTCTTGCACTAATCCTGGCGGGGACCTTCCCCTAGCCTTGACGTATGCGTGCGCGTGACTCATTCGCGCATGCACCATGTGGGATCTCTGACCCTGTGACGTCACGTGCCGGCGTCCGGCCGGCATGTGGGTCAGCGTCACAGGGTTGGGAGATACAAATAACGTACCCTAGCGAGCTCATTGTAAGTCTATCAGTTTTACTACCACTATTTTGCAGTCCTTTTATTCAAGGCACTGTCATTATTGTTTTTTCTTTTTACACCTGATACCGCTTTTTTTTTCCCCATAGGTGCTCCAGGCATGGGTGGAATTGCCTTATCACGTCTCCACCCTTTGCCCGTAGTCCCTTATGCTATTGACGCTAGCTACATCTAGGCACCGGCTCCTCGAGTGGTGCCTCCCCCGGGAACCTTTATAACTCTTATATTAGCACCAGGTATTACTGTGCCTCCTACTCACTTTACACTTCACACTATTCTCTTTATCATCTTTATCCCTCTCTCCTTTCTCCCCCCTCTTTTTTCCCCCTCCCCTCCCTTTTGTCTTTCCCTTCCTGTGGTTCTTCTCCTATTTCTCCCCTTTTCCTCTTCCCCCCGGCTTCCCATTTACCCATTGCCATGTCCATCCTTCCCCCCTCCCCCCCCTCTCTTTCTCTCCCCACCCACTTATCCTTTCCCACACTTCTACTTGTTATCCACTTTTTCTTTCATATTTTTTTATCACTTTCACTCCTTCTTTACATTTTTCCACACCATTCATTTCTTCACCATTTACACCAATTTTCCTTTCCCCCCCTATTTGTGCATACATTTCTATCACCACCTCACGCTTTTCACCAGTAGGGATGAGCCGAACACCCCCCAGAACCTGCGAACAGAACGAAAATTTGCACGAACGTTAGAACCCCATTGACGTCTATGGGACTCGAACGTTCAAAATCAAAAGTGCTCATTTTAAAGGCTAATTTGCATGGTATTGTCCTAAAAGGGGTTTGGGGACCCGGGTCCTGCCCCAGGGGACATGTATCAATGCAAAAAAACTTTTAAAAACGGACGTTTTTTCGGGAGCAGTGATTTTAATGATGCTTAAAGTAAAAAAAAGTGAAATATTCCTTTAAATATTGTACCTGGGGGGTGTCTATAGTATGCCTGTAAAGTGGCACGTGTTTCCCGTGCTTAGAACAGTCCCTGCACAATATGTCATTTTTAAAGGAAAAAAAGTCATTTAAAACTGCTTGCAGCTTTAATGTAATGTCGGGGCCTGGCAATATGGATGAAAATCAGTGAGACAAACGGCATGGGTACCCCCAATCCATTACCAGGCCCTTTGGGTCTTGTATGGATATTAAGGGGAACCCCGCACCCAAATTAAAAAAGGAAACAGCAGTATACAGGCTCTGTACTCTGAACAGCAGTATACAGGCGGTGCAAACAAGATAGAGACTGTAGGTTTGTTGTTAAGTAGAATCTGCAATTTTGAACTGGTACATTTTTAACGTGTTTAGCTCCAGCCAAAAAATTTATTTTAAGCTTTTTGGAAAACATAGGGAAGGGTTATCACCCCTGTGACATTTGTTTTGCTGCCTGTGTTCCTCTTCAAAAAATTTCACCTCACTTTTTGTCCCAATGACAAATGTTTTTTGAAAATTTGGGTTTTTTTGTGAAACAAGGATTGGTGATAAGGCATCAGTGAAAAGGAGAAATGTTTTTCCCATATTAACTCTTACAGGAGAGAATTTCCCTTCCTAAGGGTAGAATTCATCTCACTTCCTGTTGTCGTTTTTAAGTTGGATGTTTGAAAGTAGGGGCCTGCCCTATATACTCAGCAGAAATTTGGGCCTTAGTTGTTGTTGTGGCCACAACACTGGAAGCCCTCACAGGGCCCTGCTGTGAAATATTAGATCAAGAATTGTAATTACATGCCCAACAGGGGCAGAAAAATTGGGCCTTTGGTGGTGGTGGTGGTGCTGGTGCAACAACACTGTAATTTCTCACTCGCTCTTGGTGGGCGCAGAAATGGGCCCTGCTGTGAAATATTAGATCAAGAATTGTAATTCCATGCCCCTGTTGAACAGGGGCTGAAAAATTGGGCCTTAGGCACTGGTGCTGGTGCCACAACACTGCAACCCCTCACAGATACTCTAGTTGGAACGCAGGAACGAGCCGTGCTGCAAAGTATTGCATCAAAAATTGTAATTACACGCCCCTGTTAAACAGGGGCTGAAAAATTGGGCCTTAGGCACTGGTGGCAGCGCCCAAGAACCAAAAATGTTCTTACAAGCTATCAGCGTGATCATTGAGGAGGAAGAGTATAATTACTCAGGATAGTCACTCAGCATCAGCATAGGCAGTCTTTGAAGGGATCTGAGATTTCAAAAAAAAATTATTCGGTTACATCAGCATGAGGTGCTTGGTAGCTGGTGGTGATCCAAGACTGATTCATTTTTATGAAGGTCAGTCGATCGACCAAGTCGGTGGACAGACGCACCCTGTGATCGGTTATAAAGCCTCCAGCAGCACTGAATGTGCGTTCCGAAAGAACACTTTACGCAGGACAGGCCAGTAGCTCAATTGCATACTGTGCAAGCTCTGGCCAGTGATCCATCCTCAAGACCCAGTAACCCAGAGGATTTGGGAAAGGTGTCCAAGTCAGATCTTGCCCCTAGGTATTCCTGCACCATGTAAAACAGACGCTGGCGATGGTTGCTGGAACCGATCATATCTTGGGGCTGCGGACTAAAAAATTGTCTGAACGCATCGGTCAGACGGCCACCTTCTCCACCACTCCTTTTTTGACTGACTGAAGCCTCAGCAACACGTTGTCCAGAAACAGGAGTTTGTAACCTCCCAGTCTCTGGGAACGCATTGCACAGACCTTTCTGCAAAGCCTCCTGAAGATGTTTCATCCTCTGCTCCCTCTGCGATGGCAAGATAAGGTCCGCAACCTTACCCTTGTAACGTGGATCAAGGAGGGTTGCCAGCCAGTATTGGTCCTTCTCCTTGATACCACGAATACGAGGATCCTTACGCAGGCTTTGCAGGATCAGGGAGGCCATGCAGCGTAGGTTTGCTGGGGCATTCGGTCCGGAGTTCTCTGGGTCACTAAGGGCGACATGGTCCACAGCCACCTCCTCCCAGGCACGTACAAGTCCATGTGTTTATTGGGGCGGATCCCTTAAAGACTGCTGCTGATGCTGAGTGCCAGACTCCACCTCCATACTGACACAATCCTCCTCCTCCTCCTCCTCCTCTTCCTGTGTGATCGGCGGGCACGCAGGAACACTGTCTGGATAAAGGGGGCCTTGAGAGCTAAGGAAGTCCTCCTCTTCCTGCCTCTGTTCTGCCTCAAGTGCCCTGTCCATTATTCCACGCAGCGTGTGCTCCAACAGGTGGACAAGGGGGACAGTGTCACTGATGCATGCACTGTCACTGCTCACCATCCTCGTTGCCTCCTCAAATGGTGACAGGACAGTGCATGCATCCCTGATCACGGCCCACTGGCGTAGGGAAAAAAAAACAAGCTCCCCTGACCCTGTCCTGGTGCCATAGTCGCACAGGTACTCATTGATGGCCCTCTGCTGCATGTGCAGCTGCTGCAGCATGGCCAACGTTGAGTTTCACCTGGTGGGCATGTCACAGATTAGGCGGTTCTTGGGCAGGTTAAACTCCTTTTGGAGGTCTGCCAGCTGAGCACTGACATTATATGACCGGCGAAAATGCACACAGACTTTCCTGGCCTGCCTCAGGACATCCTGTAAGCCTGGGTACCTGCCCAAGAACCACTGCACCACCAAGTTAAGGACATAAGCCAAACAGGGCACATGGGTCATTTGTCCCTGTCGGAGGGCAGAGAGGAGGTTGGTGCCATTGTCGCAAACCACCATTCCTGCCTTAATTTGGCGTGGCGTCAACAACCTCTTAACTTGCCCCTGCAGAGCTGACAGAACCTCTGCCCCGTGTGGCTCCTGTCCCCCAAGCACACAGCTCAAGCACCGCATGGCATCTTTTGGCCTGCATACTTGCGTAGTCCCTTGAACGGCTACGGAGCACCGCTGGTTCCGAGGACAAAGCACAGGAAGAGGCCATGGAGGAAGAATAAGAGGAGGGGGTGGAGGAGAGAGGTGTGTCACAATCATTAGTAGTGGCATTTTGGAGGCGTGGTGGCGGACAACCTCCAACACTACTGCACCTTGTCCTGTATCCTTCCCAGCTGCCAGCAGAGCCACCCAATGCACGTTGAAACTTAGGTTATGTCCCTGTCCATGCCTGCTGGACCATGAGTCAGCGGTAATATGCACCTTACCACTGACCGCACTGTCCAGCGAGGCATGGACATTGCCTTCCACATGCCGGTAGAGAGCCGGAATCGCCTTCCGTGAGAAAAAGTGGCGTTTGGGTACCTGCCACTGAGGAACCGCACATTCCACAAACTCAAGGAAGGGGGCAGAGTCTACCAACTGAAAAGGCAGCAGTTGAAGTGCTAGCAATTTTGCGAAGCTAGCATTCAACCGCTGGGCATGTGGATGGCTGGGAGCAAACTTCTTTCGGCGGTGCAGCAGCTGGGGCAGGGAAATTTGCCTGGTACAATCTGACGTCGGTGTACCGAAAGCAGATTGCCCACAAGTACTTGGCTTTGACACACCTAATTCTACACCCTCAATCCTCTCAGTGCAGGTCTCAGAGAGGACTGAAGGTATAGTGGGGTTGGAGATCTCAGCTGATGAGGAGCAAGGAGAGGTCCTCTTTTTTCTTTGGTGTGGGTCTTTTAGATACGCTTGCCAACGAACTGCATGGCAGGTCAAAATATGTCTGGTCAAGCCAAGCCAAGCCAAGACATATGTTGCAAATAGCACTCGTCTCAAAAAAGGCCCATGCCAAAGAACTTTTGGAATAATGCGCAGAGACAGCAGCGCCCTGCACATGTGGAGCTTTAGGGTGTGATGCAGTCAGTGTGCTGCCCTTAGGCTGGCCCCTGGAGGGCATCCCGCCTCGTTGGTGATGTGCCGCCTCCTCCTCCTCTGTCCTATCAGGCACCCACGTTGAGTCAGTGACCTCATCATCCCCTCCCTCCTCATCACTGGAGCAAACCTGGCAGTATGCTGCAGCAGGGGGAGCATGACTGCCAAATTGCTGTCCTTCCCACCCCCTCTGTCCGTGCTCACGTTAATGCCTTCATCTAGCTCAGTATCATCATCAGAGCCTTCTAAACGCTGGGCATTCTCCTGGAGCATATACCTTACACTGTGGTCAAACAGTTCGAGGGACTCCTCAGGAGGACATGGTGGGGCTAGGGAAGGAGTCACTGATGCCATTGAGCCGAGGGAAGAGGCTGCATTGGCAGCTGCTTTGCCAGACAAAGTACCCTGAGCATGGGTGAGAGAGGATGAGGAGGATGAGGACGGCTTGGTCATCCACTCGACCAAGTCTTCCGCATGTTGCGGCTCAACACGGCCAGCTGCCGAAAAAAAGGCCAAGCGTGTCCCACGGCCACGTGCTGATGAGGATGCTCCGTCTTCACGACCAGCACTGTTGCCTCTAGACACAGAGCCTGCTTGCCCTCTTTTATTGGCTTGTGACTGTCTGCCTCTCCTTGTTGGCCTTCCAGACATACTAATGGCCTGTGGCCAGTATATATATATATATATATATATATATATATATATATATATACTGATACTGCAGCTAGCAAAATCAACTGCCTGCCTGTAGTATGAGAACACCACCAACCATCTATAGGTAGCTTTAGCTGAACACTGTGCAGAGCTTGCAAAAAACTAACTTGTAGCTTATTTAGCTGCCTGCGGTAGTGAAAGGATCAGGAAAACACCACCAACCTTCTACAGGTAGCTTTAGCTGAACACTGTGCAGAGCTTGCAAAAAAATAACTTGTAGCTTATTTAGCTGCCTGCTGTAGTGATAGGATCAGGAAAACACCACCAACCTTCCACAGGTAGCTTTAGCTGAACACTGTGCAGAGCTCGCAAAAAACTAACTTGTAGCTTATTTAGCTGCCTGCGGTAGTGATAGGATCAGGAAAACACCACCAACCTTCTACAGGTAGCTTTAGCTGAACACTGTGCAGAGCTCGCACTACACTAACTTGTAGTTTTAGCTGAACACTGTGCAGAGCTCGCAAAAAACTAACTTGTAGCCTTATTTAGCTGCCTGCGGTAGTGATAGGATCAGGAAAACACCACCAACCTTCTACAGGTAGCTTTAGGTGAACACTGTGCAGAGCTCGCAAAAAAATAACTTGTAGCTTATGTAGCTGCCTGCGGTAGTGATAGGATCAGGAAAACACCACCAACCTTCTACAGGTAGCTTTAGCTGAACACTGTGCAGAGCTCGGAAAAAACTAACTTGTAGTTTTAGCTGAACACTGTTCAGAGGATGCACTACACTAACTTGTAGCTTTAGCTGAACACTGTTCAGAGGACGCACTACACTAACTTGTAGCTTTAGCTGAACACTGTGCAGAGGTCGCAGTACACTAACTTGTAGCTTTAGCTGAACACTGTGAGGAGGACGCACTACCCTAACTTGTAGCTTTAGCTGAACACTGTGCAGTGGTCACACTAAACTAACTTGTAGCTTTAGCTGAACACTGTGAGGAGGACGCACTACACTAACTTGTAGCTTTAGCTGAACACTGTGCAGAGGTCACACTACACTAACTTGTAGTTTTAGCTGAACACTGTGAGGAGGACACACTACCCTAACTTGTAGCTTTAGCTGAACACTGTGCAGAGGTCACACTAAACTAACTTGTAGCTTTAGCTGAACACTGTGAGGAGGATGCACTACACTAACTTGTAGCTTTAGCTAAACACTGTGCAGAGGTCGCACTACACTAACTTGTAGTTTTAGCTGAACACTGTGAGGAGGACGCACTACCCTAACTTGTAGCTTTAGCTGAACACTGTGCAGAGGTCACACTAAACTGACTTGTAGCTTTAGCTGAACACTGTGAGGAGGACGCACTACACTAACTTGTAGCTTTAGCTGAACACTGTGCAGAGGTCGCACTACACTAACTTGTAGTTTTAGCTGAACACTGTGAGGAGGACGCACTACACTAGCTTGTAGCTTTAGCTGAACACTGTGAGGAGGACGCACTACCCTAACTTTTAGCTTTAGCTGAACACTGTGCAGAGGTCACACTAAACTAACTTGTAGCTTTAGCTGAACACTGTGAGGAGGACGCACTACACTAACTTGTAGCTTTAGCTGAACACTGTGCAGTGGTCGCACTACACTAACTTGTAGTTTTAGCTGAACACTGTGAGGAGGACGCACTACACTAACTTGTAGCTTTAGCTGAACACTGTGCAGAGGTCGCACTACACTAAGTTTTAGTTTTAGCTGAACACTGTTCAGAGGACGCACTACACTAACTTGTAGCTTTAGCTGAACACTGTGCAGAGGTCACACTATACTAACTTGTAGCTTTAACTGAACACTGTGAGGAGGACGCACTACCCTAACTTGTAGCTTTAGCTGAACACTGTGCAGAGGTCACAATAAACTAACTTGTAGCTTTAGCTGAACACTGTGAGGAGGACGCACTACACTAACTTGTAGTTTTAGCTGAACACTGTGCAGAGGTCACACTAAACTAACTTGTAGCTTTAACTGAACACTGTGAGGAGGACGCACTACACTAACTGTAAATAGTCTAGCTGCCTGACTGTGGTACTAATAGGATCAAAGGAACACCAGCAATTTTCTTCAGGTAGCTGTAAATACTGTAACAAGACAAGCCTGCTGTCAGTAGGTAGATAACTGGAACGGATCTAGCTAAACTGAATACAGTGTATATATATATATATATATATATATATACAACACCTGGGATGCATATATATACACAATACACTGTAAGTGCAGCTAACTCACTGACTGTCCTGCCTAATCTAGCTAACTCAAATGAAATGACACTGTCTCTCTCTCTCTCTAAGCACGCCGGAACACACTACACAGGGCCGCCGTGCAGGCGGCCTTATATAGTGTGGGGCGTGTTCTAAACCCCCTGAGCAATAATTGCCCAAAGCCACCCCGGCTTTGGCCAATTACAGCTCTCTCTACTGACGGCGCTGTGATTGGCCAAGCATGCGGGTCATAGTGCATGCTTGGTCAATCATCAGCCAGCAATGCACTGCGATGCCGCAGTGAATTATGGGCCGTGACGCGTCACACAAATTTGGCGTGAACGGCCCATATCGTTCACAATTCAGCGAACGATTGAACAGACGATGTTCGAGTCGAACATGGGTTCAACTCGAACGCGAACGCGAAGCTCATCCCTAGTATTTTTAGTATCTTAGTATTTCTTTTACTATCTTACACCCCACTGGTCCACTTGTCTTCAGTTTGGTAACCCCAGTATACCCAACCTGTTTATTTGTTTTACCCTGATCATTTTTCATCATTTTTGCAGCTCCCCCGGGTCGCGGCGGGGGGATCTTTTGTGGTGGTAGAGCCCTGCGGTTGGGGTCTGCTGGGACATGGGTAAGCAGCTTCGCTCCTTACCCCTTTTAGCTTCATTAATACCTTGTCTACTCATGATGCTGTATTATTAAGTCTTTTAACAACCTCATTATATATATATTTTTGTTAATTGTTAGGTTTTGACTGTTTAGTCAGAAATACAATCTACAGATTCCCTCCTGATCCGCGAAACTAGTCGAGGAACACGATATCTGAGATGAATTTTTCTACTGTACAATTTTTTCTCCTTTTGGGGTTAATGACTTTACTGTTGTTACCATGTTTTACCGTGTAACTGATGATTTGTTTTCTGCATCAATAAATCAATTGTTTAATTTTTATTTTTCATTGATATATTATTTATATTGTAACACTTTTTACTGTACCGCAATAGTCCAAATGCCCTCCTTTCCTTTTGGTAGCTTGGTTGGGGATCAGGCTCCCAACATTCCTTAAACACTAGATTCGTGGATGATGGTACAAGTCTCTAATTTTGCTTACCTTACTAAATATACCACAGAGGCCACTCGCTTTGTTCATATTCATTAGTAGGGATGAGCTTCGAGTTCGAGTCGAACTCATGTTCGACTCGAACATTGGCTGTTCGCAAGTTCGTCGAACACCGAACAATTTGGGGTGTTCGCGGCAAATTCGAATGCCGCGGAACACCCTTTAAAAGTCTATGGGAGAAATCAAAAGGGCTAATTTTAAAGGCTAATATGCAAGTTATTGTCATAAAAAGTGTTTGGGGACCTGGGTCCTGCCCCAGGGGACATGGATCAATGCAAAAAAAAGTTTTAAAAACGGCCGTTTTTTCAGGAGCAGTGATTTTAATAATGCTTAAAATCAAACAATAAAAGTGTAATATCCCTTTAAATTTCGTACCTGGGGGGTGTCTATAGTATGCCTGTAAAGGGGCGCATGTTTCCCGTGTTTAGAACAGCCTGACAGCAAAATGACATTTTGAAGGAAAAAACTAATTTAAAACTACCCGCGGCTATTGCATTGCCGTCAATACACATAGAAGTTCATTGATAAAAACGGCATGGGAATTCCCCACAGGGAAACCCCGAACCAAAATTAAAAAAAAAAAAAATGAAGTGGGAGTCCCCCTAAATTCCATACCAGGCCCTTTAGGTCTGGTATCGATATTAAGGGGAACCCCGGCCAAAATTTAAAAAAAAAAATGACGTGGGGTTCCCCCTAAATTCCATACCAGACCCTTCAGGTCTGGTATGGATTTTAAGAGGAACCCCGCGCCAAAAAAAAAAAAAACGGCGTGGGGTTCCCCCAAAAATCCATACCAGACCCTTATCCGAGCACGCAACCTGGCAGGCCGCAGGAAAAGAGGGGGGGACGAGAGTGCGGCCCCCCCTCCTGAACCGTACCAGGCCACATGCCCTCAACATTGGGAGGGTGCTTTGGGGTAGCCCCCCAAAACACCTTGTCCCCATGTTGATGAGGACAAGGGCCTCATCCCCATAAACGTGGCCGGTGGTTGTGGGGGTCTGCGGGCGGGGGGCTTATCGGAATCTGGAAGCCCCCTTTAACAAGGGGACCCCCAGATCAAGGCCCCCCCCCCCCTGTGTGAAATGGTAAGGGGGTACTTACCCCTACCATTTCACTAAAAAAGTGTCAAAATAGTTAAAAATGACAAGAGACAGTTTTTGACAATTCCTTTATTTAAATGCTTCTTCTTTCTTCCTTCATCTTCTTCTTCTTCTGGTTCTTCTGGCTCTTCTGGTTCTTCCTCCGGCGTTCTCGTCCAGCATCTCCTCCGCTGCGTCTTCTATCTTCTTCTCCTCGGGCCGCTCCGCACCTATGGCATTGGGGGGGAGGCTCCCGCTCTTCTCTTCATCTTCTTCTTCATCCTCTTCTCTTCTTCCTTCTTCTCTTCTTCTCTGTTTCTCTTCTTAATTTTCTTCTCCGGGCCGCTCCGCATCCATGCATGAAGGGAGGCTCCCGCTGTGTGACGGCGTCTCCTCATCTGACGGTTCTTAAATAACGGGGGGCGGGGCCACCCGGTGACCCCGCCCCCTCTGACGCACGGGACATGACGGGACTTCCCTGTGGCATTCCCCGTGACGTCACAGGGAAGTCCCGTCAAGTCACCGTGCGTCAGAGGGGGGCGGGGTCACCGTCAGATTCCGATAAGCCCCCCGCCCGCAGACCCCCACAACCACCGGCCACGTTTATGGGGATGAGGCCCTTGTCCTCATCAACATGGGGACAAGGTGTTTTGGGGGGCTACCCCGAAGCACCCTCCCAATGTTGAGGGCATGTGGCCTGGTACGGTTCAGGAGGGGGGGGGCCGCACTCTCGTCCCCCCCTCTTTTCCTGCGGCCTGCCAGGTTGCGTGCTCGGATAAGGGTCTGGTATGGATTTTTGGGGGAACCCCACGCCGTTTTTTTTTTTTTTTTTGGCGCGGGGTTCCCCTTAAAATCCATACCCGACCTGAAGGGTCTGGTATGGAATTTAGGGGGAACCCCACGTCATTTTTTTTTTAATTTTGGCCGGGGTTCCCCTTAATATCCATACCAGACCTGAAGGGCCTGGTATGGAATTTAGGGGGACTCCCACTTCATTTTTTTTTTTTTTTAATTTTGGTTCGGGGTTTCCCTGTGGGGAATTCCCATGCCGTTTTTATCAATGAACTTCTATGTGTATTGACGGCAATGCAATAGCCGCGGGTAGTTTTAAATTAGTTTTTTCCTTCGAAATGTCATTTTGCTGTCAGGCTGTTCTAAACACGGGAAACATGCGCCCCTTTACAGGCATACTATAGACACCCCCCAGGTACGAAATTTAAAGGGATATTACACTTTTATTGTTTGACTTTAAGCATTATTAAAATCACTGCTCCTGAAAAAACAGCCGTTTTTAAAACTTTTTTTTGCATTGATCCATGTCCCCTGGGGCAGGACCCAGGTCCCCCCACACTTTTTATGACAATAACTTGCATATAAGCCTTTAAAATTAGCACTTTTGATTATTCATATTCGTGTCCCATAGACTTTAACGGTGTTCGCGTGTTCGAGCGAACTTTTTTCCTGTTCGCAAGTTCTGGTGCGAACCGAACAGGGGGGTGTTCGGCTCATCCCTATTCATTAGGTGAATAACACACCTGGCACGCTGCCGAGTGGGACTTATTGGTAGACGATTTGAGTGGACATGGCCCTTTTTTTGAGCCTTCCACCTTGTCGCCTCCAGCTACCCCACCCCCAGTATTTAATTAACCCCCACTGACATATATGTCCTTGCATGGGGGGGCTCTGATAGTACATAATATTACCCTTAGCATATTATTTTGTAATTATCTAGCCCTGATGCACCCATTCATCACAGATGCCCATTGGTCTGGCCAGACATTATCAATATTTTCTACCATTATATGGGCTACCCGTCCAATTCTTCACATGTTGTACCCAATTATATGTTTACTGTCTTTGGCCACTTTTCACTTACATGCATTACTATATGTATCTAAGGTTTTCAATGGGCCTATGTCATGTATGTGACTGCATCGGCCTTGTAGGGTACTTATTTAGTCCCTACTTACCAATTACAATGCTCTGTATGACATGTTTATTTTTTATTTTTTTATTATCGAATATTTCTATGTATATATTTTTTCGATTATTTGCTTTAATTTTTACTTTGATACTGGAGCTTCCTGCTTCCCCAAATTGTTTTGTCCTGTTAGTGGACCCCAGCGCGGGGCTTTCCACCTGTGCTCCTCCGCCGCGGCCCGGTGGGATCCCTGGCGGAGGAGTCGGTCTCGGATAGGGGGCCGCCTCCTTCTCTTGCACCTGACGGCGACCTTCCCCTAGCCTTGGGGGCAGTGCGCATGCGTGCGCGTGACTCATTCGCGCGTGAACCATGTGGGATCTCTGACCCTGTGACGTCACGTGCCGGCGTCCGGCCGGCGTGTGGGTCAGCATCGCAGGGTTGGGAGCTACAAATAACAGGCCCCCGCCTGTTTATTGATGATTTGAATGTTTGGTCCCCGGGATTGCGTACCCTAGTGAGCTCATTGTAAGTCTATCAGTTTTACTACCACTATTTTGCAGTCCCTTTATTCAAGGCACTGTCATTATTGTTTTGTCTGTTTTACACCTGATACCGCTTCTTTCCCCATAGGTGCTCCAGGCATGGGTGGAATTGCCTTATCACGTCTCCGCTCTTTGCCCGTAGTCCCTTATGCTATTGACGCTAGCTACATCTATGCACCGGCTCTTCGAGTGGTGCCTCCCCCGGGAACCTTTATAACTCTTATATTAGCACCAGGTATTACTGTGCCTCCTACTCACTTTACACTTCACACTTCTTATCATCTTTATCCCTCTCTCCTTTCTCCCCCCTCTTTTTTCCCTCCTCCCCTCCCTTTTGTCTTTCCCTTCCTGTGGTTCTTCGCCTATTTCTCCCCTTTTCCTCTCCACCCCCCGCTTCCCATTTACCCATTGCCATGTCCATCCTTCCCCCCTCCCCCTCCCCCCCTCTCTTTCTCTCCCCCCCTTATCCTTTCCCACACTTCTACTTGTTATCCACTTTTTCTTTCATATTTTTTTATCACTTTCACTCCTTCTTTACATTTTTCCACACCATTCATTTCTTCACCATTTACACCAATTTTCCTTTCCCCCCTATTTGTGCATACATTTCTATCATCACCTCATGCTTGTCACCAGTTGATTCTTAGTATTTCTTTTACTATCTTACACCCCACTGGTCCACTTGTCTTTAGTTTGGTTACCCCAGTTTACCCAACCTGTTTATTTGTTTTACCCTGATCATTTTTCATCATTTTTGCAGCTCCCCCCGGGTCGCGGCGGGGGGATCTTTTGTGGTGGTAGAGCCCTGCGGTTGGGGTCTGCTGGGACACGGGTAAGCAGCTTTGCTCCTTCCCCCTTTTAGCTTCAGTAATACCTTGTCTACTCATGATGCTGTATTATAAAGTCTTTTAGCAACCTCATTATATATTTATTTTTGTTAATTGTTAGGTTTTGACTGTTTAGTCAGAAATACAATCTACAGATTCCCTCCTAATGAAGCGGCCAGTATCCACGAAACTAGTCGAGGAACACGATATCTGAGATGAATTTTTCTACTGTACAATTTTTACCCCTTTTGGGGTTAATGACTTTACTGTTGTTACCATGTTTTACCGTGTAACTGATGATTTGTTTTCTGCATCAATAAATCAATTGTTGAATTTTTATTTTTCATTGATATATTATTTATATTGTAACACTTTTTACTGTACCGCAATAGTCCAAGTGCCCTCATTTCCTTTTGGTAGCTTGGTTGGGGTTCAGGCTCCCAACATTCCTTAAACATTGGCTATATGTTTATTATACACTGCATTTGCAATTTTTGCACATTGATTGCATGGTGCACATTTAATTTATTAATTGCTGTTTTTTGCACAATGTTTTTTGCTTATTTGCACAATCCATTGAGGTTTTTAGTGATTGTATATTGATTTTAGTGTTTCCAGTAAGATACGTATCACATCTGGCCTTAAGTCTTTATTGAATTATTTTCTTGCACTTTGCTATTACCACCGATTATTGTGGAATATCACATTACACCAATTGGGTATAGAAGTGCGCTATATTGATGTTTTTTTATATATTTATATCATTTTAGGTGTTCATTTACCTTTGTACTACTACCTCTAGCAGCATAGTTTTTTTTTTTTTAAGAACAGCGCAGCACCAATTTTTACATACCTTATTTCTATTGCTGTATGGGCTGAGTTTGACCTATATTCGGTGCTTGCAGCAGTTCAACATTCAATGCCCTTCATTTACATGGTAGCGCAGGAATAACTATACATTGAAGAATCTGCATACTAGTTGCTGGATGTTAACACTGAAGTTTTATAATATATTACTTTATTCACGCACTTTATGAACTTTATATGAATATTTATGATTGTTTCACAATGAGTATGAACAGTTTTTGTTTGTTTCACTATATATATATATATATATATATATATTTTTTTTTTTTTATGGGTGGAGCCCTATGTCCGATATGGACATAGATAACATTTGTAGTTAACATAAAACTTCACACTCATCAAAATATAATGGCAATGCTACAACCAGTAGAAACAAAACAATGTGTGAATATATAGCTAAAAGATCATTCACCATGAATAGTGTCATTAAATAAAAACTCCATCTATAACTAAAAACATGTGCAGAGATCAATGGTGTCGCCTAACATAAAACACTAAGTGACTCAAAATAGAGTGGCAGACAAAAATAGCACATAAAGTGACAAGTGCAAAGTGAAACAAAAAGTATATATGAAAAATATAAATTGTAAGCCAGTGCAATGTTCGCAGGTAGTTCAAAACTATCGCAAGCAATGGTGCTAGATAATGTGATTGAAAGATTGGGCATGAACCAGAAGTGACAGTAGAACAAAGTCCTTAATTGTTTAAAATAAAGGTGATAGCGTCCTGACATGCAACGGTCGCTCCGTGGTGTTTTGACTTAAATAGCCCGGTGCTCAGCTTCGTGTACAAACACTCCTGTGAGAGATGGCCCCTTACCTTAAGGCAATAGGGCAAACGCATATAACCAGGGGTCTTTGCACAGGGTCCTCCTTGAAGCAATGGAGCAGGCGCGTATGACCAAGGATCTTTTGTAGGGGGTTCCTCCTAGGGTGTAGAGCCCTATCCTCTCGGTCCCAAATCCAGGGGGTGGTTCCCTCGGTAAATAGGGGGGGATAAAAAACACGGGGAGCCCCAATAGTGTAATATTGCTAAAACCAGTAGCTTTATTAGGTAAAACACGGTACTCACATATAAAACAGCAATGGTGTGCCTATCTCCGACGAGCAGCGAGCTCGTATTACTGACACAGCGTGTAGAGCCTGTCCCGTCCTTACGCGTGACGTCACACCGCACGTGACTTCATCAGAGGATAAGTACAGGCTATAATTTTGTCTTTAAATAGTGTTATAATGGGCGCTAATGGGCGGCCATTTTCCCGGAGTCCTGTGATTCGTATTACCGGCGGCCATTTTCCTGAGGATCATACGGCGCGGCCATGTTTGGGTGTACTAGACGCCCGCCCATCCTCATGGGCCAGCTGATCTAAGCGGCCAATTAGGTGGAGCCTGCCTTCCTGTATCTCCCGCACTGTCAGCAAGGGAGGACAGGGCGACTAATAGCCGATCTGTCAGGAAAAGTAATTAAATGACAAGTGTATGGAAAAAAGGGGGGGGGGGCGGGCTACAGGAGTATAGGTGATGTAGACAGTAAAATCAGGGACTGTCACTGCTATATATTAAAAACATATTGAAAGCTGGCGAATGTTTGCCATACGCAAAAACGGAGGAAGGGGAGATTAAAAAAGCGTAAATGGCATAAAACTAAAAGCAAGGGAAGAGAAAACGCAGAAGGGACAGGCGCTAGACACTGTCATATATACAATATGATCATATGATAACCATCAATCGCATGGACTAAAACATAATAAAAAACATAGACAATATATAAATAAGGCATAGATTAAAATCAATAAAATAGATAAGTAATTGGGACCATAAGAACAGGTAAGATGTAGAATGATAAGGTAATGGCATACTAATACAAAAATCCGGACAATATAGGACTAGACCATGATTGGGAAAGGGGGCTCCGTGGGAAATCCTGATAGTAACCGAATAAGACATGACTGAGACATTTAAAATCGCATGTGGATAATAATGTAGATGGGGGGGAATTTAAAAATCGCTAAGGAAACAATTGAGGTCAAATTCGATATTTAGGCCACGAGGCGAGAACGTATCGAGAGTAAAGATCCATTGGGATTCGAGTTTACTCAAAGTCCTCACCTTGTGGCCCCCCCGCCAGTGTTTGATATACGGTGTTATACCCCAGAACTTGAGGTGGGTGGGGTCCTTATTATGGTGCATAAGAAAATGTTTGGAAACGCTGTGTTTATCATAACCGTTTAAGATGTTTTTAACATGTTCTTTGATGCGGACCCTCAGGGGTCTTTTGGTACGGCCTACGTATTGAAGGCCGCAACTACATTCAAGGGCGTATACCGCTCCTTCTGTGTTACAACAGATAAAGTCCTTTACCTTATGGGTATCTCCTGTACTCGTGGAAGTGAAATTGAATACCTTTTCATTTGGGCGTTTGGTGTTTAAGCACGCGAAGCATCTTTTACAGGGAAAAAAACCGTTACCAGTAAAAAATGAGAAAGGTTTCTTTGGTGGGTCAACAACATTTTTGACTACTAGGTCTCTAATTGTAGGTGCCCTTTTGTACACAAATTTTGGATATCTGGAAAGAATCTCGTACAGCTGTCTATCTGCCAGTAGGATGTGCCAGTGGCGTTTAATAATCCTTTCTATTCTCTTATGTTGCACATTGAAGTCCAGAACTAACGGTATCCCTTCCAGTGGGTTACTTTGTGTCTCCTTATCTTTAATCAGTTCCTTCCGATCTATATTTGCAATCTCGGTAATTTTAGACTTAATAAATTGGCGATCGTAGCCTTTTGAGATAAACCTCTCTCCCATTTTTTCAGCTTGTTCGAAAAACGTCTCGATCTTGGTACAGTTTCTTTTAATCCGCATAAGTTGGCCCTTTGGGATATTAAAAATCCAGTTTTTATGATGGCAACTATTCGTAGGGAGGTAGCTGTTCCTATCTACGCTCTTAAAGTGCGTTTTCGTGCAGAGTATAGATTTCTCTAATGTGATCTCGAGGTCAAGGAAATTAATTTTGTTCTTACTGATGTCCCAGGTTAATTCAATATTCCTGTCGTTGATATTCAGTTTTTTCAAAAATTCAGTTAACGCATTTTCTTCACCGTCCCATAATATAAAGATGTCATCGATATACCTTTTGTATATCGCTAGTTCGCTCGGACGGTTATTAAAGACATTTTCCTCCTCCCATTTTGCCATAAAAAGGCCAGCTATACTTGGGGCAAATCTTGCTCCCATGGCAACTCCCGTTTGTTGATGGTAGTAAGACTTGTTGTACCAGAAATAGTTGTTCTTAAGACTAAATTCAAGACATTTTATTAAGAACTTTCTCTGGATACATGGGAGATCCGTATAATTCCTAAGGCCCCATTTTGCGGCCTCACAGGCTCGATGGTGGGGGATCACCGTATATAGGGATGATACGTCCGCTGTAGCCATAACCCATGATTTATCTCCTCCTTGGAAATTTTCAATAATTTGCAACATCTGTTTAGTGTCTCTCAGGTACGCTTCTGTCTTTTGCACTGCTGGCTGCAGAAAGGTGTCGATGTATTGTCCCATCCTTGAGGTCAGCGAGTCTATACTATTCACTATCGGCCTCGGTGGTGGGTCGGTTCTGTTTTTGTGAATCTTAGGTAGTAGATATATAACCGGTGTGCGGCAGGAATCTGGTATGAGAAATCTTGCTTCTTTTTTGTTCAATACCAGTCTTTTCACACCTAAATGGACAATTTGTTCGAGTGCTTTCCGGCAGCTGAATACCGGATTCTTCAATAACTTGGTGTACGTCTTTGTATCGTCTAGCATCTGGGTCATTGATTTATGGTATTGATCCTTTGAGAGGATCACAATCCCACCTCCCTTGTCTGCTGGTCGAATAACGATATCTCGTCTTTTAACCAGCTTACGGATACCATTTTTTATAAACTTAGGATCTTCTCTCTTTTTTACCTTCAGGTCCTTAACTTCCTCTAAAACAATTTTTTTAAAAACCTCAATATGTTTGTTATCCTTAATCGGGGGATTAAAAATGGATTTGTTCCTTAATGAACTATGTGCAATTTCTTGGTGTGTAGGTACTAGCGTATTTACTCGCGGGGGGTTTCCTGCCATGTATTTCTGAATATTCAGTTTGCGCACAAATTTCTGTATGCCAATATATGTTTCGAACTTGTTAAGGTTTTTTGTCGGTGCAAATTTCAACCCTTTATCTAATACGCCCACTTCTTCATGTGTCAGGTCCTGGCCGCTCAGGTTAAAGATGCCCTCTCCTTTTATGATCTTTTTCTTTTGCTGTCTCTTTCCGGCCCTTCGTCCTCTCTTCTTTCTGGACTTCTTCGCGACGATCGTGTCTCGTCTGGGTATCTTACTGGGTGATTTTCTCTGTTCCTGTCTAAAAAAGATTTGTTATATTCTTGCCCCCCATAATAGGGTGGGTTTGATCTAGCTGATCTTTCTTCTTCTTCTCTGCCCATCAAAGGGGCATAATAGTTGTATGTGGGAACAGGACTCCGTTCATCTTGTCTGTAATTTCTCTGTATAGGTCCCCTTCTATCATCCTCCCTGTATTCTTGGTTCGGACTCCTGTCTCTTGGTCTGTAGTATTCATATCCTGAGTCTCTGTTTTCTCTATAATCTTGTATGGGCCTTCTATAATCCCTCTGCTCGTATGGTGGTCCCCTGTATTCTCGTTCTCCATAGGGTGGTCTGTGCCAATTATTCCTATTTTGGGGTCTTCTATTATTTTTCC
This sequence comes from Lithobates septentrionalis, assembly GCA_037952835.1. Taxonomy (NCBI): domain Eukaryota; kingdom Metazoa; phylum Chordata; class Amphibia; order Anura; family Ranidae; genus Lithobates; species Lithobates septentrionalis. The sequence continues at coordinate 2,674,468 of JBBDGP010000182.1, read as the reverse complement.
AATAATATTGCTTTCTCCCTCCATTTTGTGGTGTCCGATAATTTTGTTGGGGTCTTCTTTCATTCCGGTGTGGGGTATTCGCGTAGTGATCAGTGTTTCTCCTATCATTCTCTCTGTGCCTAGGTGTCGTCCCTCTATTTCCATCTCCGGGTTCTTGGTATCTGGTGTTTTCTCTATTTTGCCTAGGTTGTTCATTTTGTGGTTGAGAAAACATTCTAACTATTTTTTCGGGTGTGGAATATGTGGATGCGATTTCTGTTTTACCTAGCTGGCTTTGCCATTTGAAAACTTGGTCATTCTGGAAGTCATTGGTATCTCTAGTGTGCTTCTTGCTTTTCCTTTGTTGGACTTCTTTATCTTTTTTAACAAGGTCCCCCCGAATGATGGTCTTATGGACCAAGAATCTAAGGACGAATGGTTCAAATTTTTTAATGAGAAAGGCCTGGAACTTCTAAGACTCCTGTTGGAAAGAAAACGAAGGAAAAATAAGAAAATAGATCAAAATATCGCAGATCTGAAAGGAGAATTAGAGCCATATAAAGATAGCGCCGAATTTAATACTCTTATGACCCAATTAAACAGAGACCTTGTTAAAAAAGATAAAGAAGTCCAACAAAGGAAAAGCAAGAAGCACACTAGAGATACCAATGACTTCCAGAATGACCAAGTTTTCAAATGGCAAAGCCAGCTAGGTAAAACAGAAATCGCATCCACATATTCCACACCCGAAAAAATAGTTAGAATGTTTTCTCAACCACAAAATGAACAACCTAGGCAAAATAGAGAAAACACCAGATACCAAGAACCCGGAGATGGAAATAGAGGGACGACACCTAGGCACAGAGAGAATGATAGGAGAAACACTGATCACTACGCGAATACCCCACACCGGAATGAAAGAAGACCCCAACAAAATTATCGGACACCACAAAATGGAGGGAGAAAGCAATATTATTGGAAAAATAATAGAAGACCCCAAAATAGGAATAATTGGCACAGACCACCCTATGGAGAACGAGAATACAGGGGACCACCATATGAGCAGAGGGATTATAGAAGGCCCATACAAGATTATAGAGAAAACAGAGACTCAGGATATGAATACTACAGACCAAGAGACAGGAGTCCGAACCAAGAATACAGGGAGGATGATAGAAGGGGACCTATACAGAGAAATTACAGACAAGATGAACGGAGTCCTGTTCCCACATACAACTATTATGCCCCTTTGATGGGCAGAGAAGAAGAAGAAAGATCAGCTAGATCAAACCCACCCTATTATGGGGGGCAAGAATATAACAAATCTTTTTTAGACAGGAACAGAGAAAATCACCCAGTAAGATACCCAGACGAGACACGATCGTCGCGAAGAAGTCCAGAAAGAAGAGAGGACGAAGGGCCGGAAAGAGACAGCAAAAGAAAAAGATCATAAAAGGAGAGGGCATCTTTAACCTGAGCGGCCAGGACCTGACACATGAAGAAGTGGGCGTATTAGATAAAGGGTTGAAATTTGCACCGACAAAAAACCTTAACAAGTTCGAAACATATATTGGCATACAGAAATTTGTGCGCAAACTGAATATTCAGAAATACATGGCAGGAAACCCCCCGCGAGTAAATACGCTAGTACCTACACACCAAGAAATTGCACATAGTTCATTAAGGAACAAATCCATTTTTAATCCCCCGATTAAGGATAACAAACATATTGAGGTTTTTAAAAAAATTGTTTTAGAGGAAGTTAAGGACCTGAAGGTAAAAAAGAGAGAAGATCCTAAGTTTATAAAAAAAAAATGGTATCCGTAAGCTGGTTAAAAGACGAGATATCGTTATTCGACCAGCAGACAAGGGAGGTGGGATTGTGATCCTCTCAAAGGATCAATACCATAAATCAATGACCCAGATGCTAGACGATACAAAGACGTACACCAAGTTATTGAAGAATCCGGTATTCAGCTGCCGGAAAGCACTCGAACAAATTGTCCATTTAGGTGTGAAAAGACTGGTATTGAACAAAAAAGAAGCAAGATTTCTCATACCAGATTCCTGCCGCACACCGGTTATATATCTACTACCTAAGATTCACAAAAACAGAACCGACCCACCACCGAGGCCGATAGTGAATAGTATAGACTCGCTGACCTCAAGGATGGGACAATACATCGACACCTTTCTGCAGCCAGCAGTGCAAAAGACAGAAGCGTACCTGAGAGACACTAAACAGATGTTGCAAATTATTGAAAATTTCCAAGGAGGAGATAAATCATGGGTTATGGCTACAGCGGACGTATCATCCCTATATACGGTGATCCCCCACCATCGAGCCTGTGAGGCCGCAAAATGGGGCCTTAGGAATTATACGGATCTCCCATGTATCCAGAGAAAGTTCTTAATAAAATGTCTTGAATTTAGTCTTAAGAACAACTATTTCTGGTACAACAAGTCTTACTACCATCAACAAACGGGAGTTGCCATGGGAGCAAGATTTGCCCCAAGTATAGCTGGCCTTTTTATGGCAAAATGGGAGGAGGAAAATGTCTTTAATAACCGTCCGAGCGAACTAGCGATATACAAAAGGTATATCGATGACATCTTTATATTATGGGACGGTGAAGAAAATGCGTTAACTGAATTTTTGAAAAAACTGAATATCAACGACAGGAATATTGAATTAACCTGGGACATCAGTAAGAACAAAATTAATTTCCTTGACCTCGAGATCACATTAGAGAAATCTATACTCTGCACGAAAACGCACTTTAAGAGCGTAGATAGGAACAGCTACCTCCCTACGAATAGTTGCCATCATAAAAACTGGATTTTTAATATCCCAAAGGGCCAACTTATGCGGATTAAAAGAAACTGTACCAAGATCGAGACGTTTTTCGAACAAGCTGAAAAAATGGGAGAGAGGTTTATCTCAAAAGGCTACGATCGCCAATTTATTAAGTCTAAAATTACCGAGATTGCAAATATAGATCGGAAGGAACTGATTAAAGATAAGGAGACACAAAGTAACCCACTGGAAGGGATACCGTTAGTTCTGGACTTCAATGTGCAACATAAGAGAATAGAAAGGATTATTAAACGCCACTGGCACATCCTACTGGCAGATAGACAGCTGTACGAGATTCTTTCCAGATATCCAAAATTTGTGTACAAAAGGGCACCTACAATTAGAGACCTAGTAGTCAAAAATGTTGTTGACCCACCAAAGAAACCTTTCTCATTTTTTACTGGTAACGGTTTTTTTCCCTGTAAAAGATGCTTCGCGTGCTTAAACACCAAACGCCCAAATGAAAAGGTATTCAATTTCACTTCCACGAGTACAGGAGATACCCATAAGGTAAAGGACTTTATCTGTTGTAACACAGAAGGAGCGGTATACGCCCTTGAATGTAGTTGCGGCCTTCAATACGTAGGCCGTACCAAAAGACCCCTGAGGGTCCGCATCAAAGAACATGTTAAAAACATCTTAAACGGTTATGATAAACACAGCGTTTCCAAACATTTTCTTATGCACCATAATAAGGACCCCACCCACCTCAAGTTCTGGGGTATAACACCGTATATCAAACACTGGCGGGGGGGCCACAAGGTGAGGACTTTGAGTAAACTCGAATCCCAATGGATCTTTACTCTCGATACGTTCTCGCCTCGTGGCCTAAATATCGAATTTGACCTCAATTGTTTCCTTAGCGATTTTTAAATTCCCCCCCATCTACATTATTATCCACATGCGATTTTAAATGTCTCAGTCATGTCTTATTCGGTTACTATCAGGATTTCCCACGGAGCCCCCTTTCCCAATCATGGTCTAGTCCTATATTGTCCGGATTTTTGTATTAGTATGCCATTACCTTATCATTCTACATCTTACCTGTTCTTATGGTCCCAATTACTTATCTATTTTATTGATTTTAATCTATGCCTTATTTATATATTGTCTATGTTTTTTATTATGTTTTAGTCCATGCGATTGATGGTTATCATATGATCATATTGTATATATGACAGTGTCTAGCGCCTGTCCCTTCTGCGTTTTCTCTTCCCTTGCTTTTAGTTTTATGCCATTTACGCTTTTTTAATCTCCCCTTCCTCCGTTTTTGCGTATGGCAAACATTCGCCAGCTTTCAATATGTTTTTAATATATAGCAGTGACAGTCCCTGATTTTACTGTCTACATCACCTATACTCCTGTAGCCCGCCCCCCCCCCCTTTTTTCCATACACTTGTCATTTAATTACTTTTCCTGACAGATCGGCTATTAGTCGCCCTGTCCTCCCTTGCTGACAGTGCGGGAGATACAGGAAGGCAGGCTCCACCTAATTGGCCGCTTAGATCAGCTGGCCCATGAGGATGGGCGGGTGTCTAGTACACCCAAACATGGCCGCGCCGTATGATCCTCAGGAAAATGGCCGCCGGTAATACGAATCACAGGACTCCGGGAAAATGGCCGCCCATTAGCGCCCATTATAACACTATTTAAAGACAAAATTATAGCCTGTACTTATCCTCTGATGAAGTCACGTGCGGTGTGACGTCACGCGTAAGGACGGGACAGGCTCTACACGCTGTGTCAGTAATACGAGCTCGCTGCTCGTCGGAGATAGGCACACCATTGCTGTTTTATATGTGAGTACCGTGTTTTACCTAATAAAGCTACTGGTTTTAGCAATATTACACTATTGGGGCTCCCCGTGTTTTTTATCCCCCCCTATTTACCGAGGGAACCACCCCCTGGATTTGGGACCGAGAGGATAGGGCTCTACACCCTAGGAGGAACCCCCTACAAAAGATCCTTGGTCATACGCGCCTGCTCCATTGCTTCAAGGAGGACCCTGTGCAAAGACCCCTGGTTATATGCGTTTGCCCTATTGCCTTAAGGTAAGGGGCCATCTCTCACAGGAGTGTTTGTACACGAAGCTGAGCACCGGGCTATTTAAGTCAAAACACCACGGAGCGACCGTTGCATGTCAGGACGCTATCACCTTTATTTTAAACAATTAAGGACTTTGTTCTACTGTCACTTCTGGTTCATGCCCAATCTTTCAATCACATTATCTAGCACCATTGCTTGCGATAGTTTTGAACTACCTGCGAACATTGCACTGGCTTACAATTTATATTTTTCATATATACTTTTTGTTTCACTTTGCACTTGTCACTTTATGTGCTATTTTTGTCTGCCACTCTATTTTGAGTCACTTAGTGTCTTATGTTAGGCGACACCATTGATCTCTGCACATGTTTTTAGTTATAGATGGAGTTTTTATTTAATGACACTATTCATGGTGAATGATCTTTTAGCTATATATTCACACATTGTTTTGTTTCTACTGGTTGTAGCATTGCCATTATATTTTGATGAGTGTGATGTCTTAAGGAGGATTGCCAACACTTTAATGATATTTATATCACTTTTTAGTTATTCACCATCACTTTCAGTCCCTTAACAGGGGCGTTTTTGGATTAGCGCAGCACTATTTAATACTCTTATGTCCTTTAAGGTTTGGTTTGCACCTTTATTCAGTGCATGCAGCTTGTCCGTAGTATTATTTTAGACTCTGGTCCTGTTAGCGCGGGAATAATTTCTTTAATTTACTAACATAAAACTTACCATCAGAAATAGACCTGGGAGTGTGGACTTACCATATGAAATGGACCTGAAAGTGTGCCTTGGTCTGCTGGTCGGTATGCCAGAATAAGGGGGCATACCCTAGTTAAAGAAATGATTATTCTGTAGAGAGAAATGAATGAAATGAATGAATGAAATGAATGCCTTGAAATGGGGATGGGAGGGTGGGTATCGCGCACAGGAAACCGACAAGCACCACAGGTGAGCGGGCTGCTTAAATACCCCCCGGGCTCCTCCCATAAATTCAGGCCACCATACTGGCCTTCCTACTTATGGGTGGAGCCCTATGTCCGATATGGACATAGATAACATTTGTAGTTAACATAAAACTTACCATCAGAAAGAGACCTGGGAGTGTGGACTTACCATATGAAATGGACCTGAAAGTGTGCCTTGGTCTGCTGGTCGGTATGCCAGAATAAGGGGGCAAAAACATTCAGGTAGGGGTGTGGTTTTATTAGTTTTGGCTTTATTTATTTGAGCAAGTTTGGTGAATGCTTGTGCCGTTTCCACCTAAGGAGTGGGGACGTACCAGGCGAGGTAGGCAGAGTTTCACCTGCTAAGTCTCTTGATGACGTGGTCTGGGACCCATGCCGAAATGCTGCCAAGGCTGCCCCAATACTAAAGATTGACTGGAGTGCTGACTGGGGTCGAGGTGTAGGCAGCGTAGAAGAACCCCCAGGTGTTTGATGAACTGGCAGGCACTCGAGGGTTGCCCGAAAAGGTAATAGGGGACTAGAGTTTGAGTGTTCCGGTAGGAGTGACAGTAGGCGGTCGAGTATGGTTACTGGCCACGGGACGTTGTTTACTTTATGGAGATGGATGTCTATCCTGGAGCTTGATTGCTGGGTTTTGGACACTGCAGGGTGGAGGATGAAATGGTTTTGGCAGCGAGCGGGGTGAACTCGCTGGGCCGAGTAAATGGCTGCTTGTATGACCAAACTGGGGAGAAGGCCCAATAGCGAACTGGTTAATATAGTAGACATGTCCCAGAAGATGGCAGCCTGGAACGAACGTGCAGTGGACATTAAACTGGTGTTGCCAAGCTAATTACACCAGCCTGCGCAGGAAGGACATAACAGAGCGATGCGTACCTTGCTTCATTAAGAGGCTCGCCTCGGACCGGCCAGTCCTGTCCAGATAAGACCCTAGAGTTAAGCGGTTGCCATGACCGGGTGTAACTTGAAGAGGGAGGAAGTCCGGGTAAACCGGGGTTTAGGAGTGTCTCTGGGGGCCATGTACTTGTAAACCAATGATGGCCAAAAATTGCCGCGATGCCTGTGGTGGCTGTGGCATCTGTCGCTACCTGGGGTGACAAGGGCGACGTAGGTGATAAGACCCTAGAGTTTAAGGTATAATCATTGATACACCGATCCACGTAGTACGGGACCTTCCGACATTGATAGGTCCGCATTCTTAGGAAAGACTGCAGCTACTTGTTAGTACACACCCGTGTATGGGTGAAGTCTTGGGGAACTAACCTGATACGGGTCAGTTTGTCAAGGGGGAGGCTGGCCTGCGTGGTGTTCGTTAATTCGGAGGAGGTTATTGTAGCCTCGGTTTCGGTTTATTGAGTTTTTTTAGAGACTACAAGCTGAAGGACATAATGGTATTACCAGCGAGTCAAGTTGTGTCTACGTAGTACCTGGCTGCCTGTGCCAGTAAAAGTGAATTTGTTAGGCCGTATAAACCACAGAGGGCCAGGTAGATGACTGCTTGTATGACTAGACTGGGGAATGTCTGAGGTTTTGACATGTCCCTGAAGATGGCAGTTGTGATGGGCAAGCGTTTGCCGTTAGCTGTGGTCTGATGCTTCTGGACGCCACGTAGAAAGGATTCTACTGTAAGAGCCGTAAACACGGATGACTCTCTGGGGTCCTGTGAGGGCGAGAAATGCTGGATGTTGGCTAGGTATAGCCTGATGATGTTATGAGGAGCCAGCTGTGTGTGGCAATACGATACCTGGTGCGGGGTGGAACCTGAACTCAACTGACCTAAGCGAGAAATGATACAGAAATTGATGAGTGGCTCGTATGAAATGCCACTGGAGACAAGTGGCCGATTAAGTGCCACTGAAGAATGATGTGTGACTGATTGTGTGCCACTGGAAATGTGTACTGATTGCAAGAAGTCATGCTAAGATGCGAACCCTGCAATGATTGCGAGAGTTGTGCTTAAATACGTGTTTGCAACAATTGCCAGGGAGTTTGTGTCAATGGAGATGTGTTTGCCGTGACTGCAAGAAGTCCGTATTACTGCATGTGCTTGCACGGGCTGCAAGGAGCTATACTTGGATGCGTGTTTGCAACGATTATAAAGTTGTGTTTGGATGCGTGCTTGCCATGATTGCAAGAAGTTATGCTTGGGTGTGTCCCTGCAACATTTGCGAGAAGTTGTGACTGGATGTGTGCTTGCAATGATTGCAAGAAGTTATGCTAATATGCGTGTCTTGTAATGATTGTAAGATTTGTGCTTGAATGTGTGCTTGCAACGATTGCAAGGGAGTTCCTGTCGGTGGAGATGTGTTTGTAGTGACTGTGAAAAGTTCGTATTGCTGCATGTGCTTGCAAGACTGCAAGAGTTAAGCTTGAATGTGTGCTTGCAAAGGCTGCGAGAAGTTGTAATTGGATGCGTACTTGCAACGATTGCAAGAAGTTATGCTTGAATGCATGCCTGCAACGTTTGCAAGAAGTTTTGTGATTGGATGCGTGTTTGAAATGATTGCAAGAAATTGTGCTTGGATGTGTGCTTGCAACGATTGCAAGACATTCTGTTTGGATGCGTACTTGCAACGATTGCAAGAAGTCATGATGGGATGTGTGCTTGCAACAATTGCAAGAAGTTATGTTTCGATGTGTGCTTGCAATGAAATGCAAGAAGTTGTGTTTGGATGCGTATTTGCGATGATTGCAAGAAGTTATACTTGGATGTGCAGTGACTATGAGAGGGTATAGTCGCAAGGCGAAGGTTTCAACGAATGAATCGGGACCATGACTGAGCTTCGAAGGAAGACGGGGTGTGGCCCCCCCCTTTTTTTTTTTTTGACTGACCTAGAGGAAATGACAGATGACAACCGGTGGAGGGTTCGACTACCTGGTTTGAAAGGTAAATTGTAACATGTTTAAGCGACAGGTGCATGGCATTAAATAAATGAGTGAACTGTTTGTGCCATGACAGAGGCACGAATCGGTGTGCCATGACTGCGCCAATGAGGCCGCGCCAACTGGGGCTTGCCAGGATGAATGGATGTCTGACAGATGCCCTGAACTTGAATCGGGGCGCGGCATGCGACAACGAAATAAATGAAATGTTTGCCTTAGAGTGAAATGAATGAAAAACGTTTCGCCATGACAGAGGCACGAATCGGTCGTGCCGCAGCTGCGACTGACAGCGGCCCGGACTCTGGAGCATGTACTGAAATGAGGCAAAAGAAACGCTGGTGCATGCCGGAAAAAATTGGTGCATCACGGATGCGACTGGATTTGAATTGGAGTGTGGTATGTAACCGTGAAATGTTTGCCCTGGCAAAGGCACGAATTGGTTATGCCGCAACTGATAGCTAACCAAGTTCTGATGCAGGTGTTGGCTGGGGCCGAAATGTTTTATTTCTACTACTTTATTTATATATATATATATATATATGTATATATTTTTTTTGTATATATATATATATATATATATATATATATTTTTTTTTTTTTTTTTCGACTGCGACAAATGACTAGTCAGACTATGGAGTACGAATGAAATGAGGCCAAGACAACTGGGGCGCGCCGGGACGAATCGGTGCATCTCGGATGCTACTGGATTCGAATCAGGGCGCGGTACATGACAGTGAGATGAGTGAAATGATGAAATGAATGAAATGATTTGTCATGGTAGAGGCACGTGCCATAACAGAGGCACGAGTCGATCATGTCGCGACTGCAACTGACAACGACCGGACTCCGGAGCATGTACTGAAATGTGGCCGAAAATACCTGGGGCACGCCGGGACGAATCGTTGCATCATGGAAGCGACTGGATTCGAATCGGAGCGTGATTCGTGACAGTTGAAATGATTCCCATGACAGAGGCACGAATCGGTGAGCCGCAAACTACGACTGACAACGAACCGGACTCTGGAGCATGTCCAGAAATGAGGCCGGGCCCTGGGGCACGCCGTAACGAATCGGTGCATCGAAGATGCGACTGGATTCGAACCGGAGCGCGGTAAGTGCAGGTGTAACATTTTGTTTGCCATGACAGAGGCGCGAATCGATCATGCCGCTATAGCGACTGACTGCGAATCGGACTCTGGAGCATGTACTGAAATGTGGCCAATACCTGGGGCACGCCGAGACGAATCGGTGCATTTCCATGCGACTGAATTCGTAACGGAGCGTGATACGTGGCATGATAACCATGACAGAGGTACGAATCGGTGAGTCGAAAGCGACTGATAATGACGTGACTCTGGAGCATGTACTGAAATGAGGCCGTAACTACTGGGGCACACCGGAGCGAATCGGTGCATCTTTAGATGCGACTGGATTCGAATCGGAGCGCGGTACGTGACTGAAATTAAAGAAATGATTCGAAATGGTTTGAAATGTTAGAAATGTATTTAGAAATGTTCAAAAATGAGAAATGATTGGTATTGAACTGACGTGGTTCGATAAGGAATTGCGAATCGCTACGGCTGTTTTCTGACGCCTGGTAATAATTAGACATGCCTGAAATGAAGCGACGTCTATGTCGCGGTGGTTTTTTCAGATAACGAGAAATGGTAACATAACGAAAGTGCGAGTGGTATGCATTGCGGCTACGTTTGTGAAATTGCGAGTGACTCGTAAGTTTGATATCACGGTTTAGTGACATGATATCTAACAATGCGTAAAAAACAAAGTCCGACGGGACCATACCTGCGACAGCCAAGCCAGACGCGCGGTACGAACTACGAATCGGTAACACGGACTTCGAAACTCTTGAGCACGGAAATTTGCGAAACTAGCGGACGCTGGCATTCGAATCGTCGGCTTAGTGACGTATATCGCGCACAGGAAACCGACAAGCACCACAGGTGAGCGGGCTGCTTAAATACCCCCCGGGCTCCTCCCATAAATTCAGGCCACCATACTGGCCTTCCTACATATATATATATATATATATATATATATATATATATATATATATATATATATATATATATTAGCACTTTATTTATATGTATTCAGATTTGGAGACTAGTTTAGTCACATTGGTATTACAATGTATCTAGCATTTAAAGAGGTAGCGACATAATTTGCACAGGAGCGCGGCACCACTGGTTGAACTAGTATATTGTACATACTACCTATGAGAGGGTGTTTTCATTTTAGAGTTAATTTTATTTTAACAACTACATAGCAACGCGCAAGTATTTATCATTTGTTATACGCAGATATCAAAGCGTACATCTGTGCAAAGGGCCGTCTTTGCCCACACAGGATGCAGAGGTGTTCCATGCATCCACATGCAGGCAGTCCTGGTTATGTCTATTGGGTTCACTGTCTGCATTTGGGGACATACACTTAAACCTTCAGGGCTGTAAAATTGGGAACAGTGGCTGTGTTTAGCCTTTTAACCACTTAAGGACCAGCCTCGTTTTGGATTTTAGGTGTTTACATGTTTAAAACAGGGTTTTTTTTTGCTAGAAAATTACTTTGAACCCCCAAACATTATATATTGTTTTTTTTATAACACCCTAGAGAATAAAATGGAAGTCAATGCAATACTTTTTTTTTTGCACCGTATTTGCGCAGCGGTCTTATAAGCGCACTTTGTTTGGAAAAAAATCACTTTTTTGATTAAAAAAATAAGACAACAGTAAAGTTAGCCCAGTTTTTTTAATATTGTGAAATATAATGTTATGCCAAGTAAATTGATACCCAACATGTCACGCTACAAAATTGCGCCTGCTCGTGGAATGGCGTCAAACTTTTACCCTCAAAAATCTCCATAGGCGACGTTTAAAAAATTCTACAGGTTGCATGTTTTGCGTTACAGAGGAGGTCTAGGGCTAGAATTATTGCTCTCACTCTACTTGTCGCGGCAATACCTCACATGTGTGGTTTGACCACCCTTTTCATATGCGAGCGCTACTAACGTATGCGTTCACTTCTGCTCGTGAGCTCGACGGGACGGGGGGTTTTTAAAAAATTTTGGGGGGTTTTATTATTTATTTTACATTATTTTATTTATTTTTACACTGTTTTAAAAAAAAAAATTGTGTCACTTTTATTCCTATTACAAAGAATGTAAACATCCCTTGTAATAGAAAAAAGCATGACAGGACCTCTTACATATGAGATCTGGGGTCAAAAAGACCTCAGATCTCATATTTACACTAAAATGCAATAAAAAAAAAAAGTGCCTTTAAGAGGCGTGGGCAGAAGTGACGTTTTGATGTCGCTTCCGCCCAGCAGTGTCATGGAGACGAGTGGACGCCATCTTAGCCTCACTCGTCTCCAGGCACAGAAGGGAGATGGACGCGATCACCTCCACCGATACCGACGGCTCCGGTAAGCGGCGGAGGGCACCGGATCGCGGCGGCCACCGATAAAAGTGATCTCACAGCGAATCCGCCGCAGGGATCACTTTTATCTGAAAGCCGGCCTCCGCACGAAAACGGGGATACCAGGGTTATGGCAGCTAGCTGCTGCCATAACAATGATATACGCCGCCAAAGTTTGGATGTACATCGGCGTGTGGCGGTCGGCAATTGATTAAAGACGGTACGATTGTTGGCAGGGGATTGTCTGTTGACAGACTGTCCTAAAATCTTACCGTTAGTACGCTCCTTTTGACAATAGTTGTCCAACTTTCGGCCAACAAATATTGGATGGCAAAATACAAGTAAATACTACAGCACTCGCAAACAACATAAAAATGTATTAATAAGTGAATGTCCATATAAATGTGAACGATGTGCTCCAATCCAAAAAGTGCAAAGTGCTCCAAGAATTTCAAGGTGCGCAGTCACCCCCTCCTGTGTCCCCACTCACCGGATGGAATGGACCCTTAGCTTTTCAGTGTAGGGGTCACTTTAGGCTTATAATGATGGCCAGGGATGGCAGCTTTAACATCAATTCATAAGGCAGATCTCATATGCTCATAATACTCATCCAAGATATTAGTACCCAAAATTAAATCAAAGGAGGGAACTATAGTGAAGTAACGTTTGGCAATGGATTTATTGCGCATATACAAATGAATACTTACAGAAGGCAAGATAAAATCAGGCATAAAAAGTCAAAGAATTGCGAATAAGAAACGCCGCTGCTAGTGTGCCTTCCACCGATAACTGGAAGTGACGTCTGTTGGTCTCGGGAACAGGAAATTGACGTAATGTTTGCGAGCGCTGTAGTATTTATTTGTATTTTGTTTGTCAAGTAAATAGCACTTTGTGTACAGCAGCTGCACTTTAAACCTTCATTTATATATTTCTCACATTTGTATTATCAATAGCGCAAGTATATATATTTAGAATATATTTTGTTTAAATGTTGGATGGCAGGCTAGTAAATTTTCGGCGGACAACGGTTTAATGCCAGATTTTCGTATGGTCAGTACACAAATACGTTACACAAAAGTCGAAAGTACAAACACGCATGCTCAGAATCAATGCTCACCAAACACGAAATTAGCAGAAGGGGCCCAAAGGGATGTGCTCAAGGGCTGAAATTCCTCATAGTACATCACTACATTCGTGTTTGTGGCACGACAATTGTGTACCGTTAGTATGCAAGACAAGATCCTGGAACACGCCCTTTTGACAAAAATCAGACGCTCGTTTGGCCAACAATCATATCATGTGTACGAGGCTTTAGTGTAGCCGCTGCGTACCAATAGACATGAATGGGACTGCCTGCACATGGATGCACAGAACACTTGTGCATTTTGTAAGAGCAAACATGATGCTTCCCACATATGTACAGTTAGATACCCCTACCTCCCAACTTTTTAACATGGAAATGAGGGACAGCTATCAGCAAAAGTATGCAGGCATAGGACACGCCCCTTGCCACGCCCCCTTAAAGGATAATTGTACAAAAAAAACAAGATTGGTTAAACCCACAAGCGCTTTTTTTACCACTACTATTCCTTCATATTGGCTTTTGGAATTTACAAATGCAGCAATTGAGAAATCAGGTGAAAGGTTTAGCGCTGGGAAACACTTTAAGATAGATAAAAAGTGCATTTTATATACATCTAAATAGATCAGACCAAAATGAGGGACAAATGAGGAGGAAAGAGGGACAGAGGAACATTGCTCCAAATCAGGGACAGTCCCTCGAAATCAGGGACAGTTGGGAGGTATGGATACGCCCATGTAAACAAGGCCTAATTGCAATGATTGGCCCACAACAGAAGCTACAGGCCCACAAGAGCCAATTGAATCACACTACTCCTGGCCACCCTCTCTAGCAGAATAGCATTTTTAGAGCTAGATGTAACATCATTTACTTGTGGATGTTTCCTTTTCCTGTTCTTTTTCTTGTAGCCACTTAATATACAATTTGTATAAAATATTATTCTTCATTATACAGCATTTAAAGAGAGAAAGATGCACTGCAATCAGTTAAATGTTCGTGCATTTTATTGCTACTACTGGGAGGCTGAATATGTGCAGCCAGTACAGGCAACCTTATTATAAATTATTAAATCACACCTGCTGTTTAATTGATGAACTTGGAAATCCACAGCTATTTCTATGATGAAGTGATGTCAACCTTTCATCTTTATTATCTGGTGTACATCATAGAGGATGGAGTATAGTCATGCAATATGCTCTGCTGCCTCCTGTTGTAACATTCCTTGTCATGAAGCCATTATAATTATATATACATTTTAAATAGCATTAACCAGCATTCAGCCCAGGTGTTCAGATGGGGCTAACAGTGCTTTTTTCTGAATAGATATCTGTTCATTGTTGTTTGTTATATCAAGCGCTTTAGATCTTCTATGCTTAACAAAAGCTGTCTAGTGGAATAATACAATAGTTCAAAGGTGCTAGAGATTATCCTTTCCTGCAGCACTCTCTACTAATAATACAAGAAACAAATTAGGGAAACGGCTACAAATCCTATCAGTTTGAGATGTTCTCTTTTATGTCTCTTTATTTCAGTATCTTACAGCAGCTTAGTAATTATTCAGAGCATTTAGATTTGAGTGTTCATTTCAATAAAGCACCATACTTTGCACGATATGTACAGTATACAGTAATAATGGATGGATTGGTGTGAGTAGGGATTATACCTAAATTCTCCAGTTTTAAAACATTGTAGGTGATTTATAATAAAGAGAAGATAAAGCTATACCATCTCTATCCTTCGCAGAGCTACTGCAACCCACCCATTCATAAAATTTGGACTGCAGTATCCCAACACTGCTTAAAGCAATATTAAACCCAAAAACAATAATTTATTAACCACTTGCCATCCAGGTCAATTCTGACACTTCGCTCCTACTTGTAAAAAAAATCTACTTTTTTTTTTTGCTCGAAAATTACTTACAACCTATATTTTTTGGCAGAGGCCCTATAGAATCAAATAATGGGTGCTGCAATGTTTTTATGTCACATGGTATTTGCACAGCAGTTTTTCAAACTGGATTTTTTGGGAAAAAATACACTTTAATGAATGTTATTGCACACAAACACGATATAGTGCCTATTTTTTATTTTGTAAAATATAAAAGATGGTGTTATGCTGAGTAAATAGCTCGAAACTTGTCATGCTTTAAAACTGCGTCCGCCCGTGGAATGGCGGCAGACTACAAGGCTTAACCACTTTAAGTCCAGCCGCCGCAGTTATACCGCGGCAGATTAGCTCTATTGCGCGAATCGACTTTGCTTCATGCAATAGATAGAGTGGGCGCGCGCACCTGCGCCAATGCACGTGGCCAGCGGCCGCAATGTCCTCCGGCCACCCGCGATCGCTCCACAGAGAGCCAGAACGGGGATCTGTCAATGTAAACAAACAGATCCCCATTCTGTCAGGGGAGTAGAGAGACATCGTCTGTTCCTAGTGATCAGGAATATCGATCTCTCTCCTCCTCCAGTCAGTCCACTCCCCCCACAGTTAGAAACACCTCTCAGGGAACACGTTTAACCCCTTGATCACCACTAGTGTTAACCCCTTCCCTGCCAGTGTCATTTATACAGTAATGCCATAAATCTATTCCCTATTTTGTAGATGCAAACCAATCTATATATACGCTTTTTGCTATTTTTTCCCCAAAAATATGTAGAAGAATACATATTGGCCTAAACTGATGAAGAAATTCGTATTTTTACATTCGTTTGGGATATTTATTATAGCAAAAAGTAAAAAAATATATATTTTTTTCTGAGAATTGTCGCTATTTTTTTGTTTATAGCGCAAAAAATAAAAACCGCAGAGCTGATCAAATACCACCAAAAGCTCTATTTGTGGGGAAAAAAAGGACAACCATTTTGTTTGGGTACAACGTCGCACACGGCAATTGTCAGTTAAAGCAACGCAGTGCCGTAGGAGTTCTGGTGCTAGAATTATTGCTTTCACTATGATGTTTGCGACGATCTCATATTTACACTAAAATGCAATAATAAAAAATAAAAAAAAGTCATTTAAAAAAATGATATTTGAAAAAAATGTGCCTTTAAGAGGCGTGGACGGAAGTGACGTTTTGACGTCGCTTCCGCCCAGCAGTGTCATGGAGACGAGTGAGCACCATCTTAGCCTCACTCGTCTCCAGGCACAGGACGGAGATGGATGCGATCGCCTCAGCCGCTACCGACGGCTCCGGTAAGCGGCGGAGGGCACCGGATCGCGGTGGGAGGGGGGGCCCCTCTCCCGCCACCGATAATAGTGATGTTGCGGCGAATCTGCCGCAGGGACCACTTTTATCAGAAAGCCAGCCGCCGCACGAAAACGGAGATACTGGGGTTATGGCAGCTAGCTGCTGCCATAACAACAATATACCCCTTCAAAGTTTGGACGTACATCGGTGTGCGACGGTCGGCAAGTGGTTAACACTACTATAGCGCTTAATCATGACAGAAAATTAAGGCAGGCTATCCACCTGATATCTTTGTTCTATTGAAACCCTTGGACCCATTTCACACTGAGGTGCTCTTCGGGCGCTTTTGCCTGAAAAGCTCACGAAAACCTATTTACATTAAAATCAATGGATGCTTTCACACTGAGGCGCTGCGCTGGCAGGCCGGTGAAAAAACTCCTGCAGCAGCATCTTTGGAGCATGTTTGAATCGCTAAAAAATCAGCTCAAAAATGCCCCTTTAAAATGCACCGCTAATGCCTCAAAAGCACTGCAAAAGTGTTTTATGGGCAGTTTTTCCAGTGCCTCAGTGTGAAAGGGGTCTAAAGGCTCCCTTATTGATAGATAGCCACAAAAGAGAGAATCTGTCAATCTATTGGAAAATACCATCAAATACAGAACACACCAGTTCCACCCTAAAAAAAAAAAAAATACATGAATGTGCCTAAAAAAAATTGTAAAAAAAAATTTGGAAATTTTTTTTTTTTTTTACTTACCTCTAAATGCCTGTTGCTAGGGGGTCCCTCGTAGTCTGCCTCTTTCAGTGCCTGGGCTGGTGACATCACTTCCCCCTTGGCACAGGAAGGGCTCCGCTCTGCTCCCTCCCTCCTGTCAATCATCTGGGACCCATTACAGGTCTCAGGTGACTGAGCGGCCAATCATGGCGCGCGGCGCCGCTCGCGGATTCGCAGTGGGTGCCAGGCTGTGAAGCCACAGCCCGGCGCCCACAGTTGCAATGCCAGCGCCGATGAATGGAGGGGGAGACGAGCGGGGCTTCGATCCCCCGCATCGCTGGACCCTGGGACAGGTAAGTGTCCAATTAAAAGTCAGCAGCTGCAGTATTTGTAGCTGCTGACTTTTATTTATTTTTTTTGATGGGCCCTCCTCTTTAAATGCGCATTTTGACCATCCTGTAAAAAGGGGGCAAACACCTTTGGTGAGTTGTCACCTTCCATCGAGCACTCGTGGTGGAAGAACTAGAAGTTTTTTAAGAGCAATTCGTTTTGGTGTTGGGACTATTATCACACATGGACTCTAAGCTTGCTACATGTTTATTTTGTATTTGATTCACTTTGCAGTGTCATACAGTATGCCAATGACATTGTATATATGTTTTTTTCAATATTGTTTGAGAAGAAACACTTAGCTATAAATTGGAACAATACAAACTGGGTACCTAGTTGCTGACATGGAGGACAAATGCTGACCATAGTACATGGCCACATGTCCTTAGGAGACCAGCTGATAACTCACTCCTAACCACCACAGTCTGCCATCTGCCTTTATAGACAGAGCTCAGGGTATGGCACATTTATACATTTTTATTATTTCTTCTACTAATCCCTGCACACACCTATCCATTCAGCTTATTCCTAAGGCTACTTTCACACTGAGGCACTTTGCAGGCACTATAGTGCTAAAAATAGCGCCTGCAAAACGTCCTGAAAGAGCCCCTCAATTCACTCCAATGTGAAAGCCTGAGAGCTTTCACACTGGAGCGGTGCACTTGCAGGACGGTCAAAAAAGTCCTGCAAGATGCATCTTTGGAGCGCTGGAGGAGCAGTATATTCCCCATTAACAACAATGGGGCAGCGCCGCAAACCCGCCGGGCAATTTTAACCCTTTTTACGGCCACTAGCAGGGGTTAAAACCTCCCCACTAGTGGCCGAATACGCCGCTAAAACAAGTGTTTTGGGAGCCACCCACACTCCCATGTGCTGCTGTTCACAACTCATTTTCACCCAGACACCTTACTGGCTCACATACTGAGCATTCTCTCTGCACGCCGCCTGTAGGCACTTTTTTATTATTATATTTTATATTAAAATGTCTAGCTAATTTGTCATTCCATGGCATTTACTCCCTGGGGACTGGAAGTGCAGTACATTCCTAGCTTAAGTCAGCCATGGATGGATCAAATCTTGGCCGGTTCAGCGGGGTCCGGCTGGGATGCAATCCATCTATGGGCAGGCTGGCTGTAGCCAAGTTGGTTCATCAATCGATTTGAGTAACAACCAGCCTGTCAGATATTTTACACGTAATTACTGTGTTCTGTCAGCCCGGAAGTCTCCACAGAATACAATAGCACTGTGGGAGGGATTCCCCCATCAACACTGACTGTATTGTTGGGGGAATAAAGTGATTTTCCACCATGGGTGGAAGGAAAGAAAATCTAACTATCTATGGCTTGCCTTACTAGTGCTGCACAGTGATTATGTTTTACTGCTTTAATTTCATTCACTACTAATCAGTCAGCTCCAACTGAAAACAATGGGGGTCATTTACTAAAGGCTAATCTGCTTTGCACTACAAGTGCAAACTACAAATGCAAAGTGCACTTGAAATTGCACTGAGAGTGCACTTGGAAGTGCAGTCGCTGTAGATCTGAGGGGGACATGCAAGGAAAGTAAAAAACAGCATTTTAGCTTGTACATGATTGGATGATAAAATCAGCAGAGCTTCCACTCATTTCACATCTTCCCCTCAGATTTACACTGACTGCACTTCCAAGTGCACTTTCAGTGCAATTTCAAGTGCACTTTGCACTTGTAGTTTGCACTTGTAGTGCAAAGTGGATTTGCCTTTCGTAAATAACCCCCAATATGTTCTGTGTGGTAATCCTGTAAAGTCGGCCATAGCAGATGGAAATTCAGCAGAAACCCTTCGAATTTCGATCCATCTACGGGCAGGCTGGTTGTACTGAAGTGGCCAGCAATGATCAATATATTCTGAAGGTGGGGTAACCTTCCACTTGCAGAATACAATGGCACAGCGGGAGAGATTCTCCCATCAACACTGACTGTGTTTCGGGGGGAATGATGTGACTTTCTTTCCTTCAACATGTGGTTGAAGGTAAGAAAATTGCATAATCTGTTACCAGCCTAGCCTCACTTCTTTGTTCTATTAGTAAGTGCCATCTTTATTGTAGCATCAGCATAGCATAAAAAATAATAACCAAATCCTAATGGGGAATCAGAGGAAAGTCAACGTGTTTAACCACTTAAGGACCAGCCTCGTTTTGGATTTTAAGTGTTTACATGTTTAAAACAGGTTTTTTTGCTAGAAAATTACTTAGAACCCCAAACATTATATATGAATATATATAAAAAAATGGCGGTCGTTTCAATACTTTTTTTTGCACCATATTTGCGCAGCGTATTTTTTGCGTATTTTTTGGAAAAAATTCACTTTTTTGAATAAAAAAATAAGACAACAGTAAAGTTAGCCCAATTTTTTTTATATTGTGAAATATAATGTTACGCCAAGTAAATTGATACCCAACATGTCACGCTTCAAAATTGCACCCGCTCGTGGAATGGCGTCAAACTTTTACCCTCAAAAATCTCCATAGGCGACGTTTAAAAAATTCTACAGGTTGCATATTTTGTGGTACAGAGGAGGTCTAGGGCTATAATTATTGCTCTCACTCTACCGGTCGTGGCGATACCTCAAATGTGTGGTTTGACCACCGTTTTCATATGCGGGTGCTACTCGCGTAAGCGTTCGCTTCTGCGCGCGAGCTCGTCAGGAGGGGGGTTTTTAAAAAATATATATATATTTTTATTATTTATTTTACATTATTTTATTTATTTTTACACTGCTTTTAAAAAACAAAAAATTGTGTCACTTTTATTCCTATTACAAGGAATGTAAACATCCCTTGTAATAGAAAAAAGCATGACAGGACCTCTTAAATATGAGATCTTGGGTCAAAAAGACCTCAGATCTCATATTTACACTAAAATGCAATAATAAAAAAAAAAAAGTCATTTAAAAAAATGATATTTGAAAAAATGTGCCTTTAGGAGGCGTGAACGGAAGTGACGTTTTGACGTCGCTTCCGCCCAGCAGTGTCATGGAGATGAGTGAGCACCATCTTAGCCTCACTCGTCTCCAGGCACAGGACGGAGACGGATGCGATCGCCTCAGCCGCTACCGGCTCCGGTAAGCGGCTGAGGGCACCGGATCGCGGCGGGAGGGGGGGCCCCTCTCCCGCCACCGATAAAAGTGATGTTGCGGCGCATCCGCCGCAGGGACCTCTTTTATCAGAAAGCCGGCCGCCGCACGAATACGGGGATACTGGGGTTATGGCAGCTAGCTGCTGCCATAACAACGATATACCCCTTCAAAGTTTGGACTACATTGTCGTGCAGCGGTCGGCAAGTGGTTAACACTGCTACAGCGCTTAATCATGACAGAAAATAAAGGCAGGCTATCCACCTGATATCTTTGTTCTATTGAAACCCTTGGACCCATTTCACACTGAGGTGCTCTTCGGGCGCTTTTGCCTGAAAAGCTCACGAAAACCTATTTACATTAAAATCAGTGGATGCTTTCACACTGGGGCGGTGCGCTGGCAGGCCGGTGAAAATACTCCTGCAGCAGCATCTTTGGAGCATGTTTGAATCGCTAAAAAATCGCTTCAAAAATGCCCCTTTAAAATGCACCGCTAATGCCTCAAAAGCACTGCAAAAGTGTTTTATGGGCAGTTTTTCCAGCGCCTCAGAGTGAAAGGGGTCTAAAGGCTCCCTTATTGACAGATAGCCACAAAAGAGAGAATCTGCCAATCTATTGGAAAATACCATCAAATACAGAACACAAACATTTAAAAAAGTGGGAACACATAAAATTACTTCCAGATAAACTTTATAAAGTATATGACACTCATTAATCACTTCAGCCCTCGAAGATTTGGCTGCTGAATGACCAGGCCATTTTTTGCGATTTGGCACTGCGTCGCTTTAACTGACAATTGCGCGGTCTTGCGATGTTGTACCCAAACAAAATTGACGTACTTTTTTTCTCACAAATAGAGCTTTCTTTTGGTGGTATTTGATCACCTCTGCGGTTTTTATTTTTTGTGTTATAAACAAAAGAAGAGTGACAATTTTGAAAAAAATACAATATTTTGTCTTTTTTGCCATAATAAATATCCCCATTTTTTTTGAAAAAAGCAATTTTTTTCTCAGTTTAGGCCGATATGTTTTCTTCTACATATTTTTGGTAATAAAAATCACAATAAGCGTATATTGATTGGTTTGCGCAAAAGTTATAGCATCTACGAAATAGGGGATAGATTTATAGCATTTTTATTATTATTCTTTTTTTTTACTAGTAATGGAGGTGATCTGCGACTTTATGGCGGACATATCGGACAATTTTGACACATTTTTGGGACCATTGGCATTTATACAGCAATCAGTGCTATAAAAATGCATTGATTACTGTATAAATGTCACTGGCAGTGAAGGGGTTAACACTAGGGGGCGATCAAGGGGTTAACTGTGTTCCCTGCTACGTGTTCTAACTGAAGGGGGGATGGGCCTTGCTAGGGGAAGAGATAGATCGGTGTTCATACTTTGTATGAACACGTGATCTGTCTCTCCCTCAGAGAACCAGGATCTCTGTGTTTACACACAGAGATCCCGGTTCTCGCCATCTCACGAGTGATCGCGGGAGCCCGGTGGTCATCACATCGGCTCAGGGGGCGAGCAGCGATCGCGCGCACCCCTAGTGGCCACAAAAAGAAGCGACGTAACATGACGGCGATTCGCACAGCCAAGCCATGTTGCTGGTCGGCAAGCAGTTAAAGCCCCCCCAGGCAAAAAGGAAATATAAATAGTGCATCGTGCATAAGTTACTTTAACCGGTTCCCGACCGGCGCGTGCCGGCCGGGAGCTCCGTGAGTCGGGTTGCGGGTCCCGTGGACTCGATCGCCGTGGGGATCCCCGTGATCGACTCACGGAGAGGACGAACGGGGAGATGCTGATGTAAACAGCATCTCCCCGTTCTGCCTAGTGACAAGTGTCACTGATCGCTGCTCCCTGTAATTGGGAGCAGTGATCAGGCTAGTGACACATACAGCCCCTCCCCCCTACAGTTAGAAAACACTCCCCTAGTACTGATTAACCCCTCCCCGTCCCCTAGTGGTTAACCCCTTCACTGCCAGTGTCATTTACACAGTAATCAGTGCATTTTTAATTGCACTGATCGCTGTATAAATGACAATGGTCCCAAAAATGTGTCAAAAATGTCCGACATGTCCGCCATAACTAACAAATATCTTGTTTGTATACTGTATGGACTCTTACCAAATCCTTTTGGGTGCGGAGCACCTCACTACATAACATAAGTACCTTCAATTAGTGTCCACTTGTGTCATGGGTGGAGACCTTATGATTCTCCCATTTAGAAGAGTGCAAAGCTCTCATGGTTCAGAGATGCAGGTTCTCCCACCCCATGGATAGTGTAGGACCCACTGATTATGGGGTACTTTGTCGCAGTAAGTGGGCTTAGCACCATATAGCAATATGGTGTGACCAAATTCCCATATTTTTTGATAATGTTTTTCTAGAAATGCTTAGGTGTTTTAAACTAGCCTTGCTTGAGGTAAATGTCTTTTTTGCATGTGTGCGCTGTAATATTTTCTTCTACTGTATGGTCTTATGGCTGCACCATCTTTAATGCATTTTTTAGAGTGTGCCTCCCAAATATCTTGTTTTTAATATCTTGCTTGTTTATGTCCGCCATAACGTCGCAGTCACAATAAAAATCGCTGATCGCCGCCATTACTAGTAAAAAAAAATTATTAATAAAAATGCCATAAAACTATCCCCTATTTAGTAAACGCTATAACTTTTGCGCAAACCAATCAATAAACGCTTATTTGGATTTTTTTTTACCAAAAATATGTATAAGAATACGTATCGGCCTAAACTGAGGAAAAAAAATGTTTTTTGGGGGGATATTTATTATAGCAAAATGTAAAAAATAATGCGTTTTTTTCAAAATTGTCGCTCTTATTTTGTTTATAGCACAAAAAATAAAAATCGCAGAGGTGATTACATACCACCAAAAGAAAGCTCTATTAGTGTGAAAAAAAGGACGTCAATTTTGTTTGGGAGCCAAGTCGCACGACCGCGCAATTGTCAGTTAAAACGACGCAGTATCGAATCACAAAAAACGCTCTGGTCAGGAAGGGGGTAAATTCTTCCGGGGCTGAAGCGGTTACTCTTAATTTTTTATTGCAATCACCGCTTCCTAAGTCATCCTACATTATGATGGAACAAAGTCAGTTTCTTCCATGAGCCAAGTTAAATTTCCTGCCCTGGAGACCAGGAATATTTCACTGCTTATTTTCCTAAACACTGGCCCCCCCTTACTGCCCTCTTGAGTTTTACTGCCTCAGGAGTCTGTAAGAAAGGACCTTGCAGCTTCCACCAATAGATGTCCACATTATTTAGACAGTGATGTGGGCACCCGAAGGAGGACTCCAGGAATAAAAGTGCAGAAGAAAGGAGCGTGGCTTCAGGTAAGTACAATGTCCATTTGGGTAGTTTTTTTTTTTCTTCATACCAGCAGTTACTTAGAGGAGTTGGCAGGAAGGGGTGTTATGAGGGGTTGGTAAACATTAAGTTGGGCTTTAAAATCCCTTATTTGCCAATAGAGAATAGTTTATTTACACTTGCAATAAATATATTCCATACATAGCTTATGTTCCATAAATGCATAGTACATAAGCAACCATAAATCATGTAATCTGTAAATGTCAGACATCTGTGGTGTTGAAATTGCATTAGTAAAATCCTCTGTAATTTGTACAAACAGTGTAGGAGTTTACAGATGGACAATAATGTAATTGGCTTCAATAAAAAAAAAAAAAAAAATGAACTATCACCAGCACACAAGTCCAAAGTATGTTTACATGGTTGTAGCTGGAGCAGTTAGGGAGGAAAATTTTAAATGATAAAAAGATTTATAGCATAATCTAATGAGCCTGTATACTATTTATTTGTTTGCTGACATTTATCTAAAGCAGTATCGGAATTATGCATAGAACTCATTAGTCTTAAGTCTACCAACTTCATTCATATTCCATCCAGGCTGGAGGCTGTCTCTGCGAATCAATTACAAAGCAAGAAGGTGTATATCCGTGAAGCCCAAGCAGGAACAAACAGTATATGAATTCATGGCACCGAATGGAAAGGGAATACAGTAGTAATAACAGATCATTATATTGCTGTATTAACCCAAGCATTGACATTGTGAAAATCTGCTTGTAGAATTGCAGCAACAAGGTCAAAGCAGATTGATCAATTATCAGCCTTTTACATTTCTTATACTGCTACTTTTGAAAAGTGTATTGTTAGATCTCTATTTCAAGTTGGTCACAGGAAAAATAATTGCTATACTTATAACAAGCAGACTGTTCAGATCATATAGTAATTATCCTGGCCGATTTTATCACCATGGTCCTTCAATTAGTGGAATATAACAAGTAACACATTTTGTACCAGATATTACTGCACTAAATTTTGTAGAAAGTCCCTCAAAATTATGGGAATTTTTGGATCTATCAATGAGAGTAATTAGAAAGGTTCCATTAGCGTTAGTACATTGTACTTCAGGAAAAATGAAACATAATTTGTGCACCTAGGCCGCAGCATTTATAGGAGAAACAAAATGTTATTACCTTGCCATAAGATGTTAAAATGGTTGTAAAGACTTAAAGAGGAAGTAAACCCTCCTGCAAAAAAAAAAACTAAAAACACACCCTGCAAGATAAAGGCATAATGAGCTAGTATGCATAGCATACTAGCTCATTATGAATTACTTACCCAAGCCGTCCTCGTCTCCCTCTCAGGCCGCCGACATGTCCCTTGGGGCTTGCTTCCCGGGTATCACGGCTCTGGCACTGTGATTAGCCGGAGCCGCAATGACGTCACTCCCACGCATGCGCGCGGGACCCGCCACGAACGGCACAGTACAACTGCAGCAATGGCAGGTAAGTGCCATTGCTGCAGTTGGCTTCTGTGCGCATGTGCCGTATGACGTCGGCACACGCAAATACAGGGATATCTCCTAAACCGTGCAGGTTTAGGAGATATCCAGTGCAGCTACAGGCAAGCCTAATTATAGGCTTGCCAGTAGTTTAAAGTGGTTGTAAAGGGTTTACAACCACTTTAAGGTTCTTTCAAGGTAAAAAATCTTCTGTGTGCAGCGGCCCCCTGGCCCTACTAATTCTTACCTGAGCTTGATCTCGTTCCAGCAACGTGCGTGGGAGCAGCGGCTCTCCCAGGTCTCTTCCTCCTCATTGGCTGAGACAGCAGAAGTTGCCATTAGCTCCCGCTACTGGCAATCACAGCCTGTGAGCCAATGAGGAGAGAACGGGACTGGGCTGAGCCACACTCTGTGTGTGAATGGACACATAGATTAGTGTTTCAGGATAGAGCCTGCTCGGGAGCCCCCATAGCAAGCTGCTTGCTATGGGGCACTTCACAGGAGAGAGGTATCAGGAGCGCCAGCAGGAAGTATGACATGTTTGTTATTAAAAAAAAAAGTCTGCCTTTAATATCACTTTGACTATTCCTAATTGACCCCCTTCCGCCCGGCCCATTGTAATATGACGGCTCTGGAGCAATCTGTCACCTGCTGTGTCAACCGAACACGGCAGATGACAGAACACTGTACTGGCCCGCTGCCGCTACCATCTGATCGCTTTGGCCAATTACAGCAGATCACATGACAGTTGTACACACTAAAAGGCTTTGAATCATGCCTTTTATTGTGTACTTTTGTGATGAGCTCTGTGATTGGTCACAGTGATCACAAGATACAGACAGAGCCAATCACAGCCCATCTGTACCATGTAATTATTGTGGCCAATCACAGCTTATCACAATAGTAAACACTGAATGAATAGTTTTCATTTAGAAAAAAATGAAAAAAGTCCCCCAAAAATCATAACAATAACAGTTATACGCAATCATAGTGTGTAACAAAAAATACAAATAAAAAATGATCACTTCCCCAGAGTAGCACAGTGTTACTATGGCAACACTGTATTGCTCTGTCACTGTAGGTATTTAAAAAAATGTAATAAAACATTTTCAAAATTAAAAAAATATATATTATTATTATTTTTTTTATTTTTTTTTACATACTATCACCAGTCAGTGTTCCTGATCACCACCACACCAGTTATATGATGACGCTGTACTGCACTGGTGACAGTATGTAAAAAAAAACTTTTTTTTAAGTTCTCAGTTTCCAAAAAATTGTGACAAAAAATTACAACTTCAAAAAACTTGTCATGTCTCTTACTAAATACTTTGGACTGTCTACTTTCCAAAAAGGAGTCTTTGGGGGAAATTTTTACTGTCCTGGCATTTTTGGGCCTCAAGAGATGAAATAGGCCGTCAATACATCAGTACTGATCCATTTTTGGATAAATATACCATAGTTTGTGAACTCTATAATTTTCCTACAGACTAAATAATATTCACTGGTTTGGGTTATTTTCACCAAAGAAATGTAGCAGAATACATTTTGGCCTAAATTCATGAAGAAAGATTATTTATTTGCAAAATGTTATAACAGAAACAAAGAAAATCTGGGGGTTTTTTCCAGATTTTCTGTCTTTTTTAGTTTATTTAGCAAAAAAAAACAAAAAAAAAAAAAACAGCCATAACTAAATACCAACGAAAGAAGGCTCTATTTGTGTAAAAAAATGATAAAAATGTCATATTAGTACAGTGTTGCATGATCACACAATTGCCATTCAAAGTGTGACTTGAATGGCAACTGAAAGCTGAAAATTGGCCTGGACAGGAAAGGGGTAAAAGTTTCCGTTAGTGAAGTGGTTAATGCAACTTTGTTTGGATTCCCAAACAACTGAAAACATTACAGCTATCCAGCTTCTGCACCGACAATAACGTTTGCCAAAATTAGTAGACATGTGCAATTAGATTCGTTCCAAATTTGTTAATTCTGAAATATCCAAATTAACGAAAACTGTTTAATGAATCTTTCTGAATATTCGTAAATTTGAATATTTGAAAATTTGGAAATTCAAAAATTTGGAAATTCGAAAATTTGGAAATTCGAAAATTTGGAAATTCTGAAATTGGTAAATTCGAAATTCGAAAATCCGAAAACCCGAAAGTTCAAAAATCTGAAATAATAACTAACTAATAATAACGTAACTATTACTAACTATTAAGATATAGGAATTGGAATTTTCTTTCAAATTTGGCTGTTAGTGAACGTAACAAATTCATCCAAAGTTACGAATTACCCAAAATAACGAATATTAATAATAAATAGTTTTATCTTAAAAAGTTTTTATTATTACTATTTATTATTATTAATTTGTTACGTTACATTTGTTTAGATGCGGCATTCATTATTTCGGATAATTCGTAACTTCTGATAAATTCGTATTCGTTGCACTCACTAACAGCCATATTTGAAAGGAAATTCCAATACCTATAATTTTCGTTCTTATTTTCGGATTTACATTCTTTTGAATTTTCGGGTTTTCATTCCTTTTTTCGGATTTTCGAATTTTGAATTTTCAAATATCCGAATTTTCGAATTTCCGAATTTTTGAATTTTACATTTTTACATTTCAAATTTCCGAATTTTTCAAATTTTCAGAAAACTTGTTAAACGGGTTTTCGTTAATTCGAATATTTCCGAATTAACTAATTTGTTGAATTTTGGAATGAATTTGGAACGAAATGGATTGCACATGTCTATTAACTATAGACCTGCTAGTAACTTCTATAGTTGGGAAGAAACTGGAGAGTTTAAAAGAGTTCTTGCTGGAAAAAAAATATTTTAGGCAACAAACAGCATAGATTCATGAAAGACAGAAGATGTCAAACAAATCTGATTTCTTTTTATGAAGAGGTAAATAAAACCTTGGACAGAGGGGCGGCTGTGGACGTGGTATACTTGGATTTTGAAAAAGCGTTTGACACAGTTCCCCACACATGGCTCATGTGTAAGGTAAAGTCTACAGGTTTGGAAAGATCAATTTGTAAATGGATGGAAAACTGGCTAAAAGACCAAATTCAGAAATTAGTGATTATTGACTCTTACTCTGAATGGTCTAAGGTTATCAGTGGTGCACCCCAAGGTTCAGTGTTGGGACCCTTACTTTTATTATCTTTATAAATGATATAGGGTCTGGGATGAAAAGTTCCATTTCAGTCTTTGCAGATGACACCAAGCTATGCAGTGGAATATGTCCTTGCAGGATGTCTCCAACTTACAAGCTGACCTCAATGCACTGTTTAATTGGGTGACTATGTGGCAGATGAGGTTTAATGTTGATAAATGTAAAGTTATGCACTTGGGGGCTAAGAATATGCATGCATCATGCATACTTGGGGGCGTACAACTGGGGGGACGCATAGTGGAGAAGGATCTGGGGGTTTTGGTAGATTATAAGCTCAATAATAGCATGCAATTCCAAGCTGTGAATTCCAAAACAAACAAAATCCTTTCTTGTATTAATGTGTTTGTTAACCCCCCCCCAAAAAAAAAAAAAGATCTTGTTCCCTTAAAGCATGTTATACAGCACAGTGCTTGTGCTGTGTCATTTGGCCCCCTATAACACCTGTAATACCTGGCTGATCCTATCTGGTTCTACCCTCCCCTCTGTACGCTGACCACGATAGACCAGGGCTGCTGAGCCCTGACACCATGGTCAGCGTTCGTGCCTCCGTCATACGCTGCCATCTGGAGCTCTTTTGTGTCTCCCTCTGTCCTCCTCCCCCTCCCCTCCCTGCTTGTCAGCTCTCACTAGCGCTGCTCTGCTCCTCTCCCTGCTGCTTCAAAAACTATCTGACCTTTATATCATCCCCTTTGTCAGATAAAAAGCTGTATCCTAGTGCCTGTGCTTTTTTTTAAAAAAAAAAGCAGATTACTACCTGTTTTAACAGCGTCTCCCAGCGATCAAGTGACTCCAGGCTCTCTCTGCCCCTCTTCCCCGCCTACCCGGAGAGCAGAGAGCCTGGAGTCACGTGATCGCTGGGAGA
The DNA here is from genome assembly GCA_037952835.1 of Lithobates septentrionalis. Taxonomy (NCBI): domain Eukaryota; kingdom Metazoa; phylum Chordata; class Amphibia; order Anura; family Ranidae; genus Lithobates; species Lithobates septentrionalis. Next base: position 2,644,943 of record JBBDGP010000182.1, on the reverse strand, counting down.
TGCTGTTAAAACAGGTAAAAATCATCTTTTTTTTTATATAAAGCACAGGCACTAGCATACAGTTTTTTTATCTGACAGAGGAGATGATATAAAGGTCAGATAGTGGCTTAACAACCACTTTAAGAGAGGTATGGACTCCAGAGAGAGAGATATCATTTTGCCCCTGTGCAAATCATTAGTAAGTTCTCATCTGGAATGTGCAGTTGAGTATTGGGCACCAGTTTACTAAAAGGATATCGAGGAACTGGAGAAAGTGCAGAGAAGGGCAACCAAACTGATAAGAAGCATGGAGGAGCTATGAGGAAATATTAGAGGAACTGAATTTATTCTCTCTTGAGAAGAGGAGATTAAGGGGGATATGATCAACATGCATAAATACATAAGGGATCCATATAGTGAACTTGTTGTTGAGTTATTCACCTTAAGGTCATCACAGAGGATAAGGGGGCACTCTTTATGCCTAGAGGAAAAGAGATTTCATCTAAAAATATGAAAAGGTTTCTTCACAGTAAGAGCTGTGAAAATGTGGAATAGACTCCCTCCAGAGGTGGTTCTGGCCAGCTCAATAGATTGATTTAAGAAAGGCCTGAATTCTTTCCTAAATGTACATAATATAACTGGGTATTAACATTTATAGGTAAAGTTGATCCAGGGAATATCCGATTGCTTCACGGGGGATCATGAAGGATTTTTTTTTCCCCTGCAGTAGCAAATTGGATCACGCTTTGCTGGGGTTTTTCACCTTCCTCTGGATCAACTGTTGGTATAGGATTGTGTATATGGGATTGTATGGTAGATATAAAAAAAATATTTTTTTAATTGGTTGAATTGGATGGACTTTGGTGTCTTTTTTCAACCTGATTAACTCACTTGACGACCGCTCACTGTATATGTACGTCATTTTTTTGAAGATGGATATCTCGGTAACGGCAGCAGCTGCTGCCACAACCGAGGTATCCATCTTTACAGCGAGCGGTTCTGCACACGATAATGGTGGTCTCTGCGGCGGGTTCGCCGCGAGATCACCGTTATCGGCGGCGGGAGAGGTGCCACCCCCCCTCCCGCCGCTCTCCCGCGCCCTCCGCCGCTTACCGGAGCTGTCGGTAGCGGCGGAGGAGATCGGGACCTGTCACTGCTGAGGTACTGAGACGAGTGAGTCCAAGATGGCCCCCACCCGTCTCTATACCATGTGACGGCCGGAGCGACGTCATTTTGACGTCTCCGCCCACTTCTCTTAAAGGCACAATTTTTTTTGTGTCATTTTTTTTAAACGACTTTTTTTTTTTTTTTTTTTTTGCATTTTAGTGTAAATATGAGATCTGAGGACTTTTTGACCCCAGATCTCATATTTAAGAGGACCTGTCATGTTTTTTTTCTATTACAAGGGATGTTTACATTCCTTGTAATAGGAATAAAAGTGATCCAAAATTTTTTTTCTTTTAAAACAGTGAAAAAATAAATAAAATAAAGTAAAATAAATAATAAAAAAAAAAAAATTTTTAAAGCGCCCTGTCCCGACGAGCTCGCGCGCAGAAGCGAACGCATACGTGAGTAGCGCCCGCATATGGAAACGGGGGTCAAACCACACATGTGAGATATCGCCGCGACCGGTAGAGCGAGAGCAATAATTCTAGCCCTAGACCTCCTCTGTAACACAAAACATGCAACCTGTAGAATTTTTTAAACGTCGCCTATGGAGATTTTTAAGGGTAAAAGTTTGACGCTATTCCACGAGCGGGCGCAATTTTGAAGTGTGACATGTTGGGTATCAATTTACTTGGCGTAACATTATATTTCACAATATAAAAAAAAATTGGGCTAACTTTACTGTTGTCTTATTTTTTTATTCAAAAAAGTGAATTTTTTCCAAAAAAAGTGAGCTTATAAGACCGCTGCGCAAATACGGTGCAAAAAAAAGTATTGCAATGACCACCATTTTATTCTCTAGGGTGTTAGAAAAAAAAAACATATATAAAGTTTGGGGGTTCTAAGTAATTTTCTAGCAAAAAAACCTGTTTTAAACATGTAAACACCTAAAATCCAAAACGAGGCTGGTCCTTAAGTGGTTAACTATGTAACATCACATCCCGCCTGGAGTTTACCAAAAGGCACCTGAATGACTCTCAGACCATGGAAAACAAAATTCTCTGGTCTGATGAAACAACGATCGAACTCTTTGGCCTGAATGGCAAGCGTCATGTCTGGAGGAAACCAGGCACCGCTCATCACCTTGCCAATATCATCCCTACGGTGAAGATGGTGGTGGCAACATCACGCTGTGGGGATTTTTTTAGCGGCGTGAACTGGGAGGCTAGTCAGGACTGAGGGAAAGGTGAATGCAGCAATGTACAGAGACACCCTTGATGAAAACCTGCTCCAGAAACTTTGCATTCCCCACAATGGAGTGCACGCTATCACACCATTACGTCATATGTGGAGGTGACTGATATCGATTTAGTCAATGAAGTCTACAAGAAATTGTAGAAATAGAACATATGCTCTGTGTAGCCTATTAATCCTATTTTAAACAGAAAAATATAAACTTTCATTTGGTTATTGACCTCCAAAGCTAAATGGGAATGTAATTTAGCGAATGAGGCCTACAATAAACCATAGAAATACTACATATGCTTTGTGTAGCATATTAGTTTATTTTTAAAATCTACACTGTATTTTTTCTCATCTTCCAAAGCTAAATGGGAATATGGTTTAGCTAAAAGGCCTACAAAAAAATGTACTGTGCATATCTGACCTGAACTGCTGCATGCGCTGTCAGTTTTTTCTCTGTGAAATATATGTATATACGCAAATATGTTTTTTTTAATTAATTAATTTTAATAAACTTCGTAGACAATACAATGTGGTACTGCACACAAAGAAGATCACATACTATGCTATAGAACTGTTTTGCCACTTTCTGGCAATTGGTATGTAGCTGAGGGCCATAGCTTTATTTATCTTTTTAAGTGTAAACCATACCCTGCATTATGATGAAAAATGCCCCACTAACTGTTCCCCCTATTGTTAATCAGTTTCCTGGCACCTCTCACTGATCCAGCTCTGTCTTGGCTGCAGCACCACTCTCCTCTCTTCCTGGAGTCACAGGAGTCACTGAGAGCAGGGGAGCCATAGGTTCCTGCTGCTTTTAGTCAAATGCCTGGGGGGGAGGGCTTACTGGTGCTGTGTGTGTCCCATTTGAGAGGTTTGCTGTGGTTCTAACTAATCCACTGCCAGTCTGTCAAGGGGCACCTATATTGCCCACAGCACATATTGGTAGTTCTTGACTATGCTACCAATACCCAGAAGCTTTTTCTCTCAAAACACAAATTCTCCCTAAGGTATAGTGAAAAATGTGTTCCCCCCTCTAGTTTTCCCAAGGAAATTTTGAAAGACCAAGGAACCCCCCCCCCCCCCCTATTGTCCAAGGTAATAGATTAGGGAAAATGTCTCACCTACACACCTCAGTGTACCACCCCTTATTGGATGGGCTGGAAGAACAGTTCATTAGAACCCTAAAAGATATGCTAAAAAGTGGTTGATAAGGTTGGAAAAAATGGGAACACCCTGTTACCTTAAATAAGGTTCTCAATAAGACATTTCCCAGTTTGAACTTTTGTATAGCGCACCTCCCTGGCGACTACTAATTATAGCTCAGGAAACATGTCAGCAAAAGGTCATATCTCACAAAAAGTGTAATCAAACACAATGATAAATGTGAAGCTCTGTTGGAGGGGATGTTTAGAAGATTGGAGGGGCTTTTAACCTTGTATGAAAACAAGTCTGGCAAACATAATGCAAGAACTGGAACTTCTATTGGTCCGGGAGGATTTTGACTTAGTGGGAGTATCAGAAACCTGGTTGGACAATTCGCATGACTAGGCTGCTAAAATCCCAGGGTACACTCTGTTTTGGATAGACAGGACTGGTGGAGTAGGTGGGGAGGGGTATGATTATATGTCAAGAGTGATCTAAACGTGAATGTGATAGATTACCTCATTAACGGGAGTTACAGTAGTGCCAAATCATTATGGCCGGAGCTTCACTAGAATGAATCAAATAGTCAATTGATTGGAGGAATATGTTATTGGCCCCCTAACATAAAGGATGAGGAACAGTTTAAACCCCTTTCATGGACTGAACCGTACACTAAACAAATGCTTGTCCTTTCATGAAATAATTCCAGGAAAATGTAATGGGTTAGGTGGTGGAAATTCCAACTCTTTGAGATCTATTAATTTCAAATAACAGGGGGTTCATTGTAGATGTGTAAGTTAGAGACAACTTCAGCAATAGCAATCATGGTTAAATTCAATTTGTAATAGGTTACAGGAAAGAGAGGCATGTTGGTATAACAAAACTCCAAATTTCAAAAAGTTAACTTAAAGATAACTTTAACTCAATAGGACCAATTTCTATTTACAAAGAACACAGATAACTAGTGGGAATCTTTCAAGGAAATATAAAAAACTGCACTGACAAGTGTATCCTAATGGGCAATAAATATACAAAATGAAAACCTATATGATTAATTTCTAGTGTAAAAGCAAATGAATGAGAACAAATGGCCTTTAAAAAAATACAAATCAGAATTAATATTCTGGACTTTCCAAAGTTACCAGAAATTCAACAAGAAATGCAAGAGGGCAATCATGACAGCTACAATAGATTATGAAAAGACATATTGCTACAATAAGTAATACAAAACTATATTTTTTTTCAAATATATCAGTAGTAAAAATGTAAGGACAGAACATGTAGGCTTCATAAAAATGAACTTGGGAATTTGGTCACAAGTGATAAGAAGCGGGTAGATGTATTCAATATATTTTTCTCTTCAGAAAAAAGGTTTGAAAGTTGAAACAGTAATGCTAATAGGGATATACTGAATACACCTCTGTGGCTGACAGTAATCCAAGAACACCACAGACTCGATAAACATAATGTGAATAAATCTCCAGGATCAGATAGGTTTCACCCATGAGTCCTCAGAGACATTAGATCTGTTGTAGCCAAGCTGGTATTTCAAGTTTTTATGGATACTTTACTGACTGGAATGGTATCAACTGATTGGCACAGAGCTAACTGATTGGCGCAGAGCAAATAGGGTACTGATATTTAAAAAAGGGTTCTAGATGTTTCCAGGTTACTACAGACCAGTCAGCCTAATGTGAATAGTATGAAAAGTATTTGAGGGAATGATAATGGACTACATTTAAAAATTTGTCTGCAATAAAGGTATTATAAGCAATCACCAACATGAATATAGGTGTTGTGGAAACTATGTATGTACAGCGATAGGAAACAGGTTACATGAATGGTTCCAATCCAGAGAATAGTGGTAACTCACTCATTCTCCAGATGGTCTAAGATTGTTAGTGGTGGCCCCCAAGGCCGTCTCTTGAGGCTAATGCTGTTTAACTTGTTTATTGATGACATTAAGGTTTGATTTAAAGGAAATATATGGTCATAGTATTAACTTTCTTTTTCTAACATCAGCACTGTAATAATACAAACAATAGCTGTGACGGAGTGCCCCTTTATCTACAATCAGGTGCAGGTCCCTTTAATTTAAACTCCCACAATCCTCTGGGCTCACAGCATCCCCTGAGCTTTTGGACACGCCCAGGGGAAATAAACTCCAGCTCCTCCCTGCTTCCAGTGCTCAGAGAAACTCTGCCTGATGGGACAGCAGTGACTGGGCAAGTGAGCTGTCACCAGGTGCTGGGTTCTCCCCCGTTAAGTATGGTGTGCAGGCCACAAGCAGTGAGCACAAGAGCACGCAGCATCTATCTAAGCCCCAGTCACTGGAGAGGACTTGCTACAGTCCGTTAGGAGAGTCTGCCCATGCAGTGGGGTGGCCCTATCTTCAGCCACCAGAACCTCCTGACCGAAGACAACAGCAGCAGTGCTAGTGTGAATCATGTGCCAACCCAGATGCACGCAGCCATGAGCTTCCCAGGACCTTCGTTCATAAGGTGGACATGTGAGAAATAATTGTCTTCTTGCCTTGTTCTTGTTATCTAATCAACATAACATTGCCCCCTATGCAATGTTATGTTGATTACCATTGTTTAGTAAAGTAGACTTTGCATATCACCACTGGTCTGATCATTTGGCTGATACCGCTACACAACATAGCTATTAGTTATTTTTGACATTCTAATATAAGCTTACTTTAAAAATCTCCTTTCATGTTGTTTTTTTTTTCCATAATTGTGAGTTCTACCTGTCTGTTGGCCGTCTCTTTCCACAACTTCCCGGATTCCCAGCATGCTTTGCAGCACCTCCTCTGCTGTTTACTTTGAGTTTCTAAGTAGTCCAAAGCCCATGGTATACAGTGGCTTGCGAAAGTATTCGGCCCCCTTGAACTTTTCAACCTTTTGCCACATTTCAGGCTTCAAACATAAAGATATAAAATTTTAATTTTTTGTGAAGAATCACCAACAAGTGGGACACAATTGTGAAGTGGAACGAAATCTATTGGATATTTTAAACTTTTTTAGCAATTAAAAAACTGAAAAGTGGTGCGTGCAAAATTATTCGGCCCCTTTACTTTCAGTGCAGAAAACTCACTCCAGAAGTTCAGCGAGGATCTCTGAATGATCCAATGTTGTCCTAAATGACTGATGGTGATAAATAGAATCCACCTGTGTGTAATCAAGTCTCTGTATAAATGCACCTGCTCTGTGATAGTCTCAGGGTTCTGTTGAAAGCGCAGAGAGCATCATGAAGACCAAGGAACACACCAGGCAGGTCCGTAATACTGTTGTGGAGAAGTTTAAAGCCGGATTTGGATACAAAAAGATTTCCCAAGCTTTAAACATCCCAAGGAGCACTGTGCAAGCAATAATTTTGAAATGGAAGGAGTATCAGACCACTGCAAATCTACCAAGACCCGGCTGTCCCTCTAAACTTTCAGTTCAGACAGGGAGAAGACTGATCAGAGATGCAGCCAAGAGGCCCATGATCACTCTGGATGAACTGCAGAGAACTACAGCTGAGGTGGGAGAGTCTGTCCATAGGACAACAATCAGTCGTACACTGCACAAATCTGGCCTTTATGGAAGAGTGGCAAGAAGAAAGCCATTTCTCAAAGATATCCATAAAAAGTCTCGTCTAAAGTTTGCCACAAGCCACCTGGGAGACACTCCAAACATGTGGAAGAAGGTGCTCTAGTCCGATGAAACCAAAATCGAACTTTTTGGCCACAATGCAAAACGATATGTTTGGCGTAAAAGCAACACAGCTCATCACACTCAACACACCATCCCCACCGTGAAACATGGTGGTGGCAGCATCATGGTTTGGGCCTGCTTTTCTTCAGCAGGGACAGGGAAGATGGTTAAAATTGAGGGGAAGATGGATGCAGCCAAATACAGGACCATTCTGGATGAAAACCTGTTGGAGTCTGCAAAAGACCTGAAACTGGGACGGAGATTTCTCTTCTAACAAGACAATGATCCCAAACATACAGCAAAATCTACAAAGGGATGGTTCACAAATAAACGTATCCAGGTGTTAGAATGGCCAAGTCAAAGTCCAGACGTGAATCCAATCGAGAATCTGTGGAAAGAGCTGAAAACTGCTGTTCACAAACGCTCTCCATCCAACCTCACTGAGCTCGAGCTGTTTTGCAAGGAAGAATGGGCAAGAATTTCAGTCTCTCGATGTGCAAAACTGATAGAGACATACCCCAAGCGACTTGCAGCTGTAATCGTAGCAAAAGGTGGCTCTACAAAGTATTAACGCAAGGGGGCCGAATAATTTTGCACGCCCCACTTTTCATTTTTTTATTAGTTAAAAAAGTTTCAAAAATCCAAAAGATTTCGTTCCACTTCACAATTGTGTCCCACTTGTTGGTGATTCTTCACAAAAAATAAAAATGTTATATCTTTATGTTTGAAGCCTGAAATGTGGCAAAAGGTTGAAAAGTTCAAGGGGGCCGAATACTTTCGCAAGCCACTGTATTGCTGCCTACAAGCAGTGATTCCTGAAACTCCTCCTTTCAGCGCCTCTGTAGTTCAGAAGGCAGACTCTGTGAAATGTGTGACATGCCAAGACCCATCAACAGGGCATTGTGAATCCTAGGAATTAAATGTGTGGAAATCTTCACAAAATACATTTACAAATTAAAGATTGTTCAGAGACAAATGATTAGGTTAGAAATAAATAAAACAAAACATAGAATGGATATATGGGTTTTACATTTTTTACCATAGATACACTTTAGGAATTTAATTTCAGAGTTTGCTGATGATACTTAACTATGCAGGGAAATAAGTTCAGCAAAGGATGTAGCAACGCTACAGGATGACCTTGAAAAATAGGGAGATGTGGATTGCAGATGAGGCTTTATAATTAAAAAATGTAAATGATGCACTTGGGTGCTAAAAATACACATACAAGATTAGTTGTATTAATTGAGCACTCATTAGGAGGGGCTCCTCTGGAAGAATCAGTGATGAAAAAAGATTTGGGGGTCCTTGTAGACCTCAGACCTAACAATAGCATGAAATGCGAGGTTGCAGCTAACATAGCTAGCAGTATACTTTCATGTACTAAAAAGGGCATACAGTATATTCAAGGGATAAATCAATAATTCTCCCCCTTTACAAAACACTGGTTAAGCCACATCCTAAATATCCTGTTAGTTTTGTCACCGACTTGCACTAGAAAACGCTTAACTATGATGGATAGGATAGAAGCAGTCATACCCATAATTTGTGTTGAGTTTATAACAGCTCAGCTAATATCATAAGCTTTAATCCAGGAGATAGATCCTTAGTTTTTGTGCAAAATTTAGAAAGTACATTTCTGGCAAAGTGGCAGAGCCCCTATTGGATTAGAAAGAAAATGTGTAATGTCAACTGTCATGTATGCCAGGCAGGAAGGAGAAATGCCCTCTAAATATATAATGTTAAAGCTGAACTCCAGGTATGCATTTTATTGCATAAGTTACATCAGTCCAGCTACCAGGCCCTGGTAGCTGGACTGATGTAACTAATATGCCCTGATGCATATTAAACACAGAAGGTTGATTGCTCAGCGAGGGGCACAGTTCACAGAATGTCTTGCATTTTTCTTAATAAATGCAAGGCGTTCTGTAATTGGATGTGGTGGAGAGGTGGGGCAGTAATCTCATGATCTCCACCTCATCCAGTCAGAGAACACTTTGCATTATTCACAGTTGCATTAACGTGATGACTTGTAAGAGCTTTTAAAGTGCCGCCTATAGAAATTTTAGGTAAGTTTGCCACTGCTTCACAGGAATGTACAGTTTTAGGGTTTGGCATCAAATTTACTTGACACAACCTCATCTTTTATATTTTACCAAAAATGTGATAATATACCGTATTTTAGAGGACCTATCTACCAATCCTGACCCTGACTCTCCTGATTAATAGATTACCTTACAAAAGACCAAGTGTACACATATTTTGTATGAAGTTCAACCCACGTCCAATCCACATGCCTAATAATTGTGACTTCCTTCTTATATATTATGACTTACTGCTACCCCTGAGCTGCTTATACCTACAATACTCTAACAATCTCAGTAGCTACTGGAGCATGGAGCTTTGTTCTAGTGCCACCAATGGCACTACTGTGAAGAGGTTTTCTTTTTCTGTTTTTGTTTTTTTTTGTTTTTTTCACAATGTTGACCATTATGCTGCCTAAGGACCAGAGGTCTTTTTCCAATTTGGCACTGCGTCGCTTTAACTGCTAATTGCGCGGTCATGCAATGCTGTACCCAAACGAAATTTGCGTCCTTTTCTTCCCACAAATAGAGCTTTCTTTTGATGGTATTTGATCACCTCTGCGGTTTTTATTTTTTGCGCTATAAATGGAAAAAGGCCGAAAATTTTGAAAAAAAATGATATTTTCTACTTTTTGTTATAAAAAAAATCCAATAAACTCAATTTTAGTCATACATTTAGGCCAAAATGTATTCGGCCACATGTTTTTGGTAAAAAAAAATGGTTTGTGCCACCTGGGCATTCCATGGTCTCCGAAACTGTGATAAGCAGTCAAGAGAGAAATCAAAAATTCACGCCCTTAGAAAGCCTGAAGGCGGTGCTTGGTTTTCGGGGGTTCCGTACGCGGCTAGGCTCCCAAAAAGTCTCACACATGTGGTATCCCTGTACTCAGGAGAAGCAGCAGAATGTATTTTGGGGTGTAATTTCACATATTCCCATGGCATGTTTGAGCAATATATCATTTAGTGACAATTTTGTGCAAAAAAAAAAAAATTGTCTCTTTCCCGCAACTTGTGTCGCAATATAAAATATTCCATGGACTCGACATGCCTCTCAGCAAATAGCTTGGGGTGTCTACTTTCCAAAATGGGGTCATTTGGGGGGGTTTTGAACTGTCCTGGCATTTTATGCACAACATTTAGAAGCTTATGTCACACATCACCCACTCTTCTAACCACTTGAAGACAAAGCCCTTTCTGACACTTATTGTTTACATGAAAAAGTTTTTTTTTTTTGCAAGAAAATTACTTTGAACCCCCAAACATTATATATATTTTTTAAAGCAAATGCCCTACAGATTAAAATGGTGGGTGTTTCATTTTTTTTTTCACACAGTATTTGCGCAGCGATTTTTCAAACGCATTTTTTGGGGAAAAAACACACTTTTTTAAATTTTAATGCACTAAAACACACTATATTGCCCAAATGTTTGATGAAATAAAAAAGATGATCTTAGGCCGAGTACATGGATACCAAACATGACATGCTTTACAATTGCGCACAAACGTGCAGTGGCAACAAAATAAATACATTTTTAAAAGCCTTTAAAAGCCTTTACAGGTTACCACTTTAGATTTACAGAGGAGGTCTGCTGCAAAAATTACTGCCCTCGATCTAACCTTCGCGGTGATACCTCACATGCATGGTGCAATTGCTGTTTACGTTTGACGACAGACCGCCGCTTGCGTTCGCCTTAGTGCGAGAGCAGGGGGCGACAGGGGTGCTTTTTTTTTTTTTTTTTTTTATTATTTTTTTGCTTTTTTATCTTATTTTTAAACTGTTCCTTTCATTTTTATTTTTTTTTAATCATTTTTATTGTTATCTCGGGGAATGTAAATATCCCCTATGATAGCAATAGGTAGTGACAGGTACTCTTTTTTGAAAAAATTGGGGTCTATTAGATCCTAGATCTCTCCTCTGCCCTCAAAGCATCTGACCACACCAAGATCGGTGTGATAAAATGCTTCCCCAATTTCCCAATGGCGCTATTTACATCCAGCGAAATCTAAGTCATAAAATGCTCGTAGCTTCCGGTTTCTTAGGCCATAGAGATGTTTGGAGCCACTCTGGTCTCTGATCAGCTCTATGGTCAGCTGGCTGAATCACCAGCTGCATTTTCAGGTTCCCTGTTGAGACAGGAGAGCCAGAGAAAAACACGGAAGACGGTGGGGGGGGCATTCCCTCCCACGGCTTGTAAAAGCAGTCTAGAGGCTAATTAGCCGCTAGGATTGCTTTTACATGAAAGCCGACCGCTGGCTGAAAAGAATGATACCAAGATGATACCTAAACCTGCAGGCATCATTCTGGTATAACCACTCAAAGTTGTGAATGGCGTACCTGAAGACAAAAAAATGGTTAACAATAAAGCACAGTAAATAGTAAAGTATAAAAAATTGCATACCTGAAAAGCAAACATGATAAAACATAATAACAATAAAACATTGCAGAATAGAATACAGTAAAAAAGAGCAGAACAATAGAGAGAATAGAGAGAGAGAGAACAATAAAACGACAACTATTTTTTTTTATTTTATATATATATATTTTTATTTTTTTTTTACACTTTTTTTGTAACTAACTTTTATAACTGTAACCGGTTCCAGGTTCGGGTCTCTCAAAATGCGATGGCATCTTGGGAGACCCTGTGAAAGTGTGCCTAGTCTGTGCAATGCTGTACCCTACGCTAATACTCAACTAGTGCATGGTAGCGTTCAAAACATTCACCAATGCAAAGACCAGGATTGTCAGGACAGGAGGGACAATAATAGCGGGTGTCACGCCTATATCCGCGCTAGCTGCAGACACAATATCTTTTTTGGGGGCGTTCGCTGGGTAGGGGTACTCGGGAGGACATAAAGAAAATGCCTCTCATGCAGCCGACTGCATTTGGTTGGGGATGTGAATGGGGGAAGTACGGGCGCTGCAGAAGTGGTGGGTTCCCATTTAGGATTGGCGAATGCAGTAGGAAGGGCACTATGGGCACGACGGGCCTGTGTTTGTCTTTTTGGTGGCAGCGGGACACTACTTGTGCTTGCCACCTCACCAGCTTGAACTGCACTTATGGGACTCGCCACGTCACCAAGTGTTACTGCAGTGCTGGTTTGACTACGACCGGGGTGTACTAGGCCGCTGGCGCTTGCCAGTTCACCAAAACGCTACCAAAAAATCTGTTGGCGATCGCAGGGATCAGGCCTGACTCTGTGAACGCTGCAGTTATGCCTTTAGTCTTTTGTAAGTGACAGTGATCGATCGATACTGCACTTGGGTGGGCTGGGCTGGGCCGGGCGGAGGGGCAAAACGCAGGTGCTAGCAGGTATCTGGGCTGATCCCGCTAACACTGCGTTTGTGAGAACCCTAAACTGCTGGGGATGCTAGTATAGATCTGATCGGATCAGATATTGATCCGTTCAGATACTATACCACTAAGGGTGGTGTACAGTGCGCGCGTGGGTGTTAGCGGTACTGGCGCTAACCTGATGCTGCCTGGGGCTGGTGCTTGCCAGTTCACCAAAATACTACCAAAAAAACTGTTAGCGATCGCAGGGATCAGGCCTGACTCTGCGAACGCTGCAGTTATGCATTTAGTGTTTTGTAAGTGTCAGTGATCGATCGATACTGCACTTGGGTGGGCTGGGCCGGGCGGAGGGGCAAAACGCAGGTGCTAGCGGGTATCTGGGCTGATTCCGCTAACACTGCGTTTTTGGGAACCCTAAACTGCTGGGGACGCCAGTATAGATCTGATCAGATCAGATATTGATCCGTTCAGATACTATACCACTAAGGGAGGCGTATGCTGCGTGCGTGGGTGTTAGCGGTACTGGCGCTAACCTGACCCTGCCTGGGGCTGGTGCTTGCCAGTTCACCAAAATACTACCAAAAAAACTGTTAGCGATCGCAGGGATCAGGCCTGACTCTGCGAACGCTGCAGTTATGCGTTTAGTCTTTTGTAAGTGACAGTGATCGATCGATACTGCACTTGGGTGGGCTGGGCTGGGCCGGGCGGAGGGGCAAAACGCAGGTGCTAGCAGGTATCTGGGCTGATTCCGCTAACACTGCGTTTTTGGGAACCCTAAACTGCTGGGGATGCTAGTATAGATCTGATCGGATCAGATATTGATGCGTTCAGATACTATACCACTAAGGGAGGTGTATGCTGCGTGCGTGGGTGTTAGCGGTACTGGCGCTAATCTGACGCTGCCTGGGGCGACGCATATCACCGCCGGGCGATCAGGGGGCTAAACCTTTATTCGGTAATAAACGGCGGGTGCCCTGACACTATAAAAAATAAACAAACTAACCAGTGTCAACCGTAACGGTTATACGGTGATCAGTGGTGAAAGGGTTAACTAGGGGGCAATCAAGGGGTTAAAACATTTATTCGGTAGTATATGGGGGTCCCTGACGCTATAAAACGCTGACGGCGAACCTAAATATTTATGTCCCTAACTAGCGTCACCAGCGACACTAATACAGCGATCAGAAAAATGATCGCTTAGTGACACTGGTGACAGGGGGTGATCAAGGGGTTAAAACTTTATTAGGGGGGGTTAGGGGGGTACCCTAGACCTAAAGGGGGGTAACAGTAACTGTCCCAACACTGTAACTGTCACAAACTGACACTATGCAGTAATCAGAAAAAAAAAAACTGCTGGTGTCAGTTTGTGACGGGGGGGGTGATTGGGGGGGGGGTCGGGGGGCGATCGGGGGGGGGGGATCGGGGTGTTTTGTGTGCCTGGCATGTTCTACTGTGTGTGTGTGTGTTGGTGCACTCACATTGATGTCTTCTCTCCTCGGGCCGGAACGGAAATTACCGAGCCGAGGAGAGATGACATCATTTCCTTTGCTGCTGTTTAGCATACAGCAGCAAAGGAATGATTCGATTGGCCGGCGGCGATCGCGAGGGGGGGCCACGAACGGATGGTCTCCCCCTCACCACCGATCGCCGCTGGACAAACGACGACCGCCTCGGGCACCGGGGGGGGTCCGATCGGACCCCCCACCCGCGGAAGGCAAATCACGTACCATGTACGTGATTTTGCCTGTCCGTGCCACTTTGCCGACGTACATCGGCGTGAGGCGGTCGTCAAGTGGTTAAAATATGCATTTTATAAGCAAATGCATAATATCATGTGACATATAAAATAGCAACTATCACAATTTTATTCTCCAGGGTTTCTGCTTTCAGAAATGTTCAGGGTTTTTCTCATTAATTAAGAGGCCTAAACATGTGTGCAAAAAAAACACAAAAACAGTTCTCACAGCAGAATAGGGTTAAAGATATACTATCGTGGCTGCTCAAAAACAATTATTTTTATTCTGGGTAGAAATCTCCTTGTTTAACAAGGTAATTATTACATGCTGTAAATATACTTGAAATGGTATATTACACACATTTTCACATTCTATAAATGGGCTGCAAAAATGAGTCTAATCCATATAGCTAACTAGTCTTATGCATTATGCTGTCAACAGGATGACATATTTTTTCAACATTATTGTGTATCTCTCCATATTGGCTATAATTCCATTTTCAGTAATGTTCAAAAGCTTGACAAAACACTGCTGCTCATGTGTTTTATGAGTTAATTTTGTGAAGACAGTATTGATTTACTAACATGTCTCATTATTTGCAAGTTTGCAGCTCTATTGGTTATCTAATTTTGTACCTCACTTGTGTGCCGCAGTGCTGACAATGTCACCTGGAACTGAAGATCTTGTAAGCAGGGTACAGAATAATGACCTACACTTTGACTTATAATGATACTTAAAGACATCTTTTCAAATTTAGCTGATGCAGGTGGAAAGCTTGTAAGAGCTAATATGGTCCCAAATGTAAAGGCAAGCTCTACTTCACAAAAGCTATAGACAAGTTTTGTACACAGCAAATGTTAAAAAGAATGAACTCTGTAAAAGTGAGCAAGCTGCTGAGTAGTAACTTCTGGTACTCTCTCTACTTTCTTTTTAAGAGCATATGTGTATTTGTAAATCGATAAAGTGATAGCTAGATAAATATGTTATTTTTTATATTAACCCTTTTTTTTATCTGAACATTGCATATACAACCATATTAATAAGAAAAATGTTAATCAAATTAAAGAATTTAAAATTGGCATACTTAGGGGTTGATTTACTAAAGGCAAATAGAGGGGGGGATTTACTAAAACTGGAGCTTGCAAAATCTGGTGCTGCTCTGCATATAAACCAATCAGCTTCAAGGTTTTATTGTCATAGCTTAATTGAAGTTAGAAGCTGATTGGCTACCATGTACCACCGATATGTAGGCAACAAATGGGTAATCATGAAAATATACAGGCAATAAATGTGCAATATATGGACAATTTCCCCAGCATAAATGTATCTACTCTAAACAAAACGTTTCCCCACTCCCTCCTCCCAAGACACGCCCCCCCCAATTTTCTCTCCCCCCAAGCAAAAATCTCTTCCACCCCCCCAGAAAAGATCTCCTGCTCCCCAGCAAATACAAACACCACACCTTAGAACAGCACACTGCACGAAGTGTGGGAAAGTCCTTTTAGGCTTTCATTAGGCATTGGGGGTTATTTACGAAAGGCAAATCTACTTTGCACTACAAGTGCAATGCAAAGTGGGGAAGCTCTGCTGATTTTATCATCCAATCATATACAAGCTAAAATGCTGTTTTTTATGTTTCTTGCATGTCCCCCTCGGATCTACAGTGACTGCACTTTCAACTGCACTTGCAGTGCACTTGTAGTGCAAAGTGGATTTGCCTTTAGTAAATAACCCCCATTGTGTCCTGTGACATATCAGAGTACAGGAGAAGCCTGGGAAAATGTCCTTTTGTTCTGCAAATTTCTGCACCTGACGTTTGTACAGAGCAGGCACATTATTGCTATATAAGTGCTCCCGTAGAACCATGTGCAACAAGACCTATGGCTTTGTAGGGACCCTTGCAATGCAATTATGTGCAATGTGGACAGCTTGAGCACTCCTGGATCACCCTGCAGCTGGTTGAACCTGGGGTTTTTCTTTTCTTGTCACAGCATCACTATAAAGAAAAGAATTAAAGAAAGAAAAAGTGTAGCGCTATAGTGTGCCAATCAACAAAAATGTATCATATATTATGTAACACACCTATGTATATATCAAATGCTAGGTCCTGTTAGACCTCGCAGATAAAACAGTGAACCAGTTAAGGAATCTAGTGATCTAAGAGAACCATTACTAGCAACATGCTGTATGGTATAAAAAAATGTGAATTATGTGTACACCATAAAAATCATCCCAAACCCTCAGATCAAACACAAGCATGTATGGTAAAAATTGGGGTGGGGATAAATGACAAGTCCCTGGGGTATTGGACAGTTCATTCAATCAGGCAAGGAAATCCTGGAGTATAGATGTAAAGCATCTATTTCTATCCCCGATGGACTCTTCCAATACTCGATCAGGCAGAAAATAATGTAAAATGCCCTTACCAGACGTGGTGAACTCACAGGCCGTTGGCGGTGAGTCATACGAGCTTGCACCGTTAAATACGGTAAGGTTACAGCTGTAACCTTACCGTATTTAACGGTAAGGTTACAGCTGTTCTTGGTCCACAGCAAGAGGGTCCTGGAAGGGTTCCCGATCCTAAGCGGTACCACGGATTCGTCCTCCAGCAATCATTTGGGTCTCATGCAATTGAGACAGGGGAACAAAGGAGAAAAAAGGCTCCACATAGTGTAAATTCCGGATTACCAGGAAATTTTATTGTATTAAAAAAGTTCCAATAAAAATTTCGGGTAAAAACAAAGTTCATACAAACGAAAAAAAGATGTGTTTAGCGCAGTAGACAGATGGTTGAGGTAGCGTCATACACACGACGCGTTTCGTCTGCAAAGACATCAACTGGGGTAAAACCCCACTGGTTTTACAGGTGGAGCAGCATGTCACAAGTCAATGCAGATCTCACAGCCCTCCATGGCCAGAAAAAAGGCTGTGTGGGCAGGGGAGTATGTCCTGGACCCTTGAAGAGAAGCAGAGCTTGAGGCATATTGCTGCCACATTCCTGAAGCAGTGCAGTATGAACATTATTATACAGGATTATCATTATACAGGATTTATACAGCACCAACAGTTTACGCCATGCTTTACAATGTACAGCGCATTACACTGTAAAGACACCTTGGCCACCCCAAAATGGCCAAGCCAAAAACTGGTCAAGAAAAACCAGCCTGACATTTGAGTTTTGCCACACCTGCAAAATTGGCTACAGAGTCCAACAGTGCCATTTTGGAGTGGCCAATGGGCCTGTGCACTAAAATGTTTACACTACATTTACTTGTAGCTGGGGACATGTCTCATAATGGGGACTGTCCCCAGAAAATGGGGACATATGGTAATCTTAGACTAGGCTGACACTGTTTTATTTTGTACTTATGATGAGAAGAACTTACTGAATTGAAAAGACAATTAGTTAAGTTAAAGAAAAGAAGAAGATGATGGCCAGCGATAGAGTGGATGGATGCAGTCAGAGAAGTGCCATTATGAAGACATGAGACCCAAATAACAGACAGATCATTCAGGAGATGCACTATCCATTTAGTCACCAGGAGTCAACATCAACTTGACAGCACATAATAATACAGGGGAAATAGTAGTTATTTAAAGATTAAAGGAGTATTGATCAATGCCTGCATTCAGGATTGGCAGTCATTATGCATACTGGACTATGGTGGTGATTATCTGTGTTGCAGAATAATGACTAACAGGCCATTATCTGAATGCAACCGTGGTAGATATAGAGTATATACAGTAGGGGTATAGTGTTTGTTATCTATGTTAGTGGGAAATCAGCATTATTTTATTGAAGAACTGTAGCTTTCTGTGTTAATAACACCAGCCTACATTTAACTGGTTTTTGGCTTACAAAGACTTCACATGGTACCAATGCCATGACAACGCATAGTTTAGAACTAAACGAGCATTAAAAATCAGGCAAGGGGTTTGTAGCCAGAATAGTGAAGCAGACTAGGCACCCAGCCTATTGCCCAGAGAGGATTTGCAGGCTAGGTGCTCTTTTGCCTATAGTAGTCCCTGACGTTTTATGACTGAAAAGGCCTACAGGTATTTGCATGCCCCCAGGACGTAATATAGAATGAAGCCCATCTTGTGACTGGGCTAACAGTTGTGATTTGATCTAGATAGAGCATGAACATATAAGAGCAACATAAGAGATGACAACAGAAACTATGATTAATACAAATGAGAGACACAAGAGTGAGTCACAAGGAACAAAGCACAAGGCAGATGGCAAGACAAGAGGCAAGGAAAGGAAACAAGGCTGAGATCAGAAGATTGAGAACAAGAGCACAGAGACAGGACACAGGTTGAGAATAACTAGACACAGATCAAATTAAAATACACCAAATAAAGTGTGCAGCCATGGCTAGGACACAAAAAACTGTCTGATACAAAGTAGACAGGACCAGGCAGATGTCAAAGCTAACCAACAGCAAATCAAGGAAACAGGAGGCCAAAATAACCACTGGAGAGGTGCCTAAATGCTCCCGCCATGCCTTTTATCAATGGCAGAGGGGGCTGCTGCAAAATTGGGTACAGGTGAAAGAGGGACGGATAGGCATGCGTAAATGAGGAAGTAAGGAAGGTCCCCAATTGAGGCCCAAGACCAGCCCGAGACCAGCCCGAGACCAGTCCGAGACCAGCTCGAGACTTGAGATACAGTTATAGAAATGTTTTTTTATTGCTATGCTGGGTTAGAAATAGGCATATAATGGTTGCTGGAGGAACAGACATAACATGGCTGCTTTATTATCTTTACAGAAACCTGAATGCTCATATCTTCCAGGCAGGGAATCTGCACATACCTCTGGTATTAGTAATATCTCAGGGAACCAACACCAACTGATCAAGAAAATTCAACACAGCTGTTTGCCAGAGATATAACATGTACCCATGAACACAGAGAGAGCAGTCATCAACCAATCATCTCTTTTTGTGTGCACAGGTACATTCAATTAAAACTGCACTCATGTATACAATCCATCAGTATTTATTTAACAAAACACTTAGCTTGCACTTGAAAAAAATTAGAAGAAGCAAAAGAGCAAATACTGAGATAAAATAAAATTATCATTGCATCTATACACAATCAAAATGATTGCATGCTTGTAACACAGTCAAAAATGACTCTGCATTTACGTAAGGGAAACAGGTTGTTAAGCCTACATAGAATTTTAAGTATATTAAAAATAGCAGTGATGTTTTGTCGAAAAGCATTGTCTCATCTGGGCATTAGTTCATGGCAAGGTGCCACTGTGAGAATAGACTTTTTGCAACAGATGGCACATCTTTTCTTAGTACACAAAGGCAATCAGTCACACCCAGGCAAATAGTCAGTGATGGTACAAGCATATGAAGTACAGAAAATCATGTCACTATAGAGAACTAATAATAAAAAATAATGTCATATACCTAGAAAGGAAAGATAAACGTAGAATAAAAAAAATAATAATATTTAGGCAGTATGTTAACGGCACTCCTGTGCTTTACAGGACATGCCTTCATTTTATAATTCGCAGGACTGTACCAGGAAGACTAGATGTTCTTTATTTTGAGCACACTAGTTCTCATGATTAAAATGGGTCTGAAAGAAAGGGATCTGTGATGTCCACAGTATTTCATATGTTTTCCAATATACAGGGCTCTTTCACAGAGATGGCAGTGTGTAATCCCCTCTGAAAAGCATTCTGTGATGGTGCGTTTTTTCAGAGGGCAGTAGATCAGCGACTGTCACGCGTTCAGGAGGTAATCCTTCCACCACATGAATGTTTACATTTTTATTTAGATTGTAAGCCCTCTCTTTAGATTGTAAGCTCCATGAGCCGGGCCCTTCTGTATTGAACTGTATTGTAATTGTACTGTCCTCCCTCTACATTGCAAAGCGAAGCATAAAGTGTTGGCGCTATATAAATCCTGTATAATAATAATAATAATAATAATTTAAAAGATAAGTTCATCTTTCATAACACGTTACATGTTATGTTACATATTCAAGGTGTAACATGTAACAAAGATAGTCACAAACACAAAAATCTCCTGCGCTTAGAAGTGGGCCTGCACAATGTATAAAAGGTTATACTTCCATCCTGGCTTGTATGGATAAACCTCGTCTTGCTGCCCTCTTAAAAGTGGGGGAGTCCGGAACAACTTCTTAAGAAAGAGAGGGCGCACACACCTAGTGCATGGGAATGTAGGCCGTATAAATAAATAACCAGTAAACTATCTATAAATAATAAATAAATTAGACCACACAAAATTTTAATTCATATATTTTATTTTTAAATATTTATTATATATAAATAATATATATATATATATTTTTTGGTAATGCAAATGGCCGCGGCACTTTTATTGGTATAATAATAAATAAATAAATAAATAAATGTATTCTTTAAATTCATAAATAATTTAAAATGAAAACTTTAAATATCAATTAATAACTCGCTCAGTCATAGAACTCGAGCGAGTATACTGAATAAAAACATCAACGTCCCCACCAGCCGATTTTTGTTTTACTAAAAACAAAAAACGGCCTACCCCATAACCGCGGCCATTTCAATCATAGATTGTAAACCCAAATTAAAAATATCTAGACCGACATCAGACAAGTGAACTCCGTCTTGTCTATAAAGGCCTGAAAAACCGCCTTCTAAATCTACATGACGAAATGAAAAGCCATTTAAAAGAGGCATCAATTTTTCAATAGAATGATTTACACGCTTACGGATTATCTCCAAAGGTTTTTTTTTTCCAAAGAGGATAACCAAATAAGACGAGGAACCATCTCGGAAAAAATTATCCAAGTACTTGGAAAAGAGAGCTGTATCCGATGTAAATCATTTTTTAGCATAAAGATTAAATCCAAAGTTTTAAGCTTACCCACATCATTGCCACCTAAATGAATAATTATAACTGCAGGATTGGGCCATAACTGAGCCAAATTGGAGAGATGAAAATTAAGATTCGTCCATTGCAACCCACGAATACCTTTCCAAAGAATTTGAAAAGATGCAGGAGAAAAAGATAAGTTGGACGTATAACAGCGTCTGCATGCTATTTTGTATGCCCAATGAACAAATGAGTGTCCAATTATCCAAACGAAAAACTTGTCACCTAAAATTAAAGAGATAAATTAGGACGCACATAGATATTAAAACGATTTGAATCCCACCTCCCCAATTGCATAATAATAGTCTCATCCAGACCCAATCTAGCTTCTTCCGTGGCTGCTCCAATACGAAAAGAATGAGTTGAGAATTTTAAATGAGAAAGGCTTAAATGAGCCAGACATCGTTTAAAAATAGCTGAAAATTGAAATTTTGTGAGGGGAAAAAGGTCTAAATGAACCAAAAAATTAACCGGGCACGACGGTCTGGAGGAAAGATAATTTGACAGTACCTTATAGGGACAAATAATAGGATCGCCACAAGCATGCAACGTTAGCCATTGCCCTTTACCGGCAACATCGGTTTTGAATTTACTAATAAAAATCCTCACAACGCCTGAGAAAATGGAAACATCTTCAAATTTTAAACCGGAAAGACCCTTCTTATTATTTGGAACTAGCTCAGAAATACGAAGCGCCGCAAAGAATATCAGAATGAACGCTGAATGAAATAACGCTTCATATTCTGAACTACATATGAAAGGCGTTGCTAAACAAAGCTTTTTTAAAAGATCTAATGAAACTGGCCTTCTAGAATCTGGTGTAAAAGTCTTTTTTCTATATCCTTTCATTGCTTGACGAACAGAGAAAAAACTCTTACATACTGGCAAATTATAAAATTTTAAGAAAAAGGAAATTCCTGCTAAACTCTTATTAATATGGTGGAAAGATAGCTGCTGCTGCATAAGTGAACAAAGAAAAGCCAAAACCGTTTGTTCTGTAGGATCATAACCACAGAATCCTAATTCATCATTAAACAACAGCCACCTATTCCATGCGACCGAATATTCAGTCCATGTTTTTGGAGCCACAGAACCTTTAATAGCTGAAAAACCGTGGCTAGATCAAATCCCACAGGTGACTTGGGCAAGAATGACCGACTAAATCCGCATCCGGAAAAAACTGTGAAACGAGCCATCTGGAAACGAGATAATGCGTCAGCCACTACATTCTGTTTTCCAGCAACGTATCTAGCTTTTACCCAAATATTATACTTTAAACATAATAATACAAAGTAACGCAGAAGCTTTATCACATATAGTGATTTAGAAGAGAGACAATTCAAAGCAAAAAGCACTCCTTTGTTATCTGAATGGACTAAAATTCTTTTATTAGCAAAATATTTACCCCATAGCTCAAAAGCCACAATGATGGGAAATAATTCCAACAAAACAATATTTTTTGTTGCCTTAGTAATAACCCAAGATTGAGGCCAAGAGCCACAACACCAGTGAGTACGCCAAATAGCCGCAAAACCATACGATCCTGCAGCATCTGTGTACAATTCCATATCTGCAGAAAAAACAAATTCTTCCTGAAAAAAGGTTCGTCCGTTATAGTCCATAAGGAATTGAGACCAAACCAAAAGATCATATTTGAGATCCGAAGTAAGTCGAATGTGCGAAAAAGGTAATTTTAGACCGGACATTGCTAATGCTAATCTCCTAGAAAAAATTCGGCCGACGAGCATAATGCGAGACGCAAATGCTAATAAACCTAAAAAAGATTGAAGTAATACCTTTTTCCAACGTAAAAAATAGCAAATTAAGTTTTGAAGGCGAGAAATCTTTACTAAAGGAAGTTCATACTGAAACAAAATAGAATCAATTTTAATTCCTAAGAATTCCATAACTGGTGCAGGAAGAAAAGTTTTTTCTAAAGCAATAGGAATGCCAAAAAATTTTGAAATGGCTAAAAATAATTGTAATAATAATTCACAAATCGGAGAATCTGGAGGGCCTATAAAAAGAAAATCATCCAGATAATGGATAATGCCCTCACAGCCAGATTCATGCATCACTACCCACTGTAAAAATGTAGCGAAAGTCTCAAAATATCTACAAGATAATGAGCATCCCATAGGTAAGCACATGTCATAGAAAAAGGCTCCTTCAAAACAAAAACCCAGGGAATTAAAGGATTCTGGTGCAATAGGCAATAGCCTGAATGCGGATTGAATGTCAGATTTAGCTAATAAAGCGCCATTGCCAAATTTTCTGATTAATGCAATTGCATCATCAAATGTAGCATAGGTCACAGAAGCTAATTCAGTATCAATCTCGTCATTAAGGGAATTGCCCTTGGGGAAAGAAAGATGATGTATCAATCGATAAGAATTTGGTTCTTTTTTAGGAACTATTCCTAAAGGTGAAATAGGGAAATTCTTGAAAGGAGGGGATAAGAAAGGACCTGCCATTCGGCCTGCTAAAATTTCTTTAATCAATTTGACTCTAACTACCTGACTATGAGCTTGGACAGATTTAAGATTATCAAATATCTTACAACCTAAACCAGAAAAAACCGGGAGCTGAAAACCGAAAGAAAAACCGTTAATTAAAACTTCCGCTTTCACCTTGTCTGGATATAGCAGTAGCCAAGGATGCATTCTTTCCAGCTTCACTGGTGTGAACGCTTTTGGAATTGTCCCTGTTTGGAGTATAGGAATGGGTCCTTTTGAAACATTTTGATAATGGGTGAGTCCCAAAACAAAAAGAGCACTCGTGCTTATAACGACACGACGCAGCCCATTTGCACTGGGACTCGTTAAAAGCATACCAAAAACCTTTTTTATAAACCGTAGATACGTTTTAAGTATTAACCGATTGTTTATTGAAAACTGGTTTGGTCGGGAGGATAAGGTTTAACCATAATCCTACATCCTTCATACCCCATTTTAACGTGGGATAAATAGCTAACTTTTGACGAAATGACTCGTGATAATTATACCAGCCAAAACCCCCAAAATTTTTATAAGCCTCAAGAATATGTTCAAGATGTTGGAACAAACCACTACATTTTTCCGGGAACTTCTCACCAAGGACAGCCGAAAAAATGCAGAAAGCCTGTAACCAATTGTAAAAAGATTTTGGTGCTGTTCGACGTCTATCGAAAAATTCTTCAGCTCGTTTATCATGTTTATGTATAAAATCTTGATTATTTGGAAGCAATGTTAATAAATCAATAAACTCACCTTTCCAAATTTTCTCTTTTACATTGGGCGCTAAATGAAAACCCAAAGGTGAAATATCACATGGTAAAACTTCTTTGTAACATGTTTCAGGAACATGTGATAAAACAGGCGATACAGCAGTATGCTCTGTAATATTACTAATCGATGCATTCTGAGCAGCAATGGAATCTACAGGCTTCATAACGTTAACTGTACTAGACCAAACACTGGCAGGCGAGGAAACAGGGGCAGAAAAATTAGGGTTGTTTAAAGACTCAGTGAATTTAGAAATTGAATTCAGTAACTGTGAAAATAAAAGTTGTTGTGTGGACTCACCAGGCTGAACAAGATTACTAGTAGAAAGATCGTTGGTTGCACTAGTGTTTTGTGAATCAGCCCCTGCAGCGGTTTCAGTATGCTCTGCTATCTGAGGAGCCATCGCGTTGTCCAGCTGAGACAGCCTAGACGCTTGCGACGCTGTAGTCACGGCAACCTCCGATGTTGATTCCCGAGGCACCTGTAAAGAAACAGGAAAAAACCTAGCCGTAGGCAGAGCCTTCCGCGATCGTTCTCTCCCATCGTTGACACGTGCAGGAGATGGAGAGAAGGCCCTCTTCTTTCTGCGCACGCGCTGCCCACTACGCAGCTGCGCATGACCGACATCCACCTCTTCATCGCGCGTGCGGGACTCTCCTCGTTCTCGCGATGTTCCAGAGGATACCGGACGCTCTGTGGGTAAGCTGCGTTGAATTCTTCTAGGACGAGCAGTCTGGCTGGGAGAAGGGTGAATAGTAGGCACTACAACCGGCTCAACATCATTCTCTTCACTAACATGTTATGTTAGTAGATCTTCCACTTCCATATTCGGCGCCGGCTCTGTTGTAAATGCGGATAAGCACTGCTTTAGCCATTCTTCCCCTCCTTCCGATGCCGCTCCTTCTAAGACCTGCTGCAATAGCGTCTTCATGACCTCTCATGATAGGCAAGCTCCTGTATTATAGCTCTTGTATTATAGCCTATGGAGCTCGCCAAATCACTCCGGGTCACACTCTGACAGGAGCCTTAATGCGGGGGTCTTATATAGCCCTTCCTCACATGTCCATACTTTGAAAACACGTGTTTTTCCCGCCCCAAGTCACGTTGCTCCCGCCCGCAAAACTCGTGTCCTGTCATGACTAAACCTAAAGGGACAGTAACACCAAATTTTTTTTTTTTTCTATTTAACCGCCACAATCCCATGCTGTGGGCATCTAATTTAATGCCCACTTTTTTCATTATCCTAAAACCATCACTTTATTAATGTAAAAAGTGGTAAGTATTATACTCATGGGGGCGTGACTTGGGATGCAGCTTGGATGGCAGCAGAGTAAGAGAGCTCCGCTACTCCCGCAGTTTCTAAACACAAATACCGGTGTTTCACGGACTGTCAATGAGCAGGCGGACCCACTGCTCCTCCGGGACAAGATCACACCGTTCTTTCTCGGCGCCGGGTGCCCGCAACATCCAGAACATCTTCAGAGTGCAGACACGGTCAAGCCGCGGGGAGGCCATGGCCAAGATGGCAGCGATCAGCCACGAGGAGGACTACAGTGAGGGATTGCAATCAGCTTCGGAGGACATGGTGAGAGACACTGATAACCCCGATCACCCCCTCTCCTACTCCGATATGTCAGCATTTGTGGCTCACATCAAAAATACATTCTCATCAGCCATAACGGAGCTCAAAGCTAACTTACTGAAAAAGCTTTTTGTCCCTACATGTGGCGTCACAGTCACGTGACTTCATCAGGGGATGACCGTGACGCCACATGTAGGGATGGAAAGGCACCTGTATTGACGCTGGCAGACGAGCACGCCGCTCGTGGAGTTCTGTGCATTATCCTATGATTGCATGTGAGTACCTTCATTGTTGTTATCAATAAAAGCTACATTTATTCAAAATACTACACAATCCGGACCCCCTCTCTTTTCTGATATCTCCCTTGCATCCACTGAGAGACAAAGACATTTCTACAGTGGCCCAGCACTATGGTGGAAGGAAGAAGTGAATCTTACAGATTTGTATACACATGCGGTTACCTCATTACCACAAGGTAAGAGGCCATTGCTACTAGTGTGTGTTTTTGCACTAAGAGGAGTATACTATTCCTTGGCACCTTGTGTTTACACCTTGACGTCCTTTGCACACAGAAGAAAGGACTGTATTGCCGTTTTGCACTAAATTATTTGCACTCTGCACTGAGAGACTGTTTGCTGGTTTTTGCACAGTTCATTTTGCATTTTGCACATTTATATTTGCACTCATCGTATTTTGCACTTTGCACTTTGAAATCAGTCACTTTACAACCCACTGCGGATATTGTTTACATTATTGATCTATTTTTGTTTATTTATTCATTATTTATTATTTATTTATTCATTTGCATATGCACTGCTACCTTTAGCAGTACACCTTTTTTTTTCTACAGAAGAATTATTGTTGTGTTTTCACATTATCTATTTTGCACTTTGTTACCAGTCACTTTACCACACACTGTGGTTATTATTTACACTGTTGATTTATTTGTACTGCTACCTTTAGCAGTATTCTTTCTCTGATTACTTTGTTCTCTTTTAGCCACTTCAGCCCCGGAAGAATTTACCCCCTTCCTGACCAGTGTGGTTTTTGCAATTCGGCACTGCGTCGCTTTAACCGACAATTGCGCAGTCGTGAGACGTGGCTCCCAAACAAAATTGACATCCTTTTTTCCCACAAATAGAGCTTTCTTTTGGCATTTGATCACTTCTGCGGTTTTTATTTTTTGCACTATAAACAAAAAAATAGCGACAATTTTTGAAAAAAAAGCGTTATTTTTTACTTTTTGCTATAATAAATATTCCCAAAAAATAATTAAAAAAACATTTTTTTTTTCTCAGTTTAGGCCGATAGGTATTCTTCCACATATTTTTGGTATAAAAAAAAATCGCAATAAGCGTTTATTGATTGGTTTGCGCAAAAGTTATAGCATTTACAAAATAGGGGATAGTTTTATGGCATTTTTATTAATAATTTTTTTTTTTACTAGTAATGGCGGCAATCAGTGATTTTTATTGTGACTGCGACACTTATTGACACCACTGTCGCGGAAGTATTGTTTTACAAATTCCAGTATTGGACCTTCCAGATTGGTACAAAGAATATCGTTTTCCAGTGTTGTCTCAAAGCCCTCCACACACGCCACAATCAACACCAACCAAAAACCCATCAAAGTTATAGCATTTACAAAATAGGGGATAGTTTTATGGCATTTTTATTAATAATTTTTTTTTTTACTAGTAATGGCGGCAATTAGTGATTTTTATTGTGACTGCGACACTTATTGACACCACTGTCGCGGAAGTATTGTTTTACAAATTCCAGTATTGGACCTTCCAGATTGGTACAAAGAATATCGTTTTCCAGTGTTGTCTCAAAGCCCTCCACACACGCCACAATCAACACCAACCAAAAACCCATCAAAGAAAGGGAAATACGAGAAACAACAGGGCTCAAACCTTGGTTTATCACCACTAACGCCTAAAAGCTCCACATTTTCCTCCCTTGGCTGTCTGGAACTCCTTTTTTGAGAGCTATCTCCAGGCTCTTCTATATATTACCATCTGCTTCCTACTGTGGTGAAGTGGATTATATATTCCTTTCTTAGGGATTATTTCTTTGCTAAATACCAGTGACGTTTTACTTTTATTTTATTTTATCAATTTTTTTCTCTGCTAAATAATTGCAACTCCAGGGCTGAGTAAATATGCCCAGACTTATGTTAAAAAAATAAATAACCTATATCACTAACAGGGACTACCCCATCTACACTGGGGCACACTGAAATAAAGTTTTGTCTTAAACACGAGGTGACGCTTATGCATGTTTGATAGTCTGAAAATGTGAGCTCACCTATATAGAGGATTCCCACCGAGAGGTACCCCTGTATTCAATTCAAGTCACTGGGACTAAAGTTTATACATTCCTAGAGGTTCCACCAGGTCCAACTCCTAATCGCCTTTTGTGTGACTGTCACTTACTGCAGACTTTAGATATACGGGCTGGATTGTCAATGTATTTTGACACAGGGGAGTGACCACACATTTTCCCTGAGGCGATTCAGGGTCGTCCTATATTGAGGGCATGGAAACTCATCCTTAACCTACATCTGGCTTCCCTTCTAGATACCCCTATAGCCAAATAGTTGTGGTCAATTTTTTGACAAATGGGTTATATTGTGTTTGTCTAATGTCTCTTTATTTTAAAGTGGAGGTCCACCGACAATTTTTTTTTCAAACATTAATAACCTTACATATTATCAATGTTACACTCACTTGTTTGGGAAAATCTAGGGCGTGATTTTAACTGTGGGGGGATGGGCTACCAGTGACACAACACTGATCACTGCTCCCGATGACAGGGAGCAGAAGATCACTGTCCTGTCACTAGGCAGAACAGGGAGATGCTGTGTTTACATAGGCATCTCCCCGTTCTTCAGCTCCCTTAAACGATCGTCGGCACCCGGCGGACATCGAGTCTGCGGGTCCTGATGTCACGTTACTATGCGCAGCTGTAACATTCTGCCGATATATATCGGCGTGAACCGGCCGGCAAGTGGTTAAAAATGAAATCACATATTAAAAACAAGCCCCCCACACACACACACAAATATATATTATTGCTATCACATGTGATGTCAGTAAAGTTAAGTGAAATTTTTTTTTTAAAAAGGAATAAATAATTTTCAATTTATCCTCCCTCCTGTGAAAAACCAAATTTGCGCATAGGTGTGCCTAGCCTACATATGAAAGCATAGTTTGAAGTTGCACATGTTAAATATATTATCGCCAAGATCATTTTAAGAGGAATATTTCCATGGCCGTTATTTGTTCTTAGTTATCACTAAACTGAGCAGTAAGTGCTTTTAAGTTCCACTTGACCTGACCACCTGTAGGTTACGCCCCCTTTCTTACCAGGCCATATTCTGCTATTTAGCGCGTTGCAGCTTTAAACTGCAGGCTCCTGCGATGTACTACCCAAATGAAATTTATTCTCTATTCCCGCCACATATAGAGCTTTTATTGGTGGCATTAGATCACTGCTGGGTTTTACATTTTTTGTTATTGAAAAATAAAAAGAGTTAAATATATATAAAAAATAAAAATAAAAAGTGTTACAGTGGCTGGACTTAACCAGCTTGCAGGCCCGCCATATGTTTAGTTACTATGGGGGGGGGTCCACATCCGCAAGTGGGTTAATGCTTTACAAAAGAAACAAGAAAGGAAATTTTACACCATACACAGTTCACACAAGCGCGTAATAATAATTAGAAAGGTGGACTGGAGTGGACAATGGACATTTACTCGGCACAATACCAATCCTGTCTTTTATATTTTATTGTGCACCAAAAAAGCATACGCTTTTCTTACAATAAATTAGGTTAATAAATAAATGTGCAAACCTTGTGCTACATGAAAAAATGTGCCTAATCCAAAAATTCCATTTGCATTGTTTCATTCTACGGGTTCATTCTACATGTGTTTCATGTGTTGATGTCATTTTCAGATTACAATTGTAGTTTAATTGTGGAACCCGTTTCTCTTCTCTTTTTGTTTTGCAGTTCCATAGCGCGTAAGCACAGGCAGTTGAGTGGGCGCAGAGGAAAGCAGGTGCTTCTCCTCCCCCATGAGAAGGAGCTCCTAGCGGCTGTAGGGGAAGATGAGATCAACCAGCTGCTGGCTCATCAAGGTTGGTGTCAGCATTGCATTGTGTGCAGGACATTATTTTTGTCAAGCATGCGACGCGACATAGTCATTTACCGTGATGTGTTTGATTTTATTTAAAGGTCATATCCAGGCCCAGCGCCGCTGGAGGCAGAGGGCGGAGGAGCAGGAGTCCTCCACGTCATCAACGTGCAGTAAGTACTGTAGTAGTGACACTAATATAGTGGTTCCTTTTCCATTTGTCCAGCCTTCCATTGTCGATTCCAGTGTCATTGCTTCTCGCTCATGCAGTGACAGGTAAAGCCTTTGCGACGCTCTGTCAGGTAACGCAAGCGCTTGCGTAACTTACGTAATCTGACAGAACGACGCCGCTCTGAAATGAGGCGCCTGATCAGTGGCGGTGCACCTAGCACTCGCCGGCGCCGCTGGAACCAGGACAGGTAAGTGCCTAGTATTTGTTTTTTTTAATGATTTTTTCTAAATGGTGAATGAATGTTCCTGCCTTGTAGAAAAATGTTAGTGACCTGCCCTGTATTCGCAAAAGATGTGTACAATCAGCGCAAAACTAAAACAAAAAATGAATCTGCTTGCAAGCTGGACACTTAAGGGTAAACACCAAGCCCAATTGACATAATAAACAAAATAATATAAAGTGCAGCGCAAAATTTAAAAGAACTGAAAAGTCCCATAAAAGACATATATTTTTCTCCTCTGTCTATTTTCTTCTTGCTGTAAGACACCCAAATTCTTCAGCGTAACTGAGCAAATAATCTGCTTACCAGATAGAAGATCAAAGTAGACAAAATTACCGCCGATGCAGGAGAAACCCGGAACAGCTGATCTGATGGTTAGAGAAGATATCCGGCAGCTAATCCTCCGATGCAACAGGTGAAAAAGTCAATCCACAGTGCGGTAAAACAGAAAGAGAAGAAGGGACATCTAAGAGCGTTCCGTTTAACTCGGTAGAATTTATTCTTATGACAAGGTACAATCCATAAAAGCGCTTGTAAGTAGCGCTGTTAAAAACAAAGGACAACAATGAGCGGAGGTAAAACAGACTGTTCGCGTCCGAACAGCTGTGAGATGACAGCGGGTGACGTGAGACTCCGCCCCCGTACGCGGCGTTACGTCCAATGGACTTCGTCAGCAGGGGTGGAGTCAGGCTGTCACCCGGGATCTTAAATACATGCCGACTGTCAGCAAGAAGTGTGTCTTTAGAATGGAAGCGGAAACGTAATTCCAGATTATCCTGAACGGAGACACTTGCTGAGAGTATGGCAATGTATACAGAGCTAAAGTTATATGTTGGTTCAAACAATGTTAATATTCTACACTCAGGGTATAGATATACCATTTGACCATATGAATAATAGAATATAGTGGTCGGAATAGTCATCCGCTGTCATCTCTGCTAAATTACAACACTCAAAATGCTGTAAAAACAATTACATTAAAACAGCACGAGGTGTAATAATGAAGTAAAAAACATGCATATAAAAAAAGACATAGAATATTACTTATACATATAGAATATCACTTATAAATATAGAAAATATGAAAATATAAAAAAATAATTAATAAAAAAATGGAAGAGTACAAAGGAGGGGGAGGGGGGTTTTAAATATAAACAGAAACTCATTTATCAGAAATAAAGCAATTAAGGTCGAACTCAATGTTTAACCCTCTAGGGACTCCAACTTTTGTTTCATGAATCCATAGAGATTCACGGCGACTCAATTGCCTAATAAAATTACCGCCCCTCCAATGTTTCGAAACTTTTTCTATACCCCAGAAATGCAATTTCCTCGGGTCCCTATTGTGGCATAATCTGAAATGTTTCGATACATAATGTGACTTTAAACCTTTTTTAATATTGTTAACGTGCTCCGCTATACGGACACCCATTGGTCCGGAAGTTCTTCCTACATATTGCAGTCCGCATTCGCACTGCAACATGTATACTACTCCTACCGTATCACATGTAATTAAATTCCTGATCTGATAGGTTCTGTTGGTGGCGGTAGCAATAAATTCCTTTCTTCTCTTAACATTGAGTTTGCATTGTCTACAAGCTGGGCATTTGCCACAGGCATAAAATCCTGACATGAAGCTGAATATTCTACTTTCTTTGATGACCGGAGGATCAACCACACTTGGGGCAATAATATCTCTCAGGGTTGGCGGTCTCCGATAGACGAATCTAGGACGATCGGGAAGGGTAGGGCCCAAAACATTGTCCTTTTTAAGAATGCTCCAATATTTTAGAATGATCTTTTCAACCTTTTTGTGTTGAATGTTATAGTCCATGATGATTCTATATTGGGGATTCTGTTGTTCTGTATTCATAGGTGGTCTCCTGTCCAGATTTTTAACTAAGGAAGATCTATCCATACTGCCTACTTTTTGAACCTCCTCTGCTATAAGAGAACTGGAATAACCCTTCTGTAGGAATTTTTCTGCCAAGTGATTAGCTTGTGAAAAATAATCATCGTCCAGATAACAATTTCGCTGAAGGCGAATAAACTGCCCCCTGCGGAAGTTAAGCAGCCATGAGCTGTGGTGGCAGCTATCAAGGGGTATATACCCGTTCCTATCCGTGGGTTTACAGTAGTTTTTGGTCCTAAAATTCCCCTCATGTTTGAAAATCTCCAGATCAAGGAAGGCTACACTGCAAGTATCAGCCTTCCATGTGAGACAGATATTCTTAGTATTCCCGTTGAGCCGGGA
Organism: Lithobates septentrionalis; assembly: GCA_037952835.1. Classification (NCBI taxonomy): domain Eukaryota; kingdom Metazoa; phylum Chordata; class Amphibia; order Anura; family Ranidae; genus Lithobates; species Lithobates septentrionalis. The sequence continues at coordinate 2,612,062 of JBBDGP010000182.1, read as the reverse complement.
CATAAAAAGCTGGAGACTAACCATGTCCCCCTCCCAAATCAGAAAAATATCGTCTATATATCTTTGCGCCGATCTGCTACCAAAGACAAAATCATCTTCCCAGAGAGCCATAAAAATATTTGCGACGCTCGGGGCGAAGCGAGCGCCCATGGCAACCCCGAGTATTTGTAAAAAGAATTTTCCGCCGTACCAGAAATAGTTCCTGGCAAGGCAAAACTCCAAAGCATTCAGCAAAAAATCCTTTAATTTGACTGGCAAGTCCGATTTGTCAAGAGCCCATTGCACTGATCTAATAGCATCGGCATGACCTATTATCGTGTAAAGTGAACTGACATCAGCCGTTACTAATATACTGCTATCTTTACACGGTAACTTCTCAACTATTTGTATGATATGTTTGGTATCTTTAAGAAACGCTGTGGTGTTAGACACCAGAGGTTTCAAGAAGTAATCGATGTACTGACCCAAACGTGCTGAAACAGAGTCGATGCCGTTTACTATAGGTCTGCCTGGAGGAACTGAGGGGTTTTTATGAATTTTAGGAAGGAAGTATATAATTGGTCGTCTGCAGGCACTAGGGTTAAGGTAGGATGCCTCCTTTTTATTCAACACTCCCCTAGTTTTACCTAACGAGATGAGGGCCTCCAACTCTTCTTTATATTGAATGATAGGATCCTTAGTTAGAATTTTATATGTCTTCCTATCTGATAATAGACGATCCATCTCTTCCTGATAATAAACCTTACTCATGATTACTAACCCCCCTCCCTTGTCTGCGGGCCGGATTACTACGTTCTTGTTTTTCTCCAAAGAGCTGATACCTTTTTTCAAGAACGCAGGATCTCCTATTTTTCTGATCTTCATTACCTCCAAATCGCTAATGACCATATTTTTAAATACTTCCACATGTTTATGGTCATTTTTTGGAGGATTGAAGACCGACTTGTTAGCGAGGTTAGAATGCACACCAGGGGGAACCATAGGGCCTGTAAGGGCAGCTCTCTCTCCGGGTTTAGATAAGAAGTATCTCTTTATGTTCAGGGTCGTCACAAACTTCTGCAAACTAATATATGTTTTAAATTTGTTAAGATTACAGACTGGAGCGAATTTAAGGCCCTTATCTAGGACTCTTAATTCATCATCCGACAAGTCTATGCCACTGATGTTAAAAATACCAGTCCCTAATGGGATTTTTGTTTTTTGTGTTTTACGTCCTGCTCTTCTCCCTCTCTTTGTCTTCTCTTTCCCCCTTGTCTGTTTCCTGTTGGGGTGTAATCCCCTCGGTCTGGCCATTGGGGTAGGGGATTCTCTAAAAAATGATTCTGGTGGTATTCATCATCTCTTAGCAGGGGAGCAAAACGATTATTCGTGGGGATAGGAGTTCTATCATACTGGTGATCAAAATACGGATCCTGTTCAGAGTATGGGTAGTAGCCTCTGTTTGACCGGTAGTTATTGTAATTGTTCCCACCCCTAGGGGTACCTAAAGATCCCATATTATCACCTCTGTAACCTTGGTCCCGGGAGGGTGGGTGTGGTTGGTAAGCCCCTTTGTTTACCCCTCTCCTGGGGGGATTACCTTTACCTTTCTTCTTAAAGTTATTAAATCTCTTAGGGACAGCCCCTTGGGATCCATAAGGTAGGGGTTGAGGGGATTGAAAAAGTCTCGGAGTACCTAATGGTAATAGGTTGGGAGCTGATTGAGTCAGAGTAGTGGGTATCGGTGCTGGAGATGGCAATTTGGATTGCCATTTGAACACTTCTCCCCTAGTAAAATCTCCTGAATCTCTAATAAATTTACTCCTCTTCTTTTCCTGTGCCTCTTTATCCCATTTCATCATTTTGTTTTTCAATTCACCTGATAATTTAGCGAAATCTAAGTGATTTTGTGATGGTTCTAATACCTTTTTGAGATCAGTGATCTGTTGATCTAAAATTCCCATTTTTTTACTTTCCTACTTAAAAGAAACTCAGTAAGTTCTAATCCTTTATTGTTGAAAAACTGGTACCATTCTTGTGTGAATGTCTCATCGGTGAGACCATCATTGGGGGGGAGATCCCACCGAAGCCTTCTGGGTACCAGTTTAACCTTAAGGTAATGTTCAAAAAACACTATATCCCACCATGTTTTAATTTTTTTATCAAACAGGTAGCCTAGTTTCCTGAAGTTGGTAGCTAAATCATCTGATGTTTTGGCAGGAATAGTGTTAGAGAATATCTCATCCAATTTTACCTCTCTCTGATCGAGAAAGGCAAATAACTCCATGAATGCAGCTGATAGGAAGGTGAATAATAATAACTCGCAAAAGATGTGTACAATCAGCGCAAAACTAAAACAAAAAATGAATCTGCTTGCAAGCTGGACACTTAAGGGTAAACACCAAGCCCAATTGACATAATAAACAAAATAATATAAAGTGCAGCGCAAAATTTAAAAGAACTGAAAAATCCCATAAAAGACATATATTTTTCTCCTCTGTCTATTTTCTTCTTGCTGTAAGACACCCAAATTCTTCAGCGTAACTGAGCAAATAAACTGCTTACCAGATAGAAGATCAAAGTAGACAAAATTACCGCCGATGCAGGAGAAACCCGGAACAGCTGATCTGATGGCTAGAGAAGATATCTGGCAGCTAATCCTCCGATGCAACAGGTGAAAAAGTCAATCCACAGTGCGGTAAAACAGAAAGAGAAGAAGGGACATCTAAGAGCGTTCCGTTTAACTCAGTAGAATTTATTCTTATGACAAGGTACAATCCATAAAAGCGCTTGTAAGTAGCGCTGTTAAAAACAAAGGACAACAATGAGCGGAGGTAAAACAGACTGTTCGCGTCCGAACAGCTGTGAGATGACAGCGGGTGACGTGAGACTCCGCCCCCGTACGCGGCGTTACGTCCAATGGACTTCGTCAGTAGGGTTGGAGTCAGGCTGTCACCCGGGATCTTAAATACATGCCGACTGTCAGCAAGAAGTGTGTCTTTAGAACGGAAGCGGAAACGTAATTCCAGATTATCCTGAACGGAGACACTTGCTGAGAGTATGGCAATGTATACAGAGCTAAAGTTATATGTTGGTTCAAACAATGTTAATATTCTACACTCAGGGTATAGATATACCATTTGACCATATGAATAATAGAATATAGTGGTCGGAATAGTCATCCGCTGTCATCTCTGCTAAATTACAACAACACTCAAAATGCTGTAAAAACATTATTGCCCCAAGTGTGGTTGATCCTCCGGTCATCAAAGAAAGTAGAATATTCAGCTTCATGTCAGGATTTTATGCCTGTGGCAAATGCCCAGCTTGTAGACAATGCAAACTCAATGTTAAGAAAAGAAAGGAATTTATTGCTACCGCCACCAACAGAACCTATCAGATCAGGAATTTAATTACATGTGATACGGTAGGAGTAGTATACATGTTGCAGTGCGAATGCGGACTGCAATATGTAGGAAGAACTTCCCGACCAATGGGTGTCCGTATAGCGGAGCACGTTAACAATATCAAAAAAGATTTAAAGTCACATTATGTATCGAAACATTTCAGATTATGCCACAATAGGGACCCAAGGAAATTGCATTTCTGGGGTATAGAAAAAGTTTCGAAACATTGGAGGGGCGGTAATTTTATTAGGCAATTGAGTCGCCGTGAATCTCTATGGATTCATGAAACAAAAGTTGGAGTCCCTAGAGGGTTAAACATTGAGTTCGACCTTAATTGCTTTATTTCTGATAAATGAGTTTCTGTTTATATTTAAAAAAACCCTCCCCCTCCTTTGTACTCTTCCATTTTTTTTATTAATTATTTTTTTATATTTTCATATTTTCTATATTTATAAGTGATATTCTATATGTATAAGTAATATTCTATGTCTTTTTTTATATGCATGTTTTTTACTTCATTATTACACCTCGTGCTGTTTTAATGTAATTGTTTTTACAGCATTTTGAGTGTTGTAATTTAGCAGAGATGACAGCGGATGACTATTCCGACCACTATATTCTATTATTCATATGGTCAAATGGTATATCTATACCCTGAGTGTAGAATATTAACATTGTTTGAACCAACATATAACTTTAGCTCTGTATACATTGCCATACTCTCAGCAAGTGTCTCCGTTCAGGATAATCTGGAATTACGTTTCCGCTTCCGTTCTAAAGACACACTTCTTGCTGACAGTCGGCATGTATTTAAGATCCCGGGTGACAGCCTGACTCCACCCCTGCTGACGAAGTCCATTGGACGTAACGCCGCGTACGGGGGCGGAGTCTCACGTCACTCGCTGTCATCTCACAGCTGTTCGGACGCGAACAGTCTGTTTTACCTCCGCTCGTTGTTGTCCTTTGTTTTTAACAGCGCTACTTACAAGTGCTTTTATGGATTGTACCTTGTCATAAGAATAAATTCTACCGAGTTAAACGGAACGCTCTTAGATGTCCCTTCTTCTCTTTCTGTTTTACCGCACTGTGGATTGACTTTTTCACCTGTTGCATCGGAGGATTAGCTGCCGGATATCTTCTCTAACCATCAGATCAGCTGTTCCGGGTTTCTCCTGCATCGGCGGTAATTTTGTCTACTTTGATCTTCTATCTGGTAAGCAGTTTATTTGCTCAGTTACGCTGAAGAATTTGGGTGTCTTACAGCAAGAAGAAAATAGACAGAGGAGAAAAATATGTCTTTTATGGGACTTTTCAGTTCTTTTAAATTTTGCGCTGCACTTTATATTATTTTGTTTACCTGCCCTGTATTGCCATGCTAATGGATAATTAATTTTATCTATATACACAGTATATTTATTTATAGTAATTTGAAGCTTGAACATTGTAACGGTCATCATTTCTCCTTTATAAATAGGTGTCATCCAGTCCGGAGGGGAAACTCAGGAGGAGGAGGCTGAGGCAGCAACCCCCACATGTAAGTTAGTATAATCTTGCTGGTATCTGCTGAGTGATCATACATGTTTCAATGTTCTTGTACTAATGTGTGAGATTGTTGTACACTGCAGATTGTAATGTTCTTTTCTATCATTAATCAACAGCTACTGAGGCTGAGCAGGAGGTGGAGGAGACCTGCCCTGTAGAGGCTGCGGGGGATGCGGAGGAACAGCCAGACGCGGCAGGTCCAGGGAGTAAGTATAACTTTTTTTGTATTTTCCAGGCAAATATATTATTTTAAATATGAAATATTGATGGCATACCTTGTCTAGAAATAGTTGTGATTTATTCTGCAAGACTTCGGTTTAGCTGGAATTATTAATTATATTAGTTCCCCTCTGTAGCTGATTCCAGTCTTCCTGTTAGCGTGACCTGTGCTTGTTATTTCCTCAATGTCCCTGATCACGCCACCTTCTTGCTGCAGTTCAGATTCCCAGTCTGAGCCAATCACTGTTAATCATCGTGAATAACACAGCAGGCTGGAGGGGGTGTGTCAGAAAAGAATCTCCAGCTATTGGCTGGCAGTCCCTGGACTTGTTCAATCTCTGGCATGCCCCTAATGCATGCATTTACACTTTTCTCATGATGTTATACCTGTTATACCTCCTAGCCTAGACCAGGAGTGAGTAACCTACCTAGCCAAGAACAGAAGTGGGGCTTATTCAACAATCAGTGGCCTTACAAAATTATCAACTTTAAAAAGTAGCCTGCTATATTTTATTAAACAACTTTTTATTAGGTCATCCCAAATGCAATGGCTTGAATGGCTTCTCTTTGGTGAGTGTAATGTTAAAAGCTGGTATAGCTGATATGTTTTTCTGCAAGTGCAACTGATCTTCCATATTTGCGACAGTCAGTCAGTCTGGATAAGCTAGATTAGTTAGTGGTCGGTCAGCACTTAGGCATCCATTACACCTTAAGATTTTCTCCAGCCGGCCGTGCGACCAAGCGGATAAAATCTTTGGGAGATTCCCCTTTACACTGCTCAATGTGTAGAGGGGAATCCCTTTGTACTCTGGCTGGGGAGGACACTCAGCTCCGCCCCAGTCAGAGTACAGTAAAGTAGTACTACACCTTCCTGCACAGCTCTGCAAACTTGGTATGACGCAGCGAATTGACACAGACACCACTATCTCCTACACACAAATTGATTAGGTGCATCTCACTAAATATCAAAAATGGAAAACTGGTATGGAAGTGAAAACATCTCAAGATGTTACATGATTGCCTACAAGGGCTGGGAGATAATTGCCTTTATATAATGTTAGGGTGAAGAAGCCATGTGTATTGTATTATCTATCTATCTAATGTATTTTCTTTTCTTTACAGGTGAAATCTTCATCCTTCAACTCCACCCGGTGCACGAAGGCCTGGACCTGCCCGTGTCTGGTTGGGCTGACTGTCCTTCCTCCCCAATGGTTTCTACAGGGCATGTTCTCCTCCACCCTTCATCAATATCCCCCAACCTGGACACACCCATTGGGGCCTCCTCCCCAGTGCATCCTTCTCCACCCACTCCAGAACCAGTACATATCCCCCACCCTCCAGAGCCACATGTGAATGATTATCTATGGCGCATTGTGGAGGTCCAAGGGAGACAATATGCCGTAACCCGGAGGCTGTGTCACTCTTTGGCCCTCCACAATCGCCGGCAGCTCCGTCACTATGTGGCCCTGGAGAGGTAATAACGTAGCCTCAGGAGACAATTGGAGGCTACTCGGTACCTTGGTGACCAGATGTCTGGGATTATTATGTCACTACAGCGACTGGTCACCAGGTTGGGGGAGAATATACTTTTATATTTTTTTTTTTATTTTAATTTTTTTTTTATGTTAAAAATAAAAAAAAATTGTTCAGAAATAATTGTTTTCTTGAGTTTTGCTTTCCTTGTTAGATTAATGTGATGTTTATCTAAATTAACTAGTCCATTTATTGTTACTAACTTACTAGAGGCCTTATAATTGTAGTTTTTCTACATTTAACCATCAGGCTGAACTTAGAAAATTGATGAGATTTCTCTCTACACTATTTCAATGTGCAAAGGGTAATCCCATATATTGTGTCCAGTCACGCCGTTCAGCTTCCCCCCCCCACCAGAATACACAGCAGATAGTTAGAGTAGGAGTTAACCACCATACAGTCCTCAACAGTTCACAGGACATAGGTTGCAGGCTTGCAATCATGAGAGCAACAGTTAACCGGACAGAGGTTCACAGGCTAACGCAATCACAAGGGGCAACAGTTCAAAAGGCAGTCATCATTTCCAGGGCTTGAGTAACAAGCAGCAGGGTAGATTACTCACACTGGGGACTTCGGACAATTGCAGATGGTCATGAAACAGGCGGAGGATCAGAGGGGGCCCTGGTGTCCCCAGGGTCAGAGATGGCAAATAGGAGGGGTCCTGGGCATCTGGATGCAGCTCAGCAGTGACCAACTAATCTATCTTGCATAAAATGAGTTTCCAACTGTATGCTTCTTTGTGCTATGTTGTGTTGGTAACATATTCTGATCCTTGAGTTGAAAGTCTCTCCATCAAGAGGAACTGTCATGCTGTTGAGGTCATCTTTAATCATTGTCTCTTATTTCCAGACCATCAAACAAAAATGGTTAAATTAGCACACGTTGCTATTTGTATTTACAAAGACAGCAACTCGTGAGCAGTAGCGCCACGTCAAGGCTTCAACCCTTGCTACTGTCCATTCACACAACATTCTTTCATGCAATCACGCACACTCTAGTCACTCTACACAACATTCGTTACAAAAAAGGGTGATGGAAGGAATAAAGGGAAAAATTTGGATTGCTTAAAACAATATAATTCTATTTAAATCTTGGGGTCACACCAAAGACAAGTAGACAACTGCTATTGTGTCAAGTGGTAAGAGAATAAAAAAAAGTATTTTCCTCAACATTTGGATGGTTCCTCTGAGTCCCATCTATCTTCACTGTCCATTCACACAACATTCATTCATGCAATCACGCACACTCAAGTCACTCTACACAACATTCATTACAAAAAAGGGTGGTGGAAGGAATAAAGGGAAAAATTGAATTGCTTAAAACAATATAATTCTATTTAAATCTTGGGGTCACACCAAAGACAAGTAGACAACTGCTATTGTGTCAAGTGGTAAGAAAATAAAAAAAAAGATTTTCCTTAACATTTGGATGGTTCCTCTGAGTCCCATCTATCTTCACGTGGTAACAATGATTCAGGTCTCACAAGTTAAGGGTAGGGAAACCCAGCTTGGGGAGGTTAAATTTGAGGAAAGTTATTTGTTCCATCAAATGGGGTGTTAGTTGTGAACAGTGTGGATATTTAAGGATAATTAAGGATATTCCCAGTAATAGAGAAAACTCTCTCACTTTGCACAGTGGTTGGAGGACAGGATAGTAGTTGCTGGGCAACCAGGCAAAGACCAGGCCACAAACTTTTCTTACCATCCCAATAGGTCAAAGGGTCCTCTGTAGGAAGCAAAGGTGCTTCATTTAGGTAGGACCTGACCATTTCGGAGGCACTGCTCTCCTCTCGATTACCTGCTGCTTGACTTGCATCCACCAGATTGTCAAGTGCCTCTACCCAACATGCACATGCTCCACTCTGTTGTTTTTGAGTGATGGTGCCAGGCCTTGGAATAGCAGACATGGCAGGTGAATCTTCCAAACCGGCCTTATCTGGCATACATCTCTGTTGCTGCAAATTATGGACCCTTTCAATCAATTTTTCTTTCCAGTAGGAGAGGCTGTTGTCTCTGAGTGCCAGTTTACCTTTGATCCTGGGATCACACAGGGAAGCCAGCATGAGTTCAGGGCTTTTGCAGACACGGTCATTTAGCCGATCTTTTAAGTTATCTTGTAGCTTTCTGATGAAAGACGCTACATCGGCATGAAGTGGACTGCCATAAACAGGCTCACTGTTTTCTAGGAACGATCCCATCTTATCTATGAGATAGGTAAACAAGAGTATGACCTGTCCTAGGCTGGCATTGCTCTGACTCAAGTTTTCCGTCATATTCCGAAAGGGTTTTAAGACATAAACGAGCTGCCCAATTATACACCAGTCATCACGTCCCAGTGTGGAATCAATCCCAATGCTGTGGCGGCAGATTGTGGATGGCTGTCTTTTGCTCCAAAATGCGTTCCAGCATTTCCAGGGTATAGTTCCACCCGGTCCTGACATCTTGCTTCAGGCGATGTATGGGGAGCCCTGATTGTTCTTGCTCCTCCCTCAACAGTTGACTAGCCCCTACACTGCGGTGGAAATGCCCTGCAATCTTTCTGCAAAGGTCCAAGATTTGAGCAATCTTGTTGTTTTTCTCCACTGGGATTGCACTCTTGACCACTAAATGCAGTATGTGTGCAGAACAGCGCACACCAACAAAAGATCCATCTTGGAGCGCTTTAACCATGTTTGAACCTCCGTCTGTCACAATGAACCCAACAGAGACATTGGTGACTGCCCGCTTTCCAAACCAATTGGCCAACATCGATCTAATTGCCCGCAATATGTTGGCAGAGCTGTGTTTATCATCACAGACTTCTGTGTGGAGCAGGAAAGCTTGCTAACCCTGCTGGTCTTGCGCTGCAGACCTGCTTCCTGATGGAGTTTGAACTCTTATGCCGCGTACACACGAGCGGACATTACGGCGGACTTTGCCCGGCGGACTTTTCGACGTACTTTCCGACGGACTTTGTGAATGAACGGACTTGCCTACACACAATCCACCAAAGTCCGTCGAATTCGTACGTGATGACGTACGACCGGACTAAAACAAGGAAGTTCATAGCCAGTAGCCAATAGCTGCCCTAGCGTGGCTTTTTGTCCGTCGAACTAGCATACAGACGGCGGACTTTTCGACCGGACTCGATTTCAACGGATAAATTTAAAACAAGTTTTAAATCTAATTCCGTCCAACTTTTGAGAAAACAAAGTCCGCTGGAGCCCACACACATCGAATTGTCCGACGAAATCCAGTCCGCCGGGCAAAGTCCGCCGTAATGTCCGCTCGTGTGTACGCGGCATTACACTAGTGCCACCACCAACAGGCACAGTGGCCTGCCACCAGTGTGCAGTCAAAGACAGGAAAGCGTGTTGACTGCTGGGAGCTGTCTACAAATCAGTTGTCAAATTAATTGTCTGACCCTCGGCTTTGGCCATTTTCTCCTTCAATAATCCAACGCATGAATGGTATAGTGCTGGAATAATCTTTCTGCTGAAAGTTGTTCGTGCAGGAACAATGTATCATGGAGCAAGGGCATGCATGAGCTGTTTAAACGTCTCCCCTTCAATCATGCTAAAAGTGGCTCCTCCAACAGCAATGAATTGGCCAATGAGGCGGGTGATCTTGTTGGCCTGCTGTTTTGACATGCCCTTGGAACTAAAGCCAACAAAACTATCGAGGATAGGCTGATGATGTCCTAGGAGGATGAGGAGCCTGATTGGGTCTGCAGTGGAACTACTGCACGTGGACGGGTTGTCTTAATTGAACCCTCTCTATTGCCTCCTGTGCTCTGAGTAAGTGGTGTGGTTGAGGAGGTACCACCAGTACAGTCAGAGTTATGCTGCTTCCTGCGCTACGATCTTCTTTTTCTGCCCGCAGTAAAATAGAGTGGTGGTAATTTTTAAGGTGTAGGTTCATACCAGCATTGGTTAAATGACCTAACTTTTTACACTACTTACTTGCTTCCCACACAATTTACACTTGGCAAAGAACCCGCCTTCCAATGTTTGAAAGTATTTCCAAAGGTTGCTGCGGCGGGATGCAGCCCCTTGACCCTGTTGATCTCTATTTACGGCTGATATAGCTGCAGCAGGTAGTACACCAGTGGTGGAAGCTGTTCCCACTACAGTTACACTTGGTGAACTAGAACTAGTGCTGCTAATGGCAGGGGTGCTGGGGACTGGGAGGTCGGTGATATCATCACAGGATTCTTCCATAATAACAGAGGGAGAAGGGAAGTTAGCAGCAGATGAAAAAAGTGGACTGCTACCTGTCCTACTCCTCACCGAATGTCCCTCTTGCACTTTCCCCAGGTCAAACTGTAAGTCCTGTGGGCTAAGAGTGTATAAAACATCTGCAGTGTTAGGGGAAAGAGGAGCATCACATTCTGAATCATTATCTTCTTGGGCCAATGAAAAAAAAGTCTCACACTCTGTCTCTGCTGCTGTGTCCCTCAATTGCTTCTTTGGGGAGCTGGGCATTGGCACTGGCAGTGTGATTGGTGGTGGTGACTGTAAAGGCAACTCCACTTTACTAGGTTTCTTGCCTATTCCATAAAAATATGCAGCCATGACACCTGTAGAAGTGGAAGGATGCACTGCACTGGCAGTGGAAACGGCAGCAGATGTTGGTGGTCTGGCAGGAAAAGTAATATTAGTAGAACTGGGGGTGGTGGAACTAGCTTTGCTGGTGGCACTGGTGGTGCCACCCACTGCTGTGGACAGCATGTTGGTGGCAGCAGAGGTGTCAGAGGCACTAGTAGCAGAGACCTTGCCACTTTTTTTAGCAAGGCGTCCACCACGACCGCTACCTCTACCTGCCTTCACTTTTACGTTAGAACGGTACATTGCTGACTTCTGTATAGTTCAGAAAATGGACTGGAGATAGGGTATCTACAATCTCAATCTATAATATAGAATCTATATAAATCCCCCCCCCCACAACACGTGCAGCCTCTGAGGCTATCACAAAACTAGCAGCAACACTAGTATTACTACTAGTCTATCTATCAAGTTCACAACACAGATGTAGCTTGCTTCACTATTGTTCTGCTGCTGTGCTTAGCTTATGCTCAAATGAAATAATTCAGGTTCTCTGACAAAGTGACAATTCAAACGGACCAGCTAAGATTGACTGTTCTGAAATGATTCAGGTGTCTGTCTCTCTCTGCTAGCAAATCGTAAGTGAAACTAAGTTGGCTGTACATGCGGTTCTAGCTATTTTACTGCCCCTCCTCTTTGGTTACAATTGGCCAATAACCATCATCATCATTATTTTTATTTTACTTCCCCCACCCAATTCCAGCAGCGATCTTTTCTCTCTATGTCGAATCTTTTCTCTCTATGTCAAATCTTTTCTCTCTATGTCGAATCTTTTAGAATAATCTTGGACTACTATGGATGGACTATAGAGTTAAGGTTAGGCACATTTGACCACAGGTTCGATAGACACAGATTGTTATTGTCATGTCGAATCTCCTATCTATATCGAACTGTTGTCGCAACGAAAACGAAAATAAAGCATTTGTTTATGTCGGATCTTTCGGTTTTCGGAATCTGCGCTTTCGTTATCGTTTGTTAAAACGATAACGAAAATACCTGAAATTCGGACGAAAATGCATTCGGACGAAAAGGAATGCTCATGTCTATTAATGTCTAAACCGCTGACAACAAAAGTGAGTACACCCCAAGTGAAAATGTCCAAATTGGGCCCAAAGTGTCAATATTTTGTGTGGCCACCATTATTTTCCAGCACTGCCTTAACCCTCTTGGGCATGGAGTTCACCAGAGCTTCACAGGTTGCCACTGGAGTCCTCTTCCACTCCTCCATGACAACATCATGGAGCTGGTGGATGTTAGAGACCTTGCGCTCCACCACCTTCTGTTTTAGGATGCCCCACAGATGCTCAATAGGGTTTAGATCTGGAGACATGCTTGGCCAGTCCATCACCTTTACCCTCAGCTTCTTTAGCAAGGCAGTGGTCTCCTTGGAGGTGTGTTTGGGGTCATTAGCATGTTGGAATGCGGCCCAGTCTCCAAGGGGATCATGCTCTGCTTCAGTATGTCACAGTACATGTTGGCATTCATGGTTCCCTCAATGAACTGTAGCTCCCCAGTGCCGGCAGTACTCATGCAGCCCCAGACCATGACACTCCCACCACCATGCTTGACTGTAGGCAAGAAACATTTGTCTTTGTACTCCTCACCTCGTTGCTGCCACACACGCTTGACACCATCTGAACCAAATACGTTTATCTTGGTCTCATCAGACTACAGGACATGGTTTCAGTAACCCATGTCCTTAGTCTGCTTGTCTTCAGCAAACTGTTTTCAGGCTTTTTTAGAAGAGGCTTCCTTCTGGGACAACAGCCATGCAGACCAATTTGATGCAGTATGTGGCGTATGGTCTGAGCACTGACAGGCTGACCCCCCCCCCCCCCACCCCTTAAACCTCTGCAACAATGCTGGCAGCACTCATACGTCTATTTCCCAAAAACAACCTCTGGATATGACGCTGAACATGTGCACTCAACTTCTTTGGTCGACCATGGCGAGGCCTGTTTTGAGTGGAAACTGTCCTGTTAAACCGCTGTATGGTCTTGGCCACCATGCTGCAGCTCAGTTTCAGGGTCTTGGCAATCTTCTTATAGCCTAGGCCATCTTTATGTAGAGCAACAATTCTTTTTTTCAGATCCTCAGAGAGTTCTTTGCCATGAGGTGCCATGTTGAACTTCCAGTGACCAGTGTGAGAGAGTGAGAGTGATAATACCAAATTTAACCCACCTGCTCCCCATTCACACCTGAGAATTTGTAACACCAACAAGTCACATGACACCGGGGAGGGAAAATGGCTAATCAGCCCAAATTTGGACATTTTTACTTAGGGGTGTACTAACTTTTGTTGTCAGCGATTTAGACATTAATGGCTGTGTGTTGAGTTATTTTGAGGGGACAGGACATTTACACTGTCATGCAAGCTGTACAATCACTACTTTACATTGTAGCAAAGTGTAATTTCTTCAGTGTTGTCACATGAAAAGATATAATAAAATATTTACAAAAATGTGAGGGGTGTACTCACTTTTGTGAGATACTGTGTATATATATATATATATATATATATCTTTAGCAATTAAAAGCTTTAAAACTGGTAAAAACCGAGGTCCAGACGGTTTCACTACACATTACTCTAATGCCGCGTACACACGAGCGGACTTTACGGCGTACTTTGCCCGGCGGACGGGATTTCGTTGGACAATTCGATCGTGTGTGGGCTCCAGCGGACTTTGTTTGCTCAAAAGTTGGACGGACTTATGCCGCGTACACACGGTCGGACTTTCCGGCATACTTGGTCCGGCGGACCAGAGTATGCCGGACAATCCGCCCGTGTGTAGGCGGACTTTTCCGGCGGACTTTTTCCCAAAAGCCCGCCGGACCTAGATTTGAAAAATGTTTTAAATCTTTCCGTCGGACTCAGTTTCGGGCGGAAAGTCCGCTTGTCTGTGTGCTGGTCCAACGGAAAGCCCGCTCGTGTGTATGCTGGTCCAACGGACTTGATGCGACGCGAGGGCAGGTTATTGCATTTCGCACTCGCTGCAATAGGAAAAACAAATTTTCCTATTGCGGCGAGCGCGGGGCATACCAGGCCCTTAGGTCTGGTATGGATTATAAAGGGAACCCCCCTATGCCGAAAACACGGCGTGGGGTCCCCCCTAAAATCCATACCAGACCCCGATCCGAGCACGCAGCCCGGCCGGTCAGGAAAGAGGGTGGGGACGAGCGAGCGCCCCCCCTGAACCGTACCAGGCCGCATGCCCTCAGCATGGGGGGTAGGTGCTTTGGGGGAGGGGGGCGCCCTGCGGGGCCCCCCACCCCAAAGCACCTTGTCCCCATGTTGATGAGGACAAGGGCCTCTTCCCGACAACCCTGGCCGTTGGTTGTCGGGGTCTGCGGGCGGGGGGCTTATCGGAATCCGGGAGCCCCCTATAATAAGAGGGCCCCCAGATCCCGGCCCCCCACCCTATGTGAAAGAGTATGGGGTACATGGTACCCCTACCCATTCACCCAGGGAAAAAGTGTAAATAAAACACTACACAATTTTTTTAAATATTTTATTAAACAGCCCGGGGGGGATCTTCCTCCGGCTTTGGGGGTCTTCTTCTGGCTTCGGGGGTCCCTCCGGTTCATCTTCTCTCAGCGTCCGGTTGGTTCTTCTCCGCTCTCTTCTCCCGGTGTTTCAGTTCTTCGGCCGGCTCCTCCGCTGTGTTCAGGTAGCTCTCTTGCCAGCAGAGGTCCGGACTTCTGGGCTTCTGGGCTTCTTGTCTTCTGGGCTTCTGGTCTTCTCTTCTCCAGATGTTGACACGACGCTCTCTCCGGCTGGACTGCTCTCTGAGGGCTGCGTTGTGACTTATATAGGCGGAGACCCCGCCTCCTTTTGATGTCACAGTCCCTGGGCATGCTGGGACTGTGACGTTTTAGGGGGTGTGGTCACTGGGTGATGTTGACCACGCCCCCTAAAACGTCACAGTCCCAGCATGCCCAGGGACTGTGACATCAAAAGGAGGCGGGGTCTCCGCCTATATAAGTCACAACGCAGCCCTAAGAGAGCAGTCCAGCCGGAGAGAGCGTCGTGTCAACATCTGGAGAAGAGAAGAGAAGACTAGAAGCCCAGAAGACAAGAAGCCCAGAAGCCCAGAAGTCCGGACCTCTGCTGGCAAGAGAGCTACCTGAACACAGAGGAGGAGCCGGCCGAAGAACTGGAACACCGGGAGAAGAGAGCGGAGATGAACCAACCGGACGCCGGGAGAAGATGAACCGGAGGGACCCCCGAAGCCGGAAGAAGACCCCCGAAGCCGGAGGAAGATCCCCCCCCCGGAGCTGTTTAATAAAATATTTTAAAAACTTGTGTAGTGTTTTATTTACACTTTTTCCCTGGGTGAATGGGTAGGGGTACCATGTACCCCATACTCATTCACATAGGGTGGGGGGTCGGGATCTGGGGGCCCTCTTATTATAGGGGGCTCCCGGATTCCGATAAGCCCCCCGCCCGCAGACCCCGACAACCAACGGCCAGGGTTGTCAGGAAGAGGCCCTTGTCCTCATCAACATGGAGACAAGGTGCTTTGGGGTGGGGGGGCCCCGCAGGGCGCCCCCCTCCCCCAAAGCACCCACCCCCCATGTTGGGGGCATGCGGCCTGGTACGGTTCAGGAGGGGGGGCGCTCGCTCGTCCCCACCACCTTTCCTGACCGGCCAGGCTGCGTGCTCGGATCGGGGTCTGGTATGGATTTTAGGGGGGACCCCACGCCGGTTTTTCGGCGTAGGGGGTTCCCCTTATAATCCATACCAGACCTAAGGGGCTGGTATGACCCACGACGGGGCTCGCAAGGTGTCAATCTCGCCGATAAAAGCAGCAAGATTGACATCCTTTTCTAGTCCCGTCGCACCTGAGTCACGTTCAAAATTAACTGACTTGTCCATATGTGGGCAAGTCCGTTCATTCTGAAAGTCCGCCGTAACTCCGGCGAAAGTCCGTCGGAAAGACGGGCGGACTTAGCCCGCCGCAAAGTCCGGTAGTGTGTGGGCAAGTCCGTCCGTTTTAAAGTCCGGCACAGAAAGTGTGCCGGACCAAGTAGGATATAAAGTCCGACCATGTGTACGCGGCATTAGATTTGAAACATGTTTTAAATCTATCCGTCAAACTCGAGTCCGGTCGAAAAGTCTGCTCGTCTGTATGCTAGTTCGATGGACAAAAAGCCACGCTAGGGCAGCTTTTGGCTACTGGCTATGAACTTCCTTATTTTAGTCCGGTCGTACATCATCACGTACAAATTCGACAGACTTTGGTGGATTGTGTGTAGGCAAGTCCGTTCATTCAGAAAGTCCGTCGTAAAATACGTTGAAAAGTCCACCGGGCAAAGTCTGCCGTAAAGTCCGACTGTGTGTACGCGGCATAAGACATTTATACAGTCCGGTCCATAAATATTGGGACATCAACACAATTCTAATCTTTTTGGCTCTATACACCACCACAATGGATTTGAAATGAAACGAACAAGATGTGCTTTAACTGCAGACTTTTAGCTTTAATTTGAGGGTATTTACATCCAAATCAGGTAAACTGTGTAGGAATTACAACAGTGCTCAGCTGTTCCATGGCCAGGTGTGTGTTATTCCCTCATTATCCCATTTACAAGGAGCAGATAAAAGGTCCAGAGTTAATTTCAAGTGTGCTATTTGCATTTGAAATCTGTTGCTGTCAACTCTCAATATGAGATCCAAAGAGCTGTCACTATCAGTGAAGCAAGCCATCATTAGGCTGAAAAAAACAAAACAAACCCATCAGAGAGATAGCAAAAACATTAGGTGTGGCCAAATCAACTGTTTGGAACATCCTCAAAAAGAAAGAACGCACTGGTGAGCTCAGCAACACCAAAAGACCCAGAAGACCATGGAAAACATCTGTGGTGGATGACCGAAGAATTCTTTCCCTGGTGAAGAAAACACCCTTCACAACAGTTGGCCAGATCAAGAACACTCTCCAGGAGGTAGGTTTATGTGTTGCAAAGTCAACAATTAAGAGAAGACTTCACCAGGGTGAATACAGAGGATTCACCACAAGATGTAAACCATTGGCGAGCCTCAAAAACAGGAAGGCCAGATTAGAGTTTGCCAAACAACATCTAAAAAAGCCTTCACAGTTCTGGAACAACATCCTATGGACAGATGAGACCAAGATCAACTTGTACCAGAGTGATGGGAAGAGAAGAGTATGGAGAAGGAAAGGAACTGCTCATGATCCAAAGCATACCACCTCATCAGTGAAGCATGGTGGTGGTAGTGTCATGGCGTGGGCATGTATCACTGCCAATGGAACTGGTTCTCTTGTATTTATTGATGATGTGACTGCTGACAAAAGCAGCAGGAAGAATTCTGAAGTGTTTCAGGCAATATTATCTGCTCATATTCAGCAAAATGCTTCAGAACTCATTGGACAGCGCTTCACAGTGCAGATGGACAATGACCCGAAGCATACTGCAAAAGCAACTAAAGAGTTTTTTAAGGGAAAGAAGTGGAATGTTATGCAATGGCCAAGTCAATCACCTGACCTGAATCCGAACGAGCATACATTTCACTTGCTGAAGACAAAACTGAAGAGAAAATGCCCCAAGAACAAGCAGGAACTGAAGACAGTTGCAGTAGAGGCCTAGCAGAGCATCACCAGAGATGAAACCCAGCGTCTGGTAATGTCTATGCATTCCAGACTTCAGGCTGTAATTGACTGCAAAGGATTTGCAACCAAGTATTAAAAAGTGAAAGTTGGATGGATGATTGTTAATCTGTCCCATTACTTTTGGTCCCTTAAAAAGTGGGAGGCACATATACAAACTGTTGTAATTCCTACACTGTTCACCTGATTTGGATGTAAATACCCTCAAATTAAAGCTAAAAGTCTGCAGTTAAAGCACATCTTGTTTGTTTAAATCCATTTCAAATCCATTGTGGTGGTGTATAGACCCAAAAAGATTAGAATTGTGTCAATGTCCCGATATTAATGGACCTGATTGTAGATCTTCTAAAGACCCCCTTATTACAAACCCTAAATTATCTGAAGGAACCCAAAAATGTCCTGTACTCGTTCACATTGGCCCATATAGCATTGATTCCTAAGCCGGGTAAAGATCGCACCGACTGCTCTAATTATAGGCCCATATCTTTAATAAATGTTGACATAAAATTTTAGAAAAGATCCTAGCGCATAGACTATGAGAACTCTTACGAAAACTGATAGGCCCGGAGCAGGTGGGATTTATGCCAGGGTGGAAAGCACGTGACAATGTCACAAAGACCCTTAATTTGATCCATTATGCGCGGACGGAAGGAATCGTAGGCCTCCGGCTGTCCACAAATGTGGGGAAGGCCTTCGACCACGTTGCTTGGGACTATCTGTTTGAAACCTGTAAACACATTGGTCTGAATACACATATGCTATCTTGGATATCGGCCCTATACCAGAAACCGCAAGCACGGCTTAAAGTCAATGGCACCCTTTCGGAAACTGTATATATTCGCAATGGTATGAGGCAAGGTTGTCCTCTCTCGCCCCTCCTTTTTATCTTAACATTAGAACCCTTTATCCGAATGGTCAATTACAACCCTAATGTAGGGGGATTCAATATTAACTCAAGAGTCTATAAAACAGCTGCGTATGTAGATGACCTACTTTTCTTTCTCACAAACCCACACATTTCCATACCGAATTTGATGAAGGAATTCCAATACTATGGTTATGTTTCCAATATAAAAATTAACTATAGCAAGTCGGAAGCCCTTAATCTCACTCTTTTTTCAGCTTCATTAACCATAGCACGATCCACTTGCTCCTTTAAGTGGGAAACTACGGCCCTTAAATATTTGGGAATACACCCCCACAGTTGCTGATATCTACCAAGCTAACTTAAAACCTCTGCTAGACAACATACAGCAAGATCTGAAACATTGGTCACCTAGACCATGGTTTGGTACAACAGCAATACTCAATATGACTATACTCCCTAGAATACTTTATTATTTTCATACCCTACCAATCACGCTTCCTCAAAAAAAATTGAAGCAGTTACATTCCATTATCCGCAGCTTTATTTGGATGGGCCGAAAACCACGCATCTCTCTCAACACCCTTAGCAGACTGAAAAGTAATGGTGGAGTAGGCCTTCCCAATTTTTAATTCTACTATCATGCTGCACATTTAGCGAGAATCATAGACTGGTAATGCCATGGCAACACTCAGGACTGGGTAAGTTTAGAGGGAGCTATGTCAATCTACCTGTCACGAGGGCCACGTACCTGATGTGAGACTAAAGTAGTGGGGAGGCCTCCCTTGCACCTCGGGTCCTTGAAGCCTCTGAAGATGGAGACAGAGACTTGGTGGACACCGAGTGGCACGGGTGCCAGGGGTGCGGAGCACCGTGCAAGCCTTAGTCCGAGATCCGATCCGAGGTCAAGTCCAGTTTGGCAATGAAGTATAAAAGGGTTAATCAGAAGAAGAATAGTCGAGATCCAAGCCGGCGTCGGTTCCAATCTGGCAGCTGAGTACAAAACGGACAAAGAAGTAGAATGGTCAAGGTGCAAATCCGAGGTCAATGGCAAGCAGCAATCAAGAGTCGTCAAATAGGTTTCCAGGTCACAAGTTTAGACAGATCACACACTAGCACAGGAACAAGGGGGGACTGAAGATAATCCAGAAATTTGGCAGTGTCTGTGCTGGGCTTATATAGGGAAGTTTAAGGTCACTTCCTGTGCGCCTCCTGGGCATTTTCCTGCCTTTTTCCATCAGGTTGAGGTCACTTCCTGTGCACCTCCTGGGCATTTTCCTGCCTTTTTCCATCAAGTCTTCTGTGCGGGTTGGCGCACTGAGGCATCTCTGGCGCATGCTCCGTTGGCACGGATTTCCTCTTGCAGCAATGCGCCATTGGTGAATGCGTAGTAAGCCCTGGACTCTTACACTACCCTTTAAGATCCCTACCATGGATCCCATGGAGGAAACTCCCAAGTCCGCTCAGGGTTAATCCCCTTGTAGGCGTAACACTGAAAGTGTTTAAGATAGTCAATAGAGAACATAAAATCTCGTCATCTCCTGGTCCACTTACCCCAATTGTACTGAACCCTGAAGTTCCCCCCGGGTTTAGATGCAAACCTTATAACCCCCAAAGATGAAAAGACCCCCCTTTTAATAACGCACTGCATCACCCACAAAAAACTGAAGTCGTACGATACTACTAATTGGACACCCAACATCACCTTTCATTTTGGACCTACCACCAATTGTACAATTATGTGTCAGCATCTTTTGACAAATGTAAACATTTTAGGTCCCTATCCCCTTCTATATGCTTTTCAGGTGACCCTGTTAAATAAAAACTACTTCTCTCATTTTTTAAAGAATGAGAGATAAAAAACTATGTTCAGTATCCCTCCCTCAGCGCACACAGAGAAAATATCGATAAAACAATAGTCAGCAGCTGCTATACTAAAATGAGATGCATCAAATATATGTCAAAGAAAAATTTCTTTTTTAGGCCGAGGGGGGAGGGGCGTACAGAGAGGAGGGAGAGGGAATCGAGGAAGCAACAAACCTCCAGAGAACAAGGATGGTGGAACCCTACGCAAGGGGGAAAACCACCCAATCCACCACTAACAAAAAGAACACCAGACACAGAGGTTGTAGAGGGGGACTTAGAGTCCAAAAAAAGAAGATGGGAAACCAATTAGAGGGAATATATAATTTAGCACAAATACAATTGAATAACAAAGAAGTAAATATATTAAAGACCGGACTCAAATGTGCAGCTCATAAACCAATTAACCAATTTAGTGTTACATTGATGTTCAGAAGTACATAAGAAAAATTAACATTAAAAGGTACTTTTTGGGCACCAATGTGGGCACTGGTAAGTAAATAGACCAAGGGCGTTGCTACCAGCTATCTACAGAGTCGGCTTATCCTCGTCTGTCCTTCCCGGGAACACCGCGGGAGCGGTGAGAGGTTAGAGGGGAATGCACGACTGACATAGTATTGATGTTACATGCCCTTATATTATGCAAACATTGTGAGATTTTGTGGGATAATTTAAAATTAATAAATAATTATTGTACTGGATTACGCTATGTGGAATTTTTTTATCTATTGCTTGCAATGAGCAAAATACAGATGAAAAGTGTCCAGTGAACAGCGATTATCCCTTTGATTGATATGCGTGTTAACCAGCAGGGTCTGGTAAGTGGATTACCTACAGGGCTGTGGCATAAGTGGTGTGGTGATGGAGACTTGGGATCGCTGCTAATATTTTCTTCCACGATCGTCTAGTTTATACTCACCTGCCTTTTCTTAATGGACTTTCACTGAGTGGATCACCATTTGATACTTTGATTAAGTGGACTCTTAAGAAATTTAATAGATATTTTTAAATATTTGCTATTTTTGCACTAGTGCTGCTAATGTTTTATAAATTTTTCTTTGACATATATTTGATACTTCTCTCATTTACTCACGGCTTCAATTGGCAGACAAGGAAGAACCCCTAAGATCTCAAACACAATGGGAGAGGGCACTTCAAATAAGCTTTTCTCACGAACAATGGCAACAAGCTAACGTTTTTGCACACAAATGTTCAATTAGCACTAGAATACAGGAAATGTCTTACAAAGTGCTGACACACTGGTACACTACTCCCGCCAGGTTGAAAGTATGGTACCCCCTATCTTCAGATCTATGCTGGAGGTGTCAACAAGCTAGGGGGACCATGCTGCATATTTGGTGGGAATGCCCTGATATCATTCCTTTCTGGTATATGGTGCGTGAGTTAATTAGACACATTACATAGACGAAAATAACACTATGCCCTGCCTGTTGCCTGCTGCACATTGCCAATTGCACCATGAGGCGATATAAGAGGTCTTTGACTAGACACTTTTTAAATTCTGCTAATTTGCTTATCCCCAGACACTGGAAATCAACTAATACACCAACAATAGCTGCGTGAGATAGAGGATATTTATAACATGGACAAGACGATAGCTATAACTAAGGAAACGACTGAAAAGTTCCACAAGCAGTGGACCCCTTGGATCACGTTCCGATATTCAGACCAATTTGCACATTTAAGTACTGGTTGACACACCTAAATTCTGGAAGTAGTTAATACCTTGTGGCCTCAGTGCCAGTCCACTATAGCCTTACCTATAGCACATTTGTTGTTTATATATAAACCAAATAGTATATAGTCTGAGGATTACCATTGTCATTGTTCCTTGTTTACTCAATACTTTATTTAGAAATGCCTCATTACCATTCTTATTTCTGTTCTTATATCTGTCATATCTTGATATAATGTTATTTTATGATAATAATCCTTCTTGAGCTGAGACACCCATTACTGTCTGTTAGCAGGTAACACCAAAACATCCTTGGTCTTTAAAATAGTTATTGTACATAAATGGCTACATTTTCATCATGTGCTGTTGACTTTCACTCCCTTGATGGATGTCCTTACTGTATGTCAACAACTCACAAGAACATTGTGATGTAACTTACAGCTTGCCCAGAGTATTTTCAATCAGGGGTTTTTTTTCTTACATCTTCACTTTCTCAATCCACGCCTAGGTGAAGATGATGAGTCCGGCTGCCTCCTGGGTTATCTACCTCACATATCCCAGAAGGCAGTGCGCTGCATTCTGCATATGCACGGACACCCTGTGGGTGTTTGCCAGGTGCCAGGTCCCCCCTGTGGTGTGTCCGGTCATGCGCAGGAGGATCCGGCTCATTTGCAATCACATTGTAAGTCTCTGCCAGGTCTTTGGGACTTGGCAGAGATCTGTGGTGTGTCTGCGCATGCTCTGGATCTCATTACAAGAACTGGGGGGGGTGCAGGGGAACCTCTCCTGCAAGAAGACAATGCTGGATTCCATAGGCTAGTACATTTTTTTCATTTTTGTATTTTCATACAAGGACAAGTTTAAAGTGGAAGTTCAGTCAAACACTCTGCCATAAAGCCCCGACTGGTGGAGGGATGCAGTGATGGTTAACTTTCTACAACTTTCTCCCATCTCCCGACTGCATCTCTGGAGCTCAGCCACAGTGATCTTTGGGTTCCTCTTTACCTCTCTCACCAAGGCTCTTCTCCCCCGATAGCTCAGTTTGGCCAGACGGTCAGCTCTAGGAAGGGTTCTGGTCATCCCAAACATCTTCCATTTAAGGATTATGGAGGCCACTGTGCTCTTAGGAACCTTAAGTGCAGCAGAAATTTTTTTGTAACCTTGGCCAGATCTGTGCCTTGCCACAATTCTGTCTCTGAGCTCTTCAGGCAGTTCCTTTGACCTCATGATTCTCATTTGCTCTGACATGCACTGTGAGCTGTAAGGTCTTATATAGACAGGTGTGTGGCTTGCCTAATCAAGTCCAATCAGTATAATCAAACACAGCTGGACTCAAATGAAGATGTAGGACCATCTCAAGGATGATCAGAAGAAATGGACAGCACCTGAGTTAAATATATGAGTGTCACAGCAAAGGGTCTGAATACTTAGGACCATGTGATATTTCAGTTTTTCTTTTTTAATAAATCTGCAAAAATGTCAACAATTCTGTGTTTTTCTGTCAATATGGGGTGCTGTGTGTAAATTATTGAGGAAAAAAAATGAACTTAAATGATTTTAGCAAATGGCTGCAATATAACAAAGAGTGAAACATTTAAGGGGGTCTGAATACTTTCCGTCCCCACTGTATACTATATATACTGTATATATACAGTGAGGGAAAAAAAGTATTAAGTCAGCCACCAATTGTGCAAGTTCTCCCACTTAAAAAGATGAGAGAGGCCTGTAATTGTCATCATAGGTATACCTCAATTATGAGAGACAAAATGTGGAAACAAATCCAGACAATCACATTGTCTGATTTTTGAAAGAATTTATTTGCAAATTATAGTGGAAAATAAGTATTTGGTCAATATCAAAAGTTCATCTCAATACTTTGTTATTTATCCTTTGTTGGCAATGGTAGAGGTCAGACGTTTTTTGTAAGTCTTCACAAGGTTGTCACACACTGTTGCTGGTATGTTGGCCCATTCCTCCATGCAGATCTCCTCTAGAGCAGTGATGTTTTGGGGCTGTCGCTGGGCAACACGGACTTTCAACTCCCTCCAAAGGTTTTCTATAGGGTTGAGATCTGGAGACTGGCTAGGCCACTCCAGGACCTTGAAATGCTTCTTACGAAGCCACTCCTTCGTTGCCCGGGCAGTGTGTTTGGGATCACTGTCATGCTGAAAGACCCAGCGACGTTTCATCTACAATGCCCTTGCTGATGGGAGGAGGTTTGCACTCAAAATCTCATGATGCATGGCCCCATTCATTCTTTCGTGTACACGGATCAGTCGTCCTGTTCCCTTTGCAGAGAAACAGCCCCAAAGCATGATGTTGCCACCCCCATGCTTCACAGTGGGTATGGTGTTCTTTGGTTGCAACTCAGCATTCTCTCTCCTCCAAACATGATGAGTTGTGTGTCTACCAAACAGTTCTACTTTGGTTTCATCTGACCATATGACATTCTCCCAATCCTCTTCTGGATCATCCAAATGCTCTCTAGCAAACCTCAGACGGGCCCAGACATGTACTGGCTTAAGCAGGGGGACACGTCTGGCACTGCAGGATCTGAGTCCCTGGTGGCGTAGTGTGTTACTGATGGTAGCCTTTGTTACATGGGTCCCAGCTCTCTGCAGGTCATTCACTAGTTCCCCCCGTGTGGTTCTGGGATTTTTGCTCACCGTTCTTGTGATCATTTTGACCCCACGGGGTGAGATCTTGCGTGGAGCCCCAGATCAAGGGAGATTATCAGTGGTCTTGTATGTCTTCCATTTTCTAATTATTGCTCCCACAGTTGATTTCTTCACACCAAGCTGCTTGCCTATTGCAGATTCTTCCCAGCCTGGTGCAGGTCTACAATTTTCTTTCTGGTGTCCTTCGACAGCTCTTTGGTCTTCACCATAGTGGAATTTGGAGTGTGACTGTTTGAGGTTGTGGACAGGTGTCTTTTATACTGATAACAAGTTTAAACAGGTGCCATTAATACAGGTAATGAGTGGAGGACAGAGGAGCCTCTTAAAGAAGAAGATACAGGTCTGTGAGAGACAGAAATGTTGCTTGTTTGTAGGTGACCAAATACTTATTTTACACCATAATTTGTAAATAAATTCTTTCAAAAATCAGACAATGTGATTGTCTGGATTTGTTTCCACATTTTGTCTCTCATAGTTGAGGTATACCTATGGTGACAATTACAGGCCTCTCTCATCTTTTTAAGTGGGAGAACTTGCACAATTGGTGGCTGACTAAATACTTTTTTGTCCCAATATATATATATATATATATATATATATATATATATATATATATATATATATATATATATATCTTTTTTTGTTGAATTGATACATGTTCCTCATTGCAGTGCCAAGCTCCTCTGTCCTTTGACAATTGATTGTCAAGAGTCACCCTCATAGACTTCAATGGGGTTTGCAAATTTTCAGAATTTACAATGGTTTCAAGGAACATCATGAACCCAGGCACATTAACTCACCCCTAGTCTAACATTTTATAGAAGAAATAAACTCATCAATGTGCAAGAGATTGATGTTGACGTTAATTTTAACATTGAATGTAGGGCAACAGTCTATACTAAAGCAGTTTGAATTTCCTTGTGTCTTTCATTTATATATCCTGAAGAACATACAGTTTTAATGCTCAACATTTAACTCAACAAGTGTGATATATCTCCACATTTACATCCTGAAAATAATTGTGTAATTGTGAAAAAACTGTTCTTCAACATAATTGGCGCTCATTTATTTAGTATAATGAGACAATTGTACTCAGTATAATGAGCCAGCAATTAAATTACATAAATTAAATTATGATAATGTGAATGTTTTCCTATGCAATTAATATTCTTGCTGAGCTGAAATGATAGGCCATTGGATTTGGAAGGAAGGAACTGTATTAAACAATGGTAAAAGTGGTAGTTTACTTTTGATATATAAAATCAGTTTTTTACAATATTGTAAAAATATGCTATCTACAGTACTGTGCAAATGTTTTAGGCAGATTAAAGAAATGCTATAAAGTAAGAATGCTTTCAAAAATATATATTATAAATGTTTATTTTTATAAATTTACAAAATGCAAAGTGAGCGAACAGAAGTAAAATCGAAATCAATATTTGGTGTGACTACCCTTTGGCTTCAAACTAGCATCAATTCTTACACTGTGTATACTTGCAAAACATCAGGTATTTTGTAAAATTTGAGTGAGGCGTATGATTACCCAATTATACCAAGCAGGTGCTAAAGATCATCAATTCATATGTAGGTTGAAACAGTCATAAACAGAAACACCTGTGTAGGAGGCTTAAAGCTGGGAGAGAAACATGCAAAATCTGATACAAAGGAAGGTTGTGGAAGACAGTTCGCACAGCAACAAGACACAAGGTAATTATTCTGCATCAGCAAGGTCTCTCCCAGGCAAAGATTTCAAAGCAGACTGGAGTTTCAAGATATGCTGTTCAATCTCTTTAGAAGCAGCACAAAGAAACGGGACATATCATGCTTACTTTCCTTCGACATCAGAAGATGTCCAGCAGTGCCTTCATCACAGACTTGACAGAAACCAGTGGGACCGAGGTACACCCATCTACTGTCCAAAGAAGTCTGGCCAGAAGAGGTCTTCATGAAAGAATTGCTGCCAAAAAGCCATACCTCTGACTTAGAAATAAGGCTAAGTGACTCAACTATACATGAAAACATAGGAACTGGGGTGCAGAAAAATGGCAGCAGGTGCCCTGGACTGATGAGTCAAAATTTGAAATATTTGGCTGTAGCATGAGGCAGTTTGTTTGCCAAAGGGCTGGAGAGCGGTACAATAATGAGTGTCTGCAGGCAACAGTGAAACTTGGGGGAGGTTCCTTCAGTGGCGGCTGGTGAAGTTTTAGGATGGGGGCGCCAGGCCCCGCCCTTCCTTTTTGACCCCTCCCACTTGGTGAAAATGTGCGTGGTTTCAGCTAAATAGTGGGCGTGGCTCTAAGGTGGTGTGGTTAGTGTCCCCAGATCCTACACAACAATAGAAATATGTGTATTTTAGAAAGTTTAACAATCAGCAGATAAAGATACTCCAAACACCTGGTGTTAGCACTTCAATTATCCCAGCACCATGGTTGTTATGGTGTCAGGATGATTGAAGCGCATTATTTCTATTATTACATTGTAATATAAAATGAAATCATTCAACTCACCATAATGCAGAATCAGTGGGAGCCCCGAGTGTGCCACTAGCCACGTCGCCTGCCACCAGATGCCATCAGGTGTCCCCAGCGGAGTGCCTCCTTACATCAGGTGCCCCCAGTGGAGTCCCTCCTTACATGCAGCCTGTGTCACATAAAATGCAGCCTGTGTCACCCTAAAATTGCAGCAGCATGTGTTACCACCAAATTGCAGCATCCTGTGTCACCAAATTGCAGTAGCCTGTGTCACCACCAAATTGCAGCAGCACATGTCACCACCAAATTGCAGCAGCACGTGTCACCACCACATTGCAGCAGTATGTGTCACCAAATTGCAGCAGCATGTGTCACCAAATTGCAGCAGTATGTGTCACCAAATTGCAGCAGCATGTGTCCCCAAATTGCAGCAGTGTCACCAAATTGCAGCAGTATGTGTCCCCAAATTGCAGCAGTGTCACCAAATTGCAGCAGTATGTGTCCCCAAATTGGAGTAGTGTCACCAAATTGCAGCAGTATGTGTCCCCAAATTGCAGCAGTGTCACCAAATTGCAGCAGCACGTGTCCCCAAATTGCAGCAGTGTCACCAAATTGCAGCAGTGTCACCAAATTGCAGCAGTATGTGTCACAAAATTGCAGCAGTGTCACCAAATTGCAGCAGTATGTGTCCCCGAAATGCAGCAGTGTCACCAAATTGCAGCAGTGTCACCAAATTGCAGCAGTATGTGTCCCCAAATTGCAACAGTGTCACCAAATTGCAGCAGTATGTGTCCCCAAATTGCAGCAGTATGTGTCACCAAATTGCAGCAGTATGTATCCCCAAATTGCAGCAGTATGTGTCCCCAAATTGCAACAGTGTCACCAAATTGCAGCAGTATGTGTCCCCAAATTGCAGCAGTATGTGTCACCAAATTGCAGCAGTGTCACCAAATTGCAGCAGTGTGTGTCCCCAAATTGCAGCAGTGTCGCCAAATTGCAGCAGTGTCCCCAAATTGCAGCAGTATGTGTCCTCAAATTGCAGCAGTATGTGTCCTCAAATTGCAGCAGTGTCACCAAATTACAGCAGTATGTGTCCCCAAATTGCAGCAGTGTGTGTGCCCCCAGTGGAGTCCCTCCTTACATGCCTGTGTCACAAAAAAAGCAGCCTGTGTCACCCTAAAATTGCAGCAGCATGTGTCACCACCAAATGCAGCAGCCTGTGTCACCAAATTGCAGCAGCCTGTGTCACCAAATTGCAGCAGCCTGTGTCACCACCAAATTGCAGCAGCACATGTCACCACCAAATTGCAGCAGCACATGTCACCACCAAATTGCAGCAGTATGTGTCACCAAATTGCAGCAGCACATGTTACCAAATTGCAGCAGTATGTGTCACCAAATTGCAGCAGCATGTGTCACCAAATTGCAGCAGTATGTGTCCCCAAATTGCAGCAGTGTCACCAAATTGCAGCGGTATGTGTCCCCAAATTGGAGCAGTGTCACCAAATTGCAACAGTATGTGTCCCCAAATTGCAGCAGTGTCACCAAATTGCAGCAGTATGTGTCCCCAAATTGCAGCAGTATGTGTCACAAAATTGCAGCAGTGTCACCAAATTGCAGCAGTATGTGTCCCCAAATTGCAGCAGTGTCCCCAAATTGCAGCAGTATGTGTCCCCAAATTGCAGCAGTATGTGTCCCCAAATTGCAGCAGTGTCACCAAATTGCAGCAGTATATGTCCCCAAATTGCAGCAGTGTCACCAAATTGCAGCAGTATGTGTCACCAAATTGCAGCAGTGTCCCCAAATTGCAGCAGTATGTGTCCACAAATTGCAGCAGTATGTGTCACCAAATTGCAGCAGTGTCACCAAATTGCAGCAGTATGTGTCCCCAGATTGCAGCAGTGTCACCAAATTGCAGCAGTGTGTGTCATCAAATTGCAGCATTGTCACCAAATTGCAGCAGTATGTGTCATCAAATTGCAGCAGTGTCCCCAAATTGCAGCAGTATGTGTCCCCAAATTGCAGCAGTGTCACCAAATTACAGCAGTATGTGTCCCCGAATTGCAGAAGTGTGTGTCCCCAAATTGCAGCAGTACGTGTCTCCAAATTGCAGCAGTATGTGTCCCCAAATTGCAGCAGTGTGTGTCCCCAAATTGCAGCAGTGTGTGTCCCCAAATTGCAGCAGAGTGTGTCACCACCAAACCCCCCTCCCCCCGTTACTTACCTTGCTATGTGTTGTCCTCTCCAGCGGTGTCTCCTGTGGAGAGCTCCGTTGTTCTCATACTTCCTGTTTCCGAGAGAGAGAGAGAGAAGCAGGAAGTGACATCATACTCAGATGTCAATCAAACCGCCCGGCCATAGTAATAGATACTAGGGCCGGGCGGAAGCTACTCGGCGCTACACAAAGCGCCGCAAGGCGGGCTAAATGCCCGCAAATGCAGCTCCACGTCTGCAATCTCGTGATTGCATAGACGTGGCGCTTCCCATAAGTGCACTGTGTCCGGCGTCGCACTGTGTCCGACGTCCGAACACAGTGCACTTAAGAGCCGTTTTTTGTTTTTTTAAAGGGCCAGCTTTAAAAAAAAATTTTTTTACATTGTTTTATTTTTTTTTTGAATGCCTGGAGGGGGGGGCGGCGCCCAGGCGCCCCCTATGGACGGGCCGCCACTGGGTTCCTTGCAAGTGTGGGTCTGCATGTCTGCAAATTGGGTCTGCAAAGTGTGTCTAGTTCCAGCAAAATACAGCGCACATGGTGAATGGAGGCTAAAGAATGCAGAAGAAGGGTGGGACTAACTACATAGAGCGTCCCCTAGCTAAGGAGTGAGGTAGTGACAAAATTATTAAAGTCACACAAACAACAACGCATTTGTAACATGATACAGGTCAGTGGCGGCTGGTGCTCAATTTTTGAAGTAGATTCTGATGCAGGTTCTATAGAAGTCCCATATCAACTAAACATTTACACCAACATTTCCAGAACACGCTGGCCCTTTTTTTTCAAGGCAACTCTGTCTGTTGAAAAAGAGAGCCATCATGCTCTCAAAAAATTAGTTTACGTTTTTGCCTGATATGAGACTTCAGTAAATCCTAACTATGATCTGACCATGATTCCTGTCTGCTGTCCTCCCCAACTACTGCCTGTTTCTGTATGATTTCTGTTTGCAACCTGCCCTAAGTTCTTGCTGGTCTGACCGCTATCTCATTTCTTGATTCTGTACTTTGTCTAGTTGCTGTCAGATTTTGCCAGTTTGGGTGTATCCAATGTCTGCAACCTGGGAGGTGTTCCATAGCTAAGTTCATCACCCCTTGCAGAGTCAGCTGGTAAATACTGGGCATTCCCTTTAGATTCTTCTCCTCAGCCCTCTGTGGGGCCCACGTTTGCCTGGCGGCTCTGGAATATGTAACTAGGTTTTAGTGTTTGTTTTCTTGTGGGTGTTACTGATTGATCAATTGAGACCAATGTGGCCAGGGGGTTGTTGTTTTTACTACTCTACCAGTTGGCAGCGTGTCCAGTGCTCAGTATACCAAACAGAGAAGGCCGATTATGCTAGGATCCAGTACTATGTTCAGCTGATTTGTTAATCCAGTGGTTTACAAAGGCAGTTCAACACATCTGACTTCTGAGGACATAATCTCTGGACCTGGACCTCCCTTTAAAGCGGTTGTATAAACAGGGGATGGTGCTAAATTGGTCTAAGGGGTAGGATGAACCCACATCCCAAGTTAAACTAGCTAAATGGAAATTGATTGTCTTATGGGACTTTAAAGGGAACACCTACTCACGGGTCATAAAGAGTATGAAAGATGTATTCAAATGATAGAGTGTTTATTAAAGCGGTTGTATACCATTATTTTTAACTTTTACCTACAGGTAAGCCTATAATAAGGCTTACCTGTAGGTAAAAAATAAACTCCTAAACCTTACAGGTTTAGGAGATATTCCCCTCGCAATGAGCTGCTGACTGCAGCGGCGCATGCGCACAGGGGATTCTCGGCTGACAGCCTGGCAAACTCCGGAGCTTGCCGGGCAGAAGTCTCCCACACGCATGCGTGGGAGTGACGACATTGCGGCTCTGGCCACTCACAGCGCCGGAGCCGCGATACCCGGAAGACACGCCGAGGGGAGATGTCAGCTCCCTTGGCGTGGACCAGGTGAGATGCCGGCGCCTCGTTCTAAGGTAAGTATCTCATAATGAGCTAGTATGCAGTGCATACTAGCTCATTATGCCTTTTCCCTTGCAGGTGTGGAAAAAAAAAAGACAGCGGGTATACAATCGCTTTAATACTATAGATCTTCAAATAGATCTGTGGTACATGGGGTATATATGCAGCATACGTGATACATACAAAAAGATAGCAATACAAAATGCAAAAAATTCACAATCATAGAACTCCAATACACATGGAACACATATGCGGGGAGTACTGACGCGTTTCGAGATATACTCTTCCTCAGGGGTATCAGATTGGAATCAGCAAACAAAGGGTATGTCTATATATTAAGAAAACAATTATAAACCAATTGCAAGGATATTGTGATCAAATATATAAACATAGATGTATAAAGAAAGGTAATTGTTAAGATACGAGTATACACTATATATGGAGAAAAACAGTAAGTACTGACCATGTAGTATTGCTTAGAGGGCATGTGTCTAAAGCTGCATCCATATTAAAAAAGGGAGAGAGGGGGGTATGGGGGGGACGTAACACCACTGAATGTAGAGGTATGTCCTGTTCCTGGTCCACAACCCACAAGGCTTGTGTGCCCACCCAAGGCGCCTTGCGGGTTGTGGACCAGGAACAGGACATATCTCTACGTTCAGTGGTGTTACGTCCCCCCCATACCCCCCTCTCTCCCTTTTTTTTAATATGGGTGCAGCTTTAGACACATTCCCTCCAAGCAATACTACATGGTCAGTACTTACTGTTTTACTCCATATATAGTGTATACTCGTATCTTAACAATTACCTTTCTTTATACATCTATGTTTATATATTTGATCACAATATCCTTACAATTGGTTTATAATTGTTTTCTTAATTTATAGACATACCTTTTGTTTGCTGATTCCAATCTGATACCCCTGAGGAAGAGTATATCTCGAAACGCGTCGGGTACTCCCCGCATATGTGTTCCATGTGTATTGGAGTTCTATGATTGTGAATTTTTTGCATTTTGTATTGCTATCTTTTTGTATGTATCATGTATGCTGCATATTTACCCCATGTACCACAGATCTATTTGAAGATCTATACTATTAATAAACACTATCATTTGAATACAATCTTACATCTTTCATACTCTTTATGACCCGTGAGTAGGTGTTCCCTTTAAAGTCCCGTAAGAGGATAATTTTCCATTTAGCTTATTTAAATCGGTTGTATACTCCGCTTGGACATTTTTACGTACAGGTAAGCCTATAATAAGGCTTACCTGTAGTTAAAATGAATATCTCCTAAACCTGTACGGTTTAGGAGATATTCACCCTGCACGCAGCTGCTGACATCAGTGCCGCATGCACAGTAAAGGTCTGGCGTATCATTCCGGACCTTGCCGGAATAGAGGACTCCCGCAGGCATGCGTGGGAGTGATGTCATTGTGGCTCCGGCCACTCACAGCGACCCTGGAAGAAACGACGAGGCAACCGGGTCGGGCTGCGGGAGCTTCGTTCTATGGTAAGTATTTCATAATGTGCTAGTATGCGATGCATACTAGCACATTATGCCATTGTCTTGCAAGTTTTTTTGTTTTTTGTTTTTTGAGTGGTTTACTACAGTTTTAATTACATTTTTATTGTTCCTCCCAAACCCTCAACTTGAAAAAGTTGACCTCTGGCATAAGGTAGACTTAACAGGATGTCTGCTTCAGGAAGAACAAGAACTTCAGAAAGGCCAAGTTTGTACTGGGTAATATAAATTGGCTGTGTGCAATCTAAACAAAAAACAACAGACCAGGAAAGTGCATGCCCTAATAGTGCAATAATGTCTTTAGAAAGCTAAAATGACACATAATGCACTCGCATGCTCCCAAAAAGACACCAAGCTCATCACGCACCTTTGAGAATCTACCTTCAAAACCACTGTATGGATGTCATTAGATGTAATCCACTCAGCTAAAGGCTCATCTCCCCATATCTGTGTGTTAGGAAGCAAATGGAATAGCAGGGAGCTGACTGCAATAGCCACTTGTGTATGACAGCCACCTGGATTTTGGAGGACTGGCAATCATTCAATAGAGTAACGTGCAGGAGACTGTGAGGATTGCCATAGGTTTGAGGTCGTGGCCCACATCAGATGGCTCCACGGGCTACGGGTTGAGCATGCCTGGTCCCTCCTCTCTCAGAAAGTTGGGATAAAAGATGGCCACTATAAGTTTATGAACAATGGACCATCACACTCGGGCCAGGACAAGACAGAACAGGAACATACATCTCCTGGAAGTGTAAGCTACTGTTGTCTCCATTCATAAATTACTGTTACGTTAAAATAAAAAAAGGATGTTCTGCTCCATATATTATCGCTGTAGGTTAAACATCGCTGTTCCTGTTCCCCAGCCCCATTCCGGGCATAACCAGGGGCATCTACCTCATGGATGTTCCCAGGGACAACACGTTAATGGTGGAGGAGGGGGTCCTCCACCTTACCGGGGTCCTGGTCAGACCAATTATTGAGGGTAAGGATATGGTCCTAATTATGGACCTAAGCCAAGTCATTTTAAACCACCATAACACGTGGAAGGAAAGAATGAGTATGAATGTAATGTTAACACACAGAACAGTTTTTTTCCCTTACGGGACAGAGAGAGCCCTGATGCTGAGTATGATCAGAGAAATGCTCTCTCTGACTATATGAGAGCTAATGGCCCCCCCCCGTATGCATCTCAGGTACCACCATGTGGAGGTGCCACAGGTTATGGGATTAACCAACAATATTGGGGTATTCACAGGCCTAATCATGGTGTCAAGAGGTCAGGAGACCAAAGAGAGGAGTCAGAGGCAGACGACGGATATGATCAAAAGAGAAAAAAAGACTTCATTGGGACAGGCATATTTAACTTGAGCAACACGGTATTGTCAGACGCAGAAAAACTTGTGTTAGATAAAGGACTCAAATATGCACCTCTACGTAGGCTGAATAAATTTCAGACCTACATGGACGTGCACAAATTTATACAAAAATTGATTATCAAAAGGTATATGTTTTCAAATCCGATAAAGGAAAACAGATTGGCGTCCACAGAATTTCACCATTCTGGGCTTTCAAATGTCTCTTTTTTTAATCCCCCAGGCGTTTTGGCCCCTTCCCTTAATGTGTTCAGGGATGTGGTACAAAGGGACCTTGACCTGATGACAATTAAAAAAGTTAGAACCAATAATGCCATGGTAGCCGGTCTGTATTCCTTGTGCAATAACAAGGATTTGGTGATAAGATCGGCAGATAAAGGAGGGGGGATCATGGTTTTGGACAGAAAGGAATATATGGCTGAAATGAATAGGATCGAGATACCTATACGCCATTACTCTCTGACCCTAAAATCAAGTACCAACTAGATTTGGAAAAATTGTTCTTAAGGGCTTCAGGCAGGGTATCCTAGATAAAAAAGAAAACCTTTATCTGGTCCCTAAGGCAGCATGGACAGCGATCATTTATTATCTACCAAAGATACATAAACATCCTACCTGCCCCCCCAGGCCGTCAAATAGTTAGTGGTATAGATTCCATTATGTCCCGGGTGGGCAGGTATTTTGATTTTGATTTACAACCCTTGCTCCAAGCAATGTCTTCCTATATTAAGGATTGATGCCATGTAATCAACTTGTTATCTGGATATATCCCCAAGGAAGGGATGTGGCTGGTGACGGCCGATGTCACATCCCTCTATACTGTCATACCACATGACCAGGGCCTGTTTGTGGTCAAATACTATGTAGAGTGCAGTTCTAGCTTATCTGGTGAACAAATCTTTTTTTATTATGGAGCCACTGGAATATGCAGCTTCACATAACTACTTCTGGTTCGCCAATCGTTTCTTCCGTCCAGATGGGGGTGTTGCTATGGGGGCCAAATATGCCTCTAGTTTGGCCAATCTTTTTATGGCCATGTGGGAGGAGGATGTCGTCTTCGCCCAGCAGAGGCCTCAGGTGGCATTGTGGGCAAGATATATAGACGACATCCTCCTCCTATGGGACGGTAGCCGATCCGATTTGGATCTCTACATGCGTTATCTTAATAACACTATGGGTATTGTTCTTAGCTATGAGGCTAGCCAAACTGAAATCAATTTTTTGGATCTCAGGATATCAGTAGGGGTGAAGGAATTTACTACCGACAGGAATTCTTATATTCTGCACCAACAAAAATGGATTTTTGGTACAGGTTGACACACTTACCAGGAGGTTCATAGAGAAGGGTCATTCCAGTGACTCCTTAAGAAACACTCTGGATGAAGTCACACTTATTGATAGAAAGGAACTGCTTAGGGAGAAACCCCCGCAGGAGGGCAATGTGGCAACTTTGCCCTGGATCAACTTTATCTATAAATGTTAGTACCCAGTTATATTCTGTACATTTAGGAAAGAATCCAGGCCTTTTTTTAAAGCAATCTACTGAGCTTGCCAGAACCACCTCTGGAGGGAGTCTATTCCACATTTTCAAAGCTCTTACCGTGAAGAAACCTTTCCCTATTTGGAGATGAAATCTTTTTTCCTCTAGACGTAAAGAGTGCCCCCTTGTCCTCTGTGATTACCTTAAAGTGAATAACTCAACACCAAGTTCACTATATGGACCATTTATGTATTTGTGCATGTTGATCATATCCCCCCTTAATCTCCTCTTCTCAAGAGGGAATAGATTCAGTTGCTCTAATCTTTCCTCGTAGCTGAGCTCCTCCATGCCTCTTATCAGTTTGGATGCCCTTCTCTGCACTTTCTCCAGTTCCCCGGTATCCTTTTTGATAACCGGTACCCAAAACTGAATTGCATAATCCAGAAGAGGTCTTACTAATGATTTGTACAAGGGCAAAATGATATCTCTCTCTCTGGAGTCCATACCTCTCTTAACCACTTCGCGCCCGCGCTATAGCCGAAAGACGGCTGCAGCGTGGACGCTATCTGCCGGGCGCCCGTCCCTGGACGTCCTGGTGTTTACTTCCACGTTGCGCACTCCCGCGGGCACGCATCGGGGAAGTTCTGTGCTGGCCGTGTCCCTCGGACACAGCCAGTCACAGATCGCTGAAAACGGCCAATGACAGCGGCCGTTTTCAGCGCGATCGGCTGTGCCAATGAGAGACGATCTCATATGTTTACATATGAGATCATCTCTCATCGCCGTGTTCTGCGGCTCTCCCTCCTCACACAGACAGCGTGTGAGGAGGGAGAACGAACCGCTGCGGCGGTAAGTGAAAAAAAAAACAAAAAACGAAAATAAAGTTTTGCCATCTGTCCCTGCCATCTGTCCCAACTATCATGCCCATTCCATCTATCCCCAGTGCCATCTGTCCCTGTCACTGTCATCTGTCATCAGTGTCACATAGTGCCATCTGTCATCAGTGCCACATAGTGCCATCTGTCATCAGTGCCATCTGTCATCAGTGCCATCTGTCATCAGTGCCACATACTGCCATCTGTCATCAGTGCCATCTGTCATCAGTGCCACCTGTCAGTGTCACGTGCCATCTGTCATCAGTGCCACGTATCAGTGCCATCTGTCATCAGTGCCATCTGTGCCACGTATTAGTGCCATCTATCAGTGCCACGTATTAGTGCCATCTGTCATCAGTGCCACGTGTCATCAGTGCCACCTGTCATCAGTGCCACGTGTCATCAGTGCCACCTGTCATCAGTGCCACGTATTAGTGCCACCTGTCATCAGTGCCACCTGTCATTAGTGCCACCTGTCATCAGTGCCACATATTAGTGCCATCTGTCATCAGTGTCACGTGTCATCAGTGCCACGTATTAGTGCCATCTGTCATCAGTGCCACGTATTAGTGCCATCTGTCATCAGTGCCACGTATTAGTGCCATCTGTCATCAGTGCCACATATTAGTGCCATATGTCATCAGTGCCACATCAGTGTCAGTGCCACGTATCAGTGCCATCTGTCATCAGTGCCACGTATCAGTGCCATCTGTCATCAGTGCCACGTATCAGTGCCATCTGTCATCAGTGCCACGTCAGTATCACGTGCCACTGTTCTGGTGCTCCAGGGCCTTCAAAAGTGTAATAGGTAGTTAGATGTGTAATTTCTGCTCCTAGAACACCTGATGGCGCTCCCTGCATGTTGGGCCTCTCTATGTGGCCAGGCTGTGAAAAAGTCCCACATATGTGGTATCGTAATACTCAGGAGGAGTAGCAGAATGTATTTTGGGGTGTTATTTGTGGTATACACATGCCACGTGAGAGAAATAACCTATTACAATGACAATTTTGTGGGGGGAAAAAAAATCTTCATTTTGCAAAGAGTTGTGGGAAAAAATGACCACATCAAAAACCTCACCATGTATCTTACTGAATACCTTGGAATGTCTACTTTCAAAAAAGGGGTCATTTGGGGTTTATTTGTACTTTCCTGACTTGTTCGGGTCGCAAGAAATGAGATAGGCCGTCAGTACATCAGGTGTGATCAATTTTTTATGATTTGCACCATAACTTGTAAACTCTCTAACTTTCACAGAGACCAAATAATATTCACTAATTTGGGTTATTTTTACTAAAGA
Organism: Lithobates septentrionalis; assembly: GCA_037952835.1. Taxonomy (NCBI): domain Eukaryota; kingdom Metazoa; phylum Chordata; class Amphibia; order Anura; family Ranidae; genus Lithobates; species Lithobates septentrionalis. The sequence goes on along the minus strand of JBBDGP010000182.1, from coordinate 2,573,881 downwards.
TATGTAGCAGTATAAATTGTGGCCAAAATTTATGAAGAAAAATTACTAATTTGCAAAATTTTATCACAGAAACTAAGAAAAATGCATTTTTTTTCAAAATTTTCGGTCTTTTTTCATTTATAGCGCAAAAAATAAAAAACCCAGAGGTGATCAAATACCACCAAAAGAAAGCTCTATTTGTATGAAAAAAAGGACAAAAAATTCATTTGGGTACAGTGTTGCATGACTGAGTAATTGTCATTCAAATTGTGACAGCGCTAAAAGCTGAAAATTGGTCTGGGCAGGAGGGGGGTTTAAGTGCCCAGTAAGCAAGTGGTTAATACAAGAAAGGACTTTGCTCGCTTTGGAAACCGCAGCTTGGCATTGCATGCTATTATTAAGCTTATGATCTACCAAAACCCCCAGATCCTTCTCTACCATTGATTACCCCAGTTGTATTCCCCCTAGTATGTATGATGCATGCATATTCTTAACCCCCAAGTGCATAACTTTACATTTATCAACATTAAACCTCATTTGCCACTTAGTTGCCCAATTAGGCAGTGCCTTGAGGTCAGCTTGTAAATTGGAGACATCCTGTAAGGACATTATTCCACTGCATAGCTTGGTGTCATCTGCAAAGACTAAAATGTTACTTTTAAAGTGAACCTTGGGATACACCACTGATAAACTTAGACCATTCAGAGTAAAAGTCATTAATCACTACTCTCTGAATTCTGTCTTTTAGCCAGTTTTCTATCCATTTACAAATTGATCTTTCCAAGCCTAGACTTTACCTTACACATTAGACGTGTGTGGCGTGTGTGGGGAACTGTGTCAAACGCTTTTGCAAAATCCAAGTATACCACGTCCACAGCCACCCCTCTGTCCAAGGTTTTACTTAGCTCCTCATAAAAAAAAAATCTGATTTGTTTGACAACTTCTGTCTTTCATGAATCCATGCTGTCTGTTGCTTAAAATATTTTTTTTTACGGCAAGAACTCGTCTATGTGGTCTTTTATTAATCTCTCCAGTATCTTCCCAAGTATAGAAGTTAACTAACAGGTCTATAGTTACTTGGTAAAGACTTTAATCCCTTTTTAAATATGGGCACCACATTGGCCCTACGCCAATCCAGTGGTACCATTCCAGTCATTAACAAGTCCCTAAATATTAGAAACAATGGCCTTGAAATGACAAAGCTCAATTCTTTTAGGATCCATGGGTTGATGCAATAAATATTTCTGGACCATATCACTTTGTATACACAGAGCTGAAGAAAGTATTTAATACATTTGCCTTCTATTTGTCCCCAGTCACCCTCTGTAGATTATTTTGTAAAGGGCCTACATGCTCAGACCTGACCTTTTTACTATTAATATATTTGAAGAAATTTTGGTGGTTTGTCCTGCTATTTTTTTGCAATCTGCCGTTGGTTTTGAATTTTTGCATCCTTGATTTCCTTTTTACATATTCTGTTATATTTTTTGGAACATTTAAACAATGATAACATTCCTTAATTTTTATATTTTTTAAAGGCTCTTTTTTTATTATTTATAGCCATTTTAACTTTGGCCGTGAGCCACATAGGTTTTATTTTTAGCCTTTTAAACTTATTACCCATGGAAATTTACTTTACAGTGAGTTTATATACAGTCACTTTGAAGAATTCCCCTTTCTATCCTGGAGAGCAGCCCTCATCCTTGGAAAATTTGCTCTCTTAAAGTTAAATGTTTTTATCTTATGTGTTTGTTGCTTACAGCTTACATTAAATGAAATCATATTATGGTCACTGCTACCCAGGTGTTCTTTTGGTTGAATATTGGTAATAAGCTCTGCATGGTTTGAGATTACCAGGTCCAGCAGAGCGTAATTCCGAGTCGGGGCCTCAATAAACTGGACCATAAAATTGTCTTGTAATAGGTTTATACATTTTTGCCCTTTAACTGTCCCAGCAGAACTATTTCTCCAGTCAATTTCTGGATAGTTAAAATCGCCCATTATTATTACTGTCCCAGCCCTTGCAGCCCTTTCCATCTGTGCAAGGAGCTGAATCTTCACCTCCTCACTAACACTGGGAGGTCTATAACAGATCTTGTGATCTGCCCAGTAAGCCTGTTGTTTGACCATCTGTCCCTGTCACTGTCATCTGTCATCAGTGTCACATAGTGCCATCTGTCATCAGTGCCACATAGTGCCATCTGTCATCAGTGCCATCTGTCATCAGTGCCATCTGTCATCAGTGCCACATACTGCCATCTGTCATCAGTGCCATCTGTCATCAGTGCCACCTGTCAGTGTCACGTGCCATCTGTCATCAGTGCCACGTATCAGTGCCATCTGTCATCAGTGCCATCTGTGCCACGTATTAGTGCCATCTATCAGTGCCACGTATTAGTGCCATCTGTCATCAGTGCCACGTGTCATCAGTGCCACCTGTCATCAGTGCCACGTGTCATCAGTGCCACCTGTCATCAGTGCCACGTATTAGTGCCACCTGTCATCAGTGCCACCTGTCATTAGTGCCACCTGTCATCAGTGCCACATATTAGTGCCATCTGTCATCAGTGTCACGTGTCATCAGTGCCACGTATTAGTGCCATCTGTCATCAGTGCCACGTATTAGTGCCATCTGTCATCAGTGCCACGTATTAGTGCCATCTGTCATCAGTGCCACATATTAGTGCCATATGTCATCAGTGCCACATCAGTGTCAGTGCCACGTATCAGTGCCATCTGTCATCAGTGCCACGTATCAGTGCCATCTGTCATCAGTGCCACGTATCAGTGCCATCTGTCATCAGTGCCACGTCAGTATCACGTGCCATTGTTCTGGTGCTCCAGGGCCTTCAAAAGTGTAATAGGTAGTTAGATGTGTAATTTCTGCTCCTAGAACACCTGATGGCGCTCCCTGCATGTTGGGCCTCTCTATGTGGCCAGGCTGTGAAAAAGTCCCACACATGTGGTATCGTAATACTCAGGAGGAGTAGCAGAATGTATTTTGGGGTGTTATTTGTGGTATACACATGCCACGTGAGAGAAATAACCTATTACAATGACAATTTTGTGGGGGGAAAAAAAATCTTCATTTTGCAAAGAATTGTGGGAAAAAATGACCACATCAAAAACCTCACCATGTATCTTACTGAATACCTTGGAATGTCTACTTTCAAAAAAGGGGTCATTTGGGGTTTATTTGTACTTTCCTGACTTGTTCGGGTCGCAAGAAATGAGATAGGCCGTCAGTACATCAGGTGTGATCAATTTTTTATGATTTGCACCATAACTTGTAAACTCTCTAACTTTCACAGAGACCAAATAATATTCACTAATTTGGGTTATTTTTACTAAAGATATGTAGCAGTATAAATTGTGGCCAAAATTTATGAAGAAAAATTACTAATTTGCAAAATTTTATCACAGAAACTAAGAAAAATGCATTTTTTTTCAAAATTTTCGGTCTTTTTTCATTTATAGCGCAAAAAATAAAAAACCCAGAGGTGATCAAATACCACCAAAAGAAAGCTCTATTTGTATGAAAAAAAGGACAAAAAATTCATTTGGGTACAGTGTTGCATGACTGAGTAATTGTCATTCAAATTGTGACAGCGCTAAAAGCTGAAAATTGGTCTGGGCAGGAGGGGGGTTTAAGTGCCCAGTAAGCAAGTGGTTAATACAAGAAAGGACTTTGCTCGCTTTGGAAACCGCAGCTTGGCATTGCATGCTATTATTAAGCTTATGATCTACCAAAACCCCCAGATCCTTCTCTACCATTGATTACCCCAGTTGTATTCCCCCTAGTATGTATGATGCATGCATATTCTTAACCCCCAAGTGCATAACTTTACATTTATCAACATTAAACCTCATTTGCCACTTAGTTGCCCAATTAGGCAGTGCCTTGAGGTCAGCTTGTAAATTGGAGACATCCTGTAAGGACATTATTCCACTGCATAGCTTGGTGTCATCTGCAAAGACTAAAATGTTACTTTTAAAGTGAACCTTGGGATACACCACTGATAAACTTAGACCATTCAGAGTAAAAGTCATTAATCACTACTCTCTGAATTCTGTCTTTTAGCCAGTTTTCTATCCATTTACAAATTGATCTTTCCAAGCCTAGACTTTACCTTACACATTAGACGTGTGTGGCGTGTGTGGGGAACTGTGTCAAACGCTTTTGCAAAATCCAAGTATACCACGTCCACAGCCACCCCTCTGTCCAAGGTTTTACTTAGCTCCTCATAAAAAAAAAATCTGATTTGTTTGACAACTTCTGTCTTTCATGAATCCATGCTGTCTGTTGCTTAAAATATTTTTTTTTACGGCAAGAACTCGTCTATGTGGTCTTTTATTAATCTCTCCAGTATCTTCCCAAGTATAGAAGTTAACTAACAGGTCTATAGTTACTTGGTAAAGACTTTAATCCCTTTTTAAATATGGGCACCACATTGGCCCTACGCCAATCCAGTGGTACCATTCCAGTCATTAACAAGTCCCTAAATATTAGAAACAATGGCCTTGAAATGACAAAGCTCAATTCTTTTAGGATCCATGGGTTGATGCAATAAATATTTCTGGACCATATCACTTTGTATACACAGAGCTGAAGAAAGTATTTAATACATTTGCCTTCTATTTGTCCCCAGTCACCCTCTGTAGATTATTTTGTAAAGGGCCTACATGCTCAGACCTGACCTTTTTACTATTAATATATTTGAAGAAATTTTGGTGGTTTGTCCTGCTATTTTTTTGCAATCTGCCGTTGGTTTTGAATTTTTGCATCCTTGATTTCCTTTTTACATATTCTGTTATATTTTTTGGAACATTTAAACAATGATAACATTCCTTAATTTTTATATTTTTTAAAGGCTCTTTTTTTATTATTTATAGCCATTTTAACTTTGGCCGTGAGCCACATAGGTTTTATTTTTAGCCTTTTAAACTTATTACCCATGGAAATTTACTTTACAGTGAGTTTATATACAGTCACTTTGAAGAATTCCCCTTTCTATCCTGGAGAGCAGCCCTCATCCTTGGAAAATTTGCTCTCTTAAAGTTAAATGTTTTTATCTTATGTGTTTGTTGCTTACAGCTTACATTAAATGAAATCATATTATGGTCACTGCTACCCAGGTGTTCTTTTGGTTGAATATTGGTAATAAGCTCTGCATGGTTTGAGATTACCAGGTCCAGCAGAGCGTAATTCCGAGTCGGGGCCTCAATAAACTGGACCATAAAATTGTCTTGTAATAGGTTTATACATTTTTGCCCTTTAACTGTCCCAGCAGAACTATTTCTCCAGTCAATTTCTGGATAGTTAAAATCGCCCATTATTATTACTGTCCCAGCCCTTGCAGCCCTTTCCATCTGTGCAAGGAGCTGAATCTTCACCTCCTCACTAACACTGGGAGGTCTATAACAGATCTTGTGATCTGCCCAGTAAGCCTGTTGTTTTTCAAAAGAACAAGCTATCTTGCAGATGTATCAATTTACAGGGATGAGACAAAACATTCAACACTGGCAGGGGTGCTTACAAAGATCAGTTTTCTTTATTAATTTAAAACCTTTATCCCAAAAGGAAAACACTGCAGCTGTAACTGATTAGAAAGTATTAGCTGGATTTTGGCTTCAATTTGTTAGTGTATTTAAATCTGCTAGTCCCCCCCCAGACTGACAATGCTGTGGTCCAAATGTGCTCCTGTGCTCCTTCAACCAGACTGAAAGCACTCTAATACAGGAGGTGTGATACTGGCCAGATCACTAGGGGAATACTGTACATAGGGAAAGAAGCCTAAAAAAGGAAACTAATGCAGGAACCACATCTAATGTTTGGTAATGCCGCAATATATTACAATTTTGGTTTTGGGTTTAATACTGCTTTAAAATAGCCAGAAGGAATAAATTATATTCCTACATGTTTCACGCTAGGTACAGCACTTAGGGGAAGCACTATGCCTATAGCGAAACATGTCAGAATAGAATTAGATTCTTTTGACTACTTTAATAAAAGAGGATCATTTATTATCTCAGTGTGCGGCATTCCTGTTTCTGATACAAGTGATTGCTTCAGGGGAGATGAGCCAAGCCAGCATCTGAGATGTGATTGTGATTGTGGAGTGTGGAGCCTGATCTCCCCTGGATTGCCTGTGAAATATTTGTGACAGGATAAACTCTGATACATTGTTTCAGTCTGTGGCTGTCAGAGCTCATTCAAACTAGCTTTGTTCTCTGAAGAGCAATCCACGTTCCAATTGCTCTTCAGAGAGCATTTGATAGACAGTAAGGAGTCATTGTATTGCCTTCTCATCGTCTACTTTAACCCCTTGATCCCCACACCGGTTGCAGTTGCGGGGCATTTGCAAAGCAACCCCATTCATTGAATGGGTTGAGTTTGCCTACCGAAAGTGACAGGGGGTATAATTACTGCCATGGCCGTGAAGCACGGCCACTGCCTCTGCAGCCTAAAGGGGGTAACAACTGTTGGCGGTAAAAGCGCTCAATTGCTGGAATTTAACCCCCCCCCCCCAACTGCTAGTGTAAACAAGCCCTAAGTGCAGCTCATCTGTGTTCTTCACACAGGACTTGCTAAAGTGAACTAAGTAGAATTTTGCAGTGATGGGATTATCAGAAAAGATTATCTAAAATGCAAGCAGCAATATTTTATTTTTAAATATTTACCTTTCAGATGTTTCTCAGGAGGAGGTGTCATGGCTAACTGCAGGGTTTATTTGAACAATGTTAGAGTGAGCCTGTCCCAGGTCTGTCCTCATTAGCATACACTATAATAAGCCCAGCTTCTACATCTTTAACCCTTTGTTAGGACAGACACATGGGAATTCATAAGGGGGTTGTAGACGCTCTTACACCCAACATCCGTGTACTCCAACAGGAGCCGACCATTCTGCCAGCTTCTGTCAAAGGGGCATGACCAAAAAAAGGTCTGTTGATCAGCTCATGATCAGCGATCTCAGCCAATGGCTAAAAGCGCTCATGGGAGTGTTCTGGGAGGGGGGGCACCCCCTTGTTAGAACACAACAGTTCAGCAGGGGAGATCACTGGATTAACATCGGATGGTTAGTACAGTGGCTCTGACCGGAGATCATGGTGTGTACTAGACAATTGCCACAAGAACAAGCGCCCCGATTGGAAGATTTCCCATCTATTCCTGTTCTGGTGGCAACTAAAAATTCACATTATTTTCCCTGGGACTTAGTGATCAGGACTAGGGATGAGCTTCGTGTTCGAGTCGAACCCATGTTCGACTCGAACATCGGCTGTTCGGTCGTTCGCCGAATTGCGAACGATATGGGCCGTTCGCACCAAATTCGTGTGGCGCGTCACGGCCCATAATTCACTGCGGCATCGCAGTGCATTGCTTGCTGATGATTGGCCAGGCATGCACTATGACCCGCATGCTTGGCCAATCACAGCGCCGCCTGAACAGAGAGCCGTAAGGAGGCTTTGGCCAAATATGACTCAGGGGATTTAGTACACGCCCCACACTATATAAGGCCGCCTGCACGGCGGCCCTGTGCAGTGTGTTCCGGTGTGCTGAGAGATAGAGAGAGAGAGAGACAGTGTCATTTCATTTGAGTTAGCTAGATTAGGCAGGACAGTCAGTCAGTTAGCTGCACTTAAAGTGTATTGTGTATATATATGCATCCTGTTAGAATATCAGAATTTATGAATGGTTGAGTTCTTGTGATAATTGAATTATATATATAAATATATATACAGTGGCTTGCGAAAGTATTCGGCCCCCTTGAACTTTTCAACCTTTTGCCACATTTCAGGCTTCAAACATAAAGATATAAAATTTTAATTTTTTGTGAAGAATCACCAACAAGTGGGACACAATTGTGAAGTGGAACGAAATCTATTGGATATTTTAAACTTTTTTAGCAATTAAAAAACTGAAAAGTGGTGCGTGCAAAATTATTCGGCCCCTTTACTTTCAGTGCAGAAAACTCACTCCAGAAGTTCAGCGAGGATCTCTGAATGATCCAATGTTGTCCTAAATGACTGATGGTGATATATAGAATCCACCTGTGTGTAATCAAGTCTCTGTATAAATGCACCTGCTCTGTGATAGTCTCAGGGTTCTGTTGAAAGCGCAGAGAGCATCATGAAGACCAAGGAACACACCAGGCAGGTCCGTAATACTGTTGTGGAGAAGTTTAAAGCCGGATTTGGATACAAAAAGATTTCCCAAGCTTTAAACATCCCAAGGAGCACTGTGCAAGCGATCATTTTGAAATGGAAGGAGTATCAGACCACTGCAAATCTACCAAGACCTGGCTGTCCCTCTAAACTTTCAGCTCAGACAATGAGAAGACTGATCAGTGATGCAGCCAAGAGGCCCATGATCACTCTGGATGAACTGCAGAGAACTACAGCTGAGTTGGGAGAGTCTGTCCATAGGACAACAATCAGTCGTACACTGCACAAATCTGGCCTTTAGGGAAGAGTGGCAAGAAGAAAGCCATTTCTCAAAGATATCCATAAAAAGTCTCGTCTAAAGTTTGCCACAAGCCACCTGGGAGACACACCAAACATGTGGAAGAAGGTGCTCTGGTCCGATGAAACCAAAATCAAACTTTTTGGCCACAATGCAAAACGATATGTTTGGCGTAAAAGCAACACAGCTCATCACACTCAACACACCATCCCCACTGTCAAACATGGTGGTGGCAGCATCATGGTTTGGGCCTGCTTTTCTTCAGCAGGGACAGGGAAGATGGTTAAAATTGAGGGGAAGATGGATGCAGCCAAATACAGGACCATTCTGGATGAAAACCTGTTGGAGTCTGCAAAAGACCTGAAACAGGGACGGAGATTTATCTTCCAACAAGACAATGATCCCAAACATACAGCAAAATCTACAAAGGAATGGTTCACAAATAAACGTATCCAGGTGTTAGAATGGCCAAGTCAAAGTCCAGACCTGAATCCAATCGAGAATCTGTGGAAAGAGCTGAAAACTGCTGTTCACAAACGCTCTCCATCCAACCTCACTGAGCTCGAGCTGTTTTGCAAGGAAGAATGGGCAAGAATTTCAGTCTCTCGATGTGCAAAACTGATAGAGACATACCCCAAGCGACTTGCAGCTGTAATCGCAGCAAAAGGTGGCTCTACAAAGTATTAACGCAAGGGGGCCGAATAATTTTGCACGCCCCACTTTTCATTTTTTTATTAGTTAAAAAAGTTTCAAAAATCCAAAAGATTTCGTTCCACTTCACAATTGTGTCCCACTTGTTGGTGATTCTTCACAAAAATTAAAAATTTTATATCTTTATGTTTGAAGCCTGAAATGTGGCAAAAGGTTGAAAAGTTCAAGGGGGCCGAATACTTTCGCAAGCCACTGTATAAATATATATATATCTTCTATGTATGGAAAAGGTGAAGTTATATAGGCTTTGTATGCATTGCTTGGGAGAGATTCATCTCACATATGGATACAATTTAGTGTAGACCATTTCACCTCCCCCATCGTAAGAAGATTAGATTACAGTCTTTTCAAAGACACAAAGTTTCATTATGTTAAGAATATAAGCTGTTTCTTTACACTACTATATTTCTTGATTAGGGTATTAATAAGAACACTGCATTTTACATATATGTATACTGATATGTAGGATTTTATATGTTTAAAGGAAATGTATATATTGTAAGTTAAATGATTCTTAAAAGATAGCTTTTTTCACATAGTTCATAGCCCCACCCTTAGGAATGTTGGAAGGAGTAATTCAAATTTCGCGGTCTTTTCTATGGGACTATAATGAACCTTTTTAAGCCAGCCTCTATGGAAAAAGGTGGGGGGGTTAATTGAAGGAGTACAGACAGGCTGTGGGAAGAGGGACAGATGCATTGCAGGTCTCCATCACACACACACACACACAGATCTCAAGATATACACACAGACATATCTGATTTAAACTTTATTTTAAGAATAATCTATTTTTTGTATTCTACATTTTGACATTGTTTTTGTAACATTTTGCTAATTGATCATTAAATCAATTTTGGAGGTTTTACACGAGAACTTAACAGATTTTTCTTGGAACTTTTCTCATCAATATGAATTATTGAAATATAGTTATTAATACAGAAATAACTCGATTATTACAGTGGCGAGCCATTTGCCAGATTCTTTTTGTCCGGATATCGAATTTTTTTTCAATAATTTCTCCTTCTGCTTGTCGAGAGGGAATATCAGCAAAAACAGTGATTATTCAGACAAGCTTTCAGGAGAAATCTAAAAAGCTCATTTTCGGCATCATTGAATTGAACTTGGAAGGAAAAGAAAGATCAGAATCGGTGAGACGTTTGTGCACGTACAAGAAAAATCTGTTTCTTGATGACGTAATTTCCCGCCAAGAGAGGGAACGCGTGTTACATGAAGGAAGCCGTCTTACATTGGTAAGTTATGGATTTAATTCATGAATTATCCAGTGAGAGTGATTTAGAATTTAAAAATTTGTCAAAGTTTGTTAAAGATGATGAATTATGGTGTTACATGTTCAATGAATGCTTACAGGCTAATAAGAAAATACAAAAGTCAAAATTTGCATTTAAGAAATTCAGCAAACAGGTTAGGAATTTGATTAAGTTGATTAAAGTTTATGATACAATGATATCAGGAGTTTTTGAAAGCAATGTAGTTGGTACAAAAGAGGAAATCAAGGACAATAGTTTATGTACTAATTGTCAGATTTTGACTGAAAGGATAGATGATTTGCAGAGTGCAATTCAAATAAAGGATATTCAGTTGTCTGAGTTACAGAATAATGTAAAGTTTAAAGCAGAGTCAAGCAAGAGTTTAGAGATTAATGTTAATGCAGACTCTATGAATGTTACTGCAGATTCTATGCAGGAGCCTTTTGTACAAGATATGCGATTTTTCAAGGTTGATGACCAGGAAAATGAAGTTTTGCTTAAAACAAAAATACTGAATAAAGCTGCTGAATGCAGACACCGTTTAGATATATTACAAAATGGTGTTCAGAGTGCCACGTGTAAGGCCACACCCAGAGATGGTGAGATACACGTCACAGGCAGAACTAAAGTTTCAGAGCAGACAGGAAATACTTCCCTACATACTACACAAAGGAAAACTTTGAAAGTAGAAAATACAGAACATATTTCTGAGCAATATATTCTTTCTTCTTCAAACAATAGTTTGACTGATTTGCCTTATGCTTCAGAAGTCAAACAGATCAGTACATTGACTGTTAATGACAGTTCAATCAATTTGAAAAACAATGATGAAAATGAGAGGGATGGATTACTTCCATCACCATCAGGATTTAGGAAAAAAGGTTCTGAGTCATCTCCAACATTAAAATATGTGACTTCCCTTTTATTAGATGAAAGTGGAAGGCCATGGTTACATGGTTTATTAAATGGCAAGGATACTAAATGGTTAATAGATTTAGGATCTAAACTCAGTTTAAATAAAAACAAATTACATGTGAATATTGATTCTCCAAAATGTAATTTAATTGGTTTCAATGGAAAAGGAAATACAGTTGCAGTTAAAGTTTCTGGTGTGAATTTCGAGATTCCGGGAGTTTTAAAAACTAAAATGGACATCTGGTGTTGCCAAAATACAGAGAATATTTTAGGCATGGATGTGATTAGTAAATTAGATTGGATTATTGATTTAAGTAATTCTACTATATGGAAAGATTCATCTAGGCCCAAATCTAGGTTAATAGATTCTTCCATGTACAATAATGTTGGAAGTATTTGTACAGCAGTCGCTGACATTTCTTCAGATTTTAATTGGCCACACACAGGAACCAATCTCGAATTGGAACAATCGGTAAGAGCACATAAAAGTCTTTGGAGTCAGAACAAAATGGATACAGGTTTGTTTAAAGATATTGAGATAGAAATTGAGGGACGAGACCCTGAACCCCAAATTCAAAATAAGTTGCCACAAGAATCAATAGGTCCAGTTTCTGACATTGTACAATCATTTTTACAACAAGGAATATTAAAGAAGGCACAATCAGTGGTAAATAATTGTATTTGGCCTATCAAGAATGCTGATGATTCGTATTCTTTATCAGTTGATTTAAGATCACTGAATAAATGCATTACAAATAACAAACCTATTGTTCCTAATTTAAATTTAATGTCACAAATGGATGCCAAGGCCAAAGTATTTTCAGTACTGGAAATTTCCAATAGTCATTTTTCAGTACCAGTAACAAACAGTTGTCATTATAAACTTGCCTTCAGTTTCAATAAAGAAACTTATGCCTTCACTAGAATAATTCCAGAAATGGAAATCAGTGACGGAATAGTGCACGAGTGTTTGGAGAAAGTTTTATCAAAATTTTCTAGACCAAAATGTATTTTCCAGCATGTGGACAAAATTTTGTTGTCTACCCAAAATACAGAGGAACATGTCACTCTGTTGACAGAGTTATTTACTCTGTTACAAACAGCAGGATTGAAATTGAACACAGAGTCAGTTCAGTTAATGAAAGATAAAGTTAACTTTCTTCATATGCAAATTAGTCATGGACAGAGAATGTTATCACAGGAAAAAGTTAGAAACATTTCTGCTATTCCAGTTCCAACATCTTACAAGGCATTATATCAATTTTTGAGTGAGGTAAATTCTTGCAAAGAGTTTTTACAGGAATACGATGATAAAGTTAAACCATTATTTGATTTCCTGAAACAAAAAGATGTTGTGTTTGATCAATGGTCTCAAACCCATACAGATGTTTTTGAAATGTTGAAAAAAGATTTGCAGAATGCTGTTTCATTGCATACAATCGAAATTGGAATGTCTATGCCTGTTTTATTGTCTACTAAGGTATCTGAGAATTCCATCTCAGTAATTTTATTTCAGGTAAAAGATGGTGAACCGAAAATTATAGTTTTTTTCTCCAGAGGTTTGACAAATATGGAAAAGACTTTTGACACAAATATGAAGCAATTGTTAAGTGTTTATTTTGCAGTCAAAGTAACAGAAAAGATTGTGAGATCTAGGATGATCATATTACGGACACCTGATCTGTCATTAAAAATTCTTTTTAAGAGAATTCATTCAGGAGAATTATATGACAAATATTGCCCATTTTTTAAAACTTTAAAATCTAAACCCATAGAGGTAGATGTGATAACAGAACATTCTCAGCTAAATTTATTCAGAAAGCCTATAAATCGGATTGTTAGAACAAGTGCTGAGAGATGCTTTGAGACAGGATTTGTCAATAATATTAAGAATTGTTCAACAGGTCTTTCTATGTGTTACCCAAAGAATGGTTATACTATTCAGCAAAAATTCTACAGAAAATGCTGAATTGAAAATGTTAGAAGTACAGTACAGCACGCATTACTCTGAAATATTATAGAGGAGAAGTGAATGAATATATAATTCGCTTTTGTCTTCTGGGGTAATTTAAAATCTTTATTTAGTTTATGAAAACAAGATTTTATATTATGACTAAAAAAAGAGAAATTGCGTCCTGTCGTTTAAATAAACAGAATAATAAATTAGAGTATAGGTAATTTTAAGAAAAATAGAGCAAAGTAAGGTAATTAGAAATGTTATTATTAAAATATGGTTTGTATGTCATAATAAAATATTAGAATTTTGGTATGTAAAATGAATAAGTAAATGAAGGTATATTTTGCATGTATTTAAATTCTCAATAATGATACTGCATTCTTTTTTAGGATCTGACTTGTAAGTCACCAAAAGAAAGAAATTTAATATTTCTAGACCTTCCAGATGGGAACAAAATATTGAAGTTTAAGAATATCAGTTCTGGGAGAAGAATTGACAGAAGAGATTCATTCGTTATAATTATTGTTGTCATTTTAATGTTCAATAAAGTTTTTCCAATTTTACAGAGTGCAGGAAGAAGAAGAAGAAGAAAAATTTCTCGAGAACCTCTGATAAGAGAGGACATTTTAAAAACAATGGACTTTTTAGTTTTTTTGACTACTGATGAAATCATTTATCCATCAGATATATTGCAGTTTTTATATATCATTTTTATGTGACAGGACATGTTTATTATATCAAGATGAGATATTTTTTTACACATCATTTTTACACTCATATATAGTGTATTTTCAGAGTTGAAAGGGTTAAACATCCCTACAATGGAGTCATTCTAGTTAGAGGGAACATCTGGTGTTAATTAAGACAGAGTACATTTTTCTTAAAGGTACATAAACAAGATAGGATTAACTTTACATTGTAACATGTATTTAGTTTTGAAATCATCTCACTTATATGAACAAATTGAAGTTAAGAACATATTTTATGTTTAATTTTGACAAGGTTATTAGAAAGGTTTTATGGATTATAGATTTATGTTAAACACAATTTGGAGGGAAAATATGAAACAAATTTCTGAAGTGATATCTATATTTCAAAGTATTGTACAACAATGTTACATTTATGAATCATGAAATTAAGGGGATTGATTTATTTGGTAAAAGAAAAAGAAAATAATAAGGGTGAAAATATTTTTTATGGTATATGAAGATGAAGGGTTATGAATTCACTTTTCCTTATATAGAATCAAATTTGAAAATATATATTTAAATCAATTATCTTAAAATCTTTGAGAATGAATGAATACGAATGTGATGCGTTTGAGGTATAAATGGATTTAGAGTTAGATTCAGATTTATTTAATGATTTAATTTAAAATGATTAAGATTAATTTAAATCAATCATTTTGAGAGGGAAATGTTAGAATATCAGAATTTATGAATGGTTGAGTTCTTGTGATAATTGAATTATATATATAAATATATATATAAATATATATATATCTTCTATGTATGGAAAAGGTGAAGTTATATAGGCTTTGTATGCATTGCTTGGGAGAGATTCATCTCACATATGGATACAATTTAGTGTAGACCATTTCACCTCCCCCATCGTAAGAAGATTAGATTACAGTCTTTTCAAAGACACAAAGTTTCATTATGTTAAGAATATAAGCTGTTTCTTTACACTACTATATTTCTTGATTAGGGTATTAATAAGAACACTGCATTTTACATATATGTATACTGATATGTAGGATTTTATATGTTTAAAGGAAATGTATATATTGTAAGTTAAATAATTCTTAAAAGATAGCTTTTTTCACATAGTTCATAGCCCCACCCTTAGGAATGTTGGAAGGAGTAATTCAAATTTCGCGGTCTTTTCTATGGGACTATAACGAACCTTTTTAAGCCAGCCTCTATGGAAAAAGGTGGGGGGGTTAATTGAAGGAGTACAGACAGGCTGTGGGAAGAGGGACAGATGCATTGCAGGTCTCCATCACACACACACACACACAGATCTCAAGATATACACACAGACATATCTGATTTAAACTTTATTTTAAGAATAATCTATTTTTTGTATTCTACATTTTGACATTGTTTTTGTAACATTTTGCTAATTGATCATTAAATCAATTTTGGAGGTTTTACACGAGAACTTAACAGATTTTTCTTGGAACTTTTCTCATCAATATGAATTATTGAAATATAGTTATTAATACAGAAATAACTTGATTATTACACATCCCAGGTGTTGCATATATATATATACACTGTATTCAGTTTAGCTAGATCCGTTCCTGTTATCTTCTAGACTATTTACATTTAGTGCAGTGCGTCCTGCTCACAGTGTTCAGCTAGATCCGTTCCTGTTATCTTCCTACTGACAGGCAGGGTTGTCTTGTTACAGTATATAAAGCTACCTGAAGAATATTACTGGTGTTCTTTTGATCCTATTAGTACCACAGTCGGGCAGTTAGACTATTTACATTTAGTGCAGTGCGTCCTGCTCACAGTGTTCAGCTAGATCCGTTCCTGTTATCTTCCTACTGACAGGCAGGCTTGTCTTGTTACAGTATATAAAGCTACCTGAAGAAAATTACTGGTGTTCTTTTGATCCTATTAGTACCACAGTCAGGCAGCTAGACTATTTACATTTAGTGCAGTGCGTCCTGCTCACAGTGTTCAGCTAGATCCGTTCCTGTTATCTTCTTACTGACAGGCAGGCTTGTCTTGTTACAGTATTTTGAAGAAAATTACTGGTGTTCTTTTGATCCTATTAGTACCACAGTCAGGCAGCTAGACTATTTACATTTAGTGCAGTGCGTCCTGCTCACAGTGTTCAGCTAGATCCGTTCCTGTTATCTTCTTACTGACAGGCAGGCTTGTCTTGTTACAGTATTTTGAAGAAAATTACTGGTGTTCTTTTGATCCTATTAGTACCACAGTCAGGCAGCTAGACTATTTACATTTAGTGCAGTGCGTCCTGCTCACAGTGTTCAGCTAGATCCGTTCCTGTTATCTTCTTACTGACAGGCAGGCTTGTCTTGTTACAGTATTTTGAAGAAAATTACTGGTGTTCTTTTGATCCTATTAGTACCACAGTCAGGCAGCTAGACTATTTACATTTAGTGCAGTGTGTCCTGCTCACAGTGTTCAGCTAGATCCGTTCCTGTTATCTTCCTACTGACAGGCAGGCTTGTCTTGTTACAGTATTTACAGCTACCTGAAGAAAATTACTGGTGTTCTTTTGATCCTATTAGTACCACAGTCAGGTAGCTAGACTATTTACATTTAGTGCAGTGCGTCCTGCTCATAGTGTTCAGCTAGATCCGTTCCTGTTATCTTCCTACTGACAGGCAGGCTTGTCTTGTTACAGTATATAAAGCTACCTGAAGAAAATTACTGGTGTTCTTTTGATCCTGTTAGTACCACAGTCAGGCAGCTAGACTATTTACATTTAGTGCAGTGCGTCCTGCTCACAGTGTTCAGCTAGATCCGTTCCTGTTTTCTTCCTACTGACAGGCAGGCTTGTCTTTTTACAGTATTTACAGCTACCTGAATAAAATTACTGGTGTTCTTTTGATCCTATTAGTACCACAGTCAGGCAGCTAGACTATTTACATTTAGTGCAGTGCGTCCTGCTCACAGTGTTCAGCTAGATCCGTTCCTGTTATCTTCCTACTGACAGGCAGGCTTGTCTTGTTACAGTATTTACAGCTACCTGAAGAAAATGACTGGTGTTCTTTTGATCCTATTAGTACCACAGTCAGGCAGCTAGACTATTTACAGTTAGTGCAGTGCATCCTGCTCACAGTGTTCTGCTAAACCTACAAGTTAGTAGGGTGCGTCCTGCTCACAGTGTTCAGCTAGATCTGTTCCTGTTATCTTCTTACTGACAGGCAGGCTTGTCTTGTTACAGTAAATACAGCTACCTGAAGAAAATTGCTGGTGTTCTTTTGATCCTATTAGTACCACAGTCAGGCAGCTAGACTATTTACAGTTAGTGCAGTGCATACTGCTCACAGTGTTCAGCTAAACCTACAAGTTAGTGGGGTGCTAAAGCTACCTGTAAAAGGTTGGTGGTGTTCTCATACTACAGGCAGGCAGTTGATTTTGCTAGCTGCAGTATCAGTACATATATACCGTATTTTTCCGTTTATAAGACGCTATTTTTTTCTAAAATAATAGCTTGAAAATTGAGCAGCGTCTTATACACGGTCAGTCAGCCTGGGAGACAGCCGCGCAGGTGCGTCGCTGCCCATAGCTTGTCAAACGGCTTCCTCCAATCACATGCCATATGTTACTGACGTCAGCTGGAGCTGGAGGTGAGGGGGGAAGTGGAGAGTGCGCAGATGCAACAAGGACTGGAGTGTTCTGAGCCCAAAATGTCAGAAAATAATACAAAAGTAAGTGATTGTCTTACTCTGCAAAAGTCAAATCAAATGTAGCCAGCTATGCAAAAGAGCATGGGAATAGAGCTGCAGATAAACAGTTTGTAGCTCCCACCACTGAGTGTATAATCAGAGAGTGGAGAAAACAGAAAGACCAACCCCTGCATAATATGCTGGTATTTAAACATTAACTGTAATGTGTTCTGTTTTACCTATGTTTAAAATATTGATTTCTTAATTTTGGGTTTAAAAAGTGGGGGGCATCTTATACATGGGGGCGTCTTATACACTGAAAAATATGGTATATATATATATATATATATATATATATATATATATATATCCCAGCTTAGTGCAGCTACAGGCCATTAGTATGTCTGGAAGGCCAAGAAGGAGAGGCAGACAGTCACAAGCCAATAAGAGAGGGCAAGCAGGCTCTGTGTCTAGTGCTGGTCGTGGAGACGGTGCATCCTCATCAGCACGTGGCCATGGGACACGCTTGGCCTTTTTTTCGGCAGCTGGCCGTGTTGAGCCGCAACATGCGGAAGACTTGGTCGAGTGGATGACCAAGCCGTCCTCATCCTCCTCATCCTCTCTCACCCATGCCCAGGGTACTTTGTCTGGCAAAGCAGCGGCCTCTTCCCTCGGTTCAATGTCATCAGTGACTCCTTCCCTAGCCCCACCATGTCCTCCTGAGGAGTCCCTCGAACTGTTTGACCACAGTGTTGGGTACATGCTCCAGGAGGATGCCCAGCGTTTGGAAGGCTCTGATGATGATACTGAGCTCGATGAAGGCAGTAACATGAGCACGGACAGAGGGGGTGCCCAAGAAGGACAGCAATCTGGCAGTCATGCTCCCTCTGCTGCAGCATACTGCCAGGTTTGCTCCAGTGATGAGGAGGGAGGGGACGATGAGGTCACTGACTCAACGTGGGTGCCTGATAGGAGAGAGGAGGAGGAGGAGGAGGCGGCACATCACCAACGAGGCAGGATGCCCTCCAGGGGCCAGCCTAAGGGCCGCACATTGACTGCATCACACCCCAAAGCTCCACATGTGCAGGGCGCTGCAGTCTCTGCGCGTTATTCAAAAAGTTCTTTGGTGTGGGCCTTTTTTGAGACGAGTGCATCAGATCGCACCGCTGCTATTTGCAACATATGTCTCAAGCGTATCTCACGTGGCCAAAACATCTCCCGCTTGGGTACCACATGCTTGACCAGACATATGTTGACCTGCCATGCAGTTCGTTGGCAAGTGTATCTAAAAGACCCACACCAAAGAACAAAGAGGACCTCTCCTTGCTCCTCATCAGCTGAGATTTCCAACCCCACTAGACCTTCAGTCCTCTCTGAGACCTGCACTGAGAGGAATGAAGGTGTAGAATTAGGTGTGTCACAGCCAAGTACTTGTGGGCAATCTGCTTTTGGTACACCGACGTCAGATTGTACCAGGCAAATTTCCCTGCCCCAGCTGCTGCACCGCCGAAAGAAGTTTGCTCCCAGCCATCCACATGCCCAGCGGTTGAATGCTAGCTTGGCAAAATTGCTAGCACTTCAACTGCTGCCTTTTCAGTTGGTAGACTCTGCCCCCTTCCGTGAGTTTGTGGAATGTGCGGTTCCTCAGTGGCAGGTACCCAAACGCCACTTTTTCTCACGGAAGGCGATTCCGGCTCTCTACCGGCATGTGGAAGGCAATGTCCATGCCTCGCTGGACAGGGCGGTCAGCGATAAGGTGCATATTACCGCTGACTCATGGTCCAGCAGGCATGGACAGGGACGTTACCTAAGTTTCACGGCGCATTGGGTGACTCTGCTGGCAGCTGGGAAGGATGCAGGACAAGGTGCAGTAGTGTTGGAGGTTGTTCCGCCACCACGCCTCCAAAATGCTAATGATTGTGACACACCTCTCTCCTCCACCCCCTCCTCTTCTTCTTCCTCCATGGCCTCTTCCTCGGAACCAGCGGTGCTCCGTAGTCGTTCAAGGGGCTACGCAAGTACGCAGGCCAAAAGATGCCATGCGGTGCTTGAGCTGGTGTGCTTGGGGGACAGGAGCCACACTGGGGCAGAGGTTCTGTCAGCTCTGCAGGGGCAGGTTCAGAGGTGGTTGACGCCACGCCAACTTAAGGCAGGAATGGTGGTTTGCGACAATGGCACCAACCTCCTCTCTGCCCTCCGACAGGGACAAATGACCCATGTGCCCTGTTTGGCTCACATCCTTAACTTGGTGGTGCAGCGGTTTTGGGCAGGTACCCGGGCTTACAGGATGTCCTGAGGCAGGCCAGGAAAGTCTGTGTGCATTTCCGCCGGTCATATAATGCCAGTGCTCGGCTGACGGACCTCCAAAAGGAGTTTAACCTGCCCAAGAACCGCCTAATCTGTGACATGCCCACCAGGTGGAACTCAACGTTGGCCATGCTGCAGCAGCTGCACATGCAGCAGAGGGCCATCAATGAGTACCTGTGCGACTATGGCACCAGGACAGGGTCAGGGGAGCTTGGTTTTTTTTTCCCCACGCCAGTGGGCCATGATCAGGGATGCATGCACTGTCCTGTCACCATTTGAGGAGGCCACGAGGATGGTGAGCAGTGACAGTGCATGCATCAGTGACACTGCCCCCCTTGTCCACCTGTTGGAGCACACACTGCGTGGAATAATGGACAGGGCACTTGAGGCAGAACAGAGGCAGGAAGAGGAGGACTTCCTTAGCTCTCAAGGCCCCCTTTATCCAGACAGTGTTCCTGCGTGCCCGCCGATCACACAGGAAGAGGACGAGGAGGAGGAGGAGGAGGAAGATTGTGTCAGTATGGAGGTGGAGCCTGGCACTCAGCATCAGCAGCAGTCTTTAAGGGATCAGTCCCAAGAAACACATGGACTTGTACGTAGCTGGGAGGAGGTGGCTGCGGACCATGTCGTTCTTAGTGACCCAGAGGACTCCGGACCGAATGCCTCAGCAAACCTACGCTGCATGGCCTCCCTGATCCTGCAAAGCCTGCGTAAGGATCCTCGTATTCGTGGTATCAAGGAGAAGGACCAATACTGGCTGGCAACCCTCCTTGATCCACGTTACAAGGGTAAGGTTGCGGACCTTATCTTGCCATCGCAGAGGGAGCAGAGGATGAAACATCTTCGGGAGGCCTTGCAGAAAGGTCTGTGCAACGCGTTCCCAGAGACTGGGAGGTTACAAACTCCTGTTTCTGGACAACGTGTTGCTGAGGCTTCGGTCAGTCAAAGAAGGAGCGGTGGAGAAGGTGGCCGTCTGACCAATGCGTTCAGACAATTTTTTGTTCCGCAGCCCCAAGGTATGATCGGTTCCAGCAACCATCGCCAGCGTCTGTTTTACATGGTGCAGGAATACCTAGGGGCAAGATCAGACTTGGACACCTTTCCCACCGAAAATCCTCTGGGTTACTGGGTCTTGAGGATGGATCACTGGCCAGAGCTTGCACAGTATGCAATTGAGCTACTGGCCTGTCCTGCATCCAGCGTTCTTTCGGAACGCACATTCAGTGCTGCTGGAGGCGTGGTAACCGATCACAGGGTGCGTCTGTCCACCGACTCGGTCGATCGACTGACCTTCATAAAAATGAATCAGTCTTGGATCACCACCAGCTACCAAGCACCTGATGCTGATGTAACCGAATAATTTTTTTTGAAATCTCAGATCCCTTCAAAGACTTCCTATGCTGATGCTGAGTGACTATCCCTGAGTAATTATCCTCTTCCTCCTCAATCATCACGCTGATAGCTTGTAAGAACATTTTTGGTTCTGGGCGCCACCACCAGTGCCTAAGGCACAATTTTTCAGCCCCTGTTTAACAGGGGTGTGTAATTACAATTTTTGATGTAATACTTTGCAGCAGGGCTCGTTCCTGCATTCCAACTAGAGTGTCTGTGAGGGGTTGCAGTGTTGTGGCACCAGTGCCTAAGGCCCATTTTTTCTGCCCCTGTTTAACAGGGGCGTGTAATTACAATTTTTGATGCAATACTTTGCAGCAGGGCTCGTTCCTGCGTTCCAACTAGAGTGTCTGTGAGGGGTTGCAGTGTTGTGGCACCAGCACCAGTGCCTAAGGCCCAATTTTTCAGCCCTTGTTTAACAGGGGCGTGTAATTACAATTTTTAATGCAATACTTTGCAGCAGGGCTCGTTCCTGCGTTCCAACTAGAGTGTCTGTGAGGGGTTGCAGTGTTGTGGCACCAGCACCAGTGCCTAACGCCTAATTTTTCAGCTCCTGTTCAACAGGGGCATGTAATTACAATTCTTGATCTAATATTTCACAGCAGGGCCCTGTGAGGGCTTACAGTGTTGTGGCCACAGCAACACCTAAGGCCCAAATTTCTGCTGAGTATATAGGGCAGGACCCTACTTTCAAACATCTAACTTACAAATGACTCCTACTTGCAAACGGAAGGAGACAACAGGAAGTGAGATGAAATCTACCCCTAGGAAGGGAAATTCTCTCCTGTAAGAGTTAATATGGGAAAAACATTTCTGCTTTCCACTGATGCTTTCCAATCCTTGTTCCACAAAAAAACCCAAATTTTCAAAAAACATTTTTCATTGGGACAAAAAGTGAGGTGAAATCTTCTGAAGAGGAGGAAAGACAGCAAAACAAATGTCACAGGGGTGATAACCCTTCCCTATGTTTTCCAAAAATCTTAAAAAAGATTTTTTGGCTGGAGCTAAACACGTTAAAAATGTACCCGTTCAAAATTACAAAGAGATTCTACTTAACAACAAACCTACAGTCCCTGTCTTGTTTGCACCGCCTGTATACTGCTGTTCAGAGTATATAGGGCCTGGTGGCCCCACACCTTTCCTTATTTTAATTTGGGTGCGGGGTTCCCCTTAATATCCATACAAGACCCAAAGGGCCTGGTAATGGACTGGGGGGTACTCATGCCGTTTGTCTCACTGATTTTCATCCATATTGCCAGGACCCGACATTACATTAAACCCGCAAGCAGTTTTAAATGAGATTTTTTCCTTTGAAAATGACATTTGGTGCAGGGACTGTTCTAAACACGGGAAACACGCGTCACTTTACAGGAATGCTATAGACACCCCCCAGGTACGATATTTAAAGGAATATTTCACTTTTTTTTTTTTTTACTTTAAGCCTCATTAAAATCACTGCTCCCGAAAAAACGGCCGTTTTTAAAAGGTTTTTTTGCATTGATACATGTCCCCTGAGGTAGGACCCGGGTCCCCAAACCCTTTTTAGGACAATACCATGCAAATTAGCCTTTAAAATTAGCACTTTTGATTTCAAACGTTCGAGTCCCATAGACGTCAATGGGGTTCTAACGTTCGTGCGAACTTTCGGTCCGTTCGCAGGTTCTGGTGCGTACCGAACCGGGGGGTGTTCGGCTCATCCCTAATCAGGACAATTAGAGTGATTGAATGTCTCCAATGGGGACACAGATAGGTATAAAAAGCTGACATTGGTTCTAACCCCTCACCAGTCATATTTTGAATACAAGTCTCACCTATTTAGCCCTAATTGAATCTTTCTTCTTCCTGCTCACAATAGCTTTCTACTCATTAGAAATATGTTCATACTACTATTTTTGCCAAGCAGACCTTATACAAACATGTTGTGTGTTTATACAGTGGGGACGGAAAGTATTCAGACCCCCTTAAATTTTTCACTCTTTGTTATATTGTAGCCATTTGCTAAAATCATTTTTTTCCTCATTAATGTACACACAGCACCACATATTGACAGAAAAACACAGAATTGTTGACATTTTTGCAGATTTATTAAAAAATAAAAACTGAAATATCACATGGTGCTAAGTATTCAGACCCTTTGCTGTGACACTCATATATTTAACTCAGGTGCTGTCCATTTCTTCTGATCATCCTTGAGATGGTTCTACACCTTCATTTGAGTCCAGCTGTGTTTGATTATACTGATTGGACTTGATTAGGAAAGTCACACACCTGTCTATATAAGACCTTACAGCTCACAGTGTATGTCAGAGCAAATGAGAATCATGAGGTCAAAGGAACTGAATTCCTAATTCACAGAAACTCCCCTTGGATGCCAACAGATAATCAAGGGCCATCTTTTAATAGAAGGGTCTTGATCTGCCGTTGTTCCTGTGGGATCTCCCTTTTAGCTTCAATGGTTTCATTGAATATCCCATCCACAATGAACCAGAAATTGTACAAACGTTTCCTAAGCTCAATCCTCCACCCTGTCCAAGCGGGAAACCATGCCCAGACTTTGTCGGGGTTGGTAAACAATTCCCTTCTAGCTCTGCCTGCCATTCTTAACTTCTCTCACGGCATCAGATTCTCACGATCAGCCGCGACAAAAGATGCTGGGATGAGTTTCACCAGGATGCATGAACGTCTTGCATTAGGGGGAATAAAGTGCAATAGTGATCTCCTCCTATTTCCGGTTTTCTGGTTGTTGTTTTCATCGGGTGGAACGCACGCCGACTACGGAGGTGGTGTCACGGCATCCATGCTGAGATCCACCACAGACGAGCGAGCAGCCCCAGTGCCGGGTAGGCACCTACTCATGTAAGCGGCCATTAGGCTTCACCTTCTTGTTTTTAACCAATTTTATTAAACTGTATTATGTTATGGAAGATTCCATTGTCTTTTCTATATCCTATGTTTAACCACCCAGGGAAGAAGTTTTCTTTTGCCTATTGCCATCCAGCCTCCCTATGTGAGCAGCCACAATCCTGCACAAGCACTAATGACTCTCTTTTTAATTAAAGAAGCCATTGGCATCTGGTAAGCAGATTATCCACCTACCACTGTGGGGTGTACTGAATTCTTGGTGAAGGAATTTACACTTTTCATATAGAAGATTTTACCTATATTGAGAAGATCACCTTATATCTGCCATTCAACGTTGGCTGTTGTGTTTTACATTGGGACTTTATATCACTATCACTTTGTTTTTTATTATGCGTGTTATCACTTTTGTTTACAAAGCATTGTTTATATATTAGTTTTTTTTAGATTTTTTTTAGATTTTTCCAGCTATTGTAACATTGTTGTACCACTAGTGTTCACCAATTAGCTATAGCTACCAGCACCCCTTATACACTACCAATTAGGGGGAATATCCTTATAAGCTGTAGAACCACATAAGTAGTAGTAGTAGCCTGGTAGAGCCACACAAGTAACTTCCACATTTCTCTGGCAGTTACAAGCTCTCAGTAGTAACAGAATAGAAAGGGGGATTTCTCCCTCAGTCTGAACATCACACCCTTCCTTCCAACAGATGTAATCTGGTCTAGAGGTGTTATTATAACGGCTGGGGGTGTTTTATTGGTAAGATTAACTTTTATACTTTCCTTACAGATGGTGGTTCCCACAGAATTATCCCCTTTACCAAACTAAAGTTGAAGCACACTTGTGGGCTACCTAGTTGACCTGATACCCAAACTGGCAAGAACCAGAGTTATTGTTAAAACTATAACTAATTTTACACTCTAGAAATGTATTGTTAAGTTCTATTGACAAGTGTCTGTTTTGAGTTTTTACTAGTTTTTCAAAATTCCTCATACCAATATGAACATCATATGTAGCATGTATAACTGTCATCGCTGGGGTACTAAAGCTCGGTGGAGATTTAGAGCAGACCCAGCAATTGATCCTGTTCGCTTTCTTAGCTAGTTGGAGGTGCACTTTAAACAATAAGTTGGGATGCTTTTCATCGTTACCCTTGCTAAAATACACTAAACAAAAAATATAAATAAACAAAGATACTCCTCATTCTTTGGTGTGGTTGAGCAGCTTCTTGCAGTGGTTGGTGTGGATCCAGTTGTCTCGCCCCTCAAGTTTCTTTACAAAAACCCAGTCACCTGGTTTGAAAGAATGTAAACTGGTTATTGTGTCAGGGTCCAGGAGGGACTCCTGAACCCTGTGGTGGACATTTTGAAGTTCACGTTACAGTAACTGCACCCACCCCATCAGCTTAGAATGTAGGCGACAACTGCTGAGAAAAGTATAACCCTGTTTGACCTCCAAACAAACCTCAAATGAAGATAACCCAGACATATGGGAACTCAATGAACCCTTTTGACTGTGATCGCTGCATAACCTGCGTGTGACTTACCATTTGGGGTGTAATGCCTGGACCGATTGACAAAAAGGTTCTTAGCGTCTGGGATTGGAGCCTCCTTCACCAGACTGCTGGTTGCTGATTCAAATTCCATCAAAGAAAGACAGTCGTGGAACATGTCGTCCTACTAGGTCACAAACTTGAATTAGAGAGGTTAGTACTGTTAGTTTGAAAATTGTCATTCTTACCATTATCCCCTCCCCCCCCCCCCAATTTCCTCCTCATTACTAACTGGAAGAAGAGATGCAGGGTTTAGAATGGTGTAGAGAAAAAAACAAAAAAACTATGAAACAGGAGCCTATTATACTTTTACCTTCTCTTAGGTGTGTGTATTTATGCATGTGTACAGCTATGACCTGAAAAAGATACTTATAAACAAGGGTTAAAACTCTATACTTCATTTTGTTGTTTACAAGTTAAAAACATTTTTTTTTGCTAGAAAATTACTTAGAACCCCCAAACATTATACATTTTTTTTCTAACACCCTAGAGAATAAAATGGCGGTTGTTGCAATACTTTCTGTCACACCGTATTTGCGCAGCGGTCTTACAAGCACACTTTTTTGGGGGGAAAAACACTTTTTTGAATTAAAAAATAAGACAACAGTAAAGTTAGCCCAATTTTTTTTATATTGTGAAAGATAATGTTACGCCGAGTAAATTGATACCCAACATGTCACGCTTCAAAATTGCGCCCGCTTGTGGAATGGCAACAAACTTTTATCCGTAAAAATCTCCATAGGTGACATTTAAAAAATTCTACAGCTTGCATGTTTTAAGTTACAGAGGAGGTCTAGGGCTAGAACTATTGCTCTTACTCTGTCGATCGCGGCGATACCTCACATGTGTGGTTTGAACACCGTTTTCATATGCGGGCGCTAGTCACGTATGCGTTCGGGGCGCGTTTAAAAATTATTTTTTTTAATTTATTTTACCTTTTTTTTTACATTTTTACACTGTTTTTTTTTTTAAAAAAATGTGTGACTTTTATTCCTATTACAAGGAATGTAAACATCCCTTGTAATAGAAAAAAGCATGACAGGACCTCTTAAATATGAGATCTGGAGGTCAAAAAGACCTCAGATCTCATATTTACATTAAAATACAATAAAAAAATGAAAAAAAAATGGCCCTTTAAGAGCTATGGGCAGAAGTGACGTTTTGACGTCGCTTCTGCCCTGCAGTGATATGGAGGCGGGTGGGGGCCATCTTCCCCTCACTCGTCTCCATGTCCAGCAAGGGGACAGATGCGATCGCCTCCACCACTGCCGACAGCTCTGGTAAGCGGCGGAGGGCACCGGATCACGGTGGGAGGGGGGCCCCTCTCCCGCCGCTGATAAAAGTGATCTTGCGGAAAATCCGCCGCAGAGACCAATTTTATCTTAAACCGGACCGCAAGCTGAAGACGAGGATACTGGAGTTATGGCAGCTAGCTGCTGCCATGACAACGATATTCTCCTTCAAAGTACTAACATATATCGATGGTGGGCGGTCAGGAAGTGGTTAACCTGCAAAGAATGGCAAACAACACAACATTCCTCAAAACTGACAACAAGAAAACCCTCTGTAACTCATATGCCCCGTACACACGGTCGGATTTTCCGATGGAAAATGTCCGATCGGAGCGTGTTGTCAGAAATTCCGACCGTGTGTGGGCTCCATCGGACATTTTCTATCGGATTTTCCAACACACAAAGTTTGAGAGCAGGATATAAAATTTTCCGAGAACAAAATCCGTTGTCGGAAATTCTGATCGTGTGTACACAAATCCAACGGACAAAGTGCCACGCATGCTCAGAATAAATAAAGAGATGAAAGCTATTGGCCACTGCCCCATTTATAGTCCCGACGTACGTGTTTTACGTCACCGCGTTTAGAACCATCAGATTTTCCGACAACTTTGTGTGACCGTGTGTATGCAAGACAAGTTTGAGCCAACATCCATCGGAAAAAATCCTAGGATTTTGTTGTCGGAATGTCCGAACAAAGTCCGACCGTGTGTACGGGGCATTAAGCTTCATGTTCCTACATAAATACACTGGCCGTGACGCATAAGAGGGCCACCGCGGTGGGTTCTAACATATTACTACATACAAACAATGAGAAGACTAAAACATGAGAAAAACATTTAGATACAAATGTGAGAGAGATATTTCATAGTTTCCAAAACAAAAATAAAAAAAACCTAGACGGTAATAAAAAAAAATACAATGGGAAAAGCATGCAAGCAGCTCGAAAACCTTGCATGGGCCAGCCATACAAAGTTGAAAAACAGGAGGGAGAATCTTAACCACACAAGCATGTACTACACAACCCCCTCATCATTACAGATTTCTGAAGCCACAGCCGAGCTACTTCCAAGGTATTTTTATTCTGGAGTCTCGTACCTCCAGACAATACACCTTGCTGTACCCTCTGACCATATATGCCAATCTTTAAGGGGTCTCAAATCCGGAGCCCCAAACCCAAACCTCATGTACTGTGCAGCTGACTGGTGTGGAGCCTAACTTTTTCCTCCAACGCATGGACGGCACATTACCCATGACGATTCGAAATGCTTATGACATGTCCCTGTGTCCAGGGCACCCTTGCACTATCTTTCAGAGCAGTACTACCTAGTGCCCATTCTTACAATACTAGCACCCATTGTTTTAGATTATTTTACATGGTCTGCCGGTATGCTAGAATCTACTCCTTCCATTTACATGCTCTACAACCGATTATCAGCAGCCCTATAAATGTGTTATGCCAGACCACTACAAAGCACAATGAGACCCTCCACTATTCAAAATTAAAACACGACTTCTTTCTATCTGTATCTAGATGTTACAAAAACAATGGGGATCGCTCCTTCTGTCTACTCACAAAATGTTAACTGTCTACCCAAAACTGAATTACAGTATAAAACTCTGCAAAACAACTGGAAATAAATTTAAAAACCAAAGTGATTTCCATCATCCTTCCAAACACAAGTCCCTTTGTATCCACATGCTTGTTTCAAAAGACCCCAAGCCCCTCCCACCAACTTCCTGTTGATACATCACATCCTGCAGAGAACTTCCTGTTCTCTGCTCAGCTCTAAAAACCTATCTAACTGGTTTATTTACATTTTAATGGACAGGAACAGAAAGGGGAAGGGGAAGCCTGGCTTCCCTGAAAACACATGGTCTCAAAAAATATATATCTAACTTCATATTATGACTATCAAGATGCAAAAAAATGGCTACGGCAACAAATACCACCTCTGGACTTTATAACATAATATAAGAAGCTTCAACATCTCTAGAAGCCTTTTGTACAGGAAAGGGTGAAATAAACCCCCCATATTGCAAATGGGAGGAAATCCCCCTCGACTTCCGTATCCCCTGGGCAGTCAGATCACTTTCACTTGAGACCGAAATACCACACAACGCAACCAAAGCCAAAAACTAAAACTCCTGCAAAAAGATACAACCTAAGACACAACCTCACTAAATGCTGAAACCTGGCCCTGCGACATAATGTGTATCAACAAATATGCCTTAATTAGTCTCAAAGGACTGCCTCTGTGTGAATAAAGAGATTAACGATAATGCATTTCTATTCAAAGAGGGAGAATATCTTGATTGGTGAAGATGGCCATGTGTCAGGGCTGGGCTCAGCTCTTCCTTCTCTGAGCTGGCCGTTCAGCTGTCGACTAATTGCCAGTTCCTATCTCTCCACAGTCACTCACCTGTTGATGATATCCTGCTCGTCAGTCCTGACTACATAAGCCATCCAGCCCAGATGATCTCTGCCTTCGCCTTGGTCACATCTCTAGAAAAGCTTTCCTGTGTTCCTGTTAAAGACTTGCTTGGCAGACATTCCTTCTGGCTTCAGATCCTGCTTGCTGTTCTACTATGCTCATCTCTGGCTCCCTGACGTTTTGGCTTGTCTGACTATCCATTCGGGTTCTTGAACTCTGGCTATGTTTTGACTACAGTAAACAAAAAAGTGCAGCGCTAGAATAATGCATATAAGATCTTAGCAAGAGTGAAATCCCACCATGTGACTTTGACATAAAACAGTGAACAAAAATTATCACATAAAAAGGATTAAATTAAAAAACTTGAATGATGAGATTTCCTCTGTTAGAGACAAACTCATGACCTACAAAGACCATGAGGCATACAAGCAGAAATCTGGCCATTTAAGACAAGTCCTTGAGAAAGAGGATAGTGACCAAAAAAAGAAAAAAAAGAAAAAGTATAACCGCGACCTTGCGGACTATTCCAACAAAACAGTTTTTAAATGGCAGACTTTTGTAGATGAGTCCACAGGCGACGTAGTGACGGCCAATCACCAACGCTTTCCATCACAACCTCCACCACCTTCTTTTGGTGGTGACATACGGCCCCCGCCTCTGTTTGGCGACAATATAGGGAGAGCCCTTTCCGTTTCTTCTCTCCGGGCCAATCAGCGAGGACAACCCGCTGTTAGACCCAAAACCTTTAGAAATAATGACAGACCCACCTCTCATAAAAACCCTCCCCAGGGCACTCCTCAGAGATCCCAACATAAAGGACCACCTTTCAGGAATAATAACCGGGGTAATTATCCTTCCAAGAGAAATTCTAATGTTAATTACCCACGGCAGGGACAACGGGAACACCGAGATGACCCTAGGGACTACTATCAAAGACCTTATGACGATAGGGTGACTTATGCTAACTCTCCATTAGGGATGAGCCGAACACCCCCCGGTTCGGTTCGCACCAGAACCCGCGAACGGACCGAAAGTTCGCACGAACGTTAGAACCCCATTGACGTCTATGGGACTCGAACGTTCGAAATCAAAAGTGCTCATTTTAAAGGCTAATTTGCATGGTATTGTCCGAAAAAGGGTTTGGGGACCCGGGTCCTACCCCAGGGGACATGTATCAATGCACAAAAAACTTTTAAAAACGGCCGTTTTTTCGGGAGCAGTGATTTTAATGATGCTTAAAGTAAAAAAAAAAAAAGTGAAATATTCCTTTAAATATCGTACCTGGGGGGTGTCTATAGTATGCCTGTAAAGTGACGCGTGTTTCCCATGTTTAGAACAGTCCCTGCACCAAATGTCATTTTTAAAGGAAAAAATCTCATTTAAAACTGCTTGCGGGTTTAATGTCATGTCGGGTCATGGCAATATGGATGAAAATCAGTGAGACAAACGGCATGGGTACCCCCCAGTCCATTACCAGGCCCTTTGGGTCTTGTATGGATATTAAGGGGAACCCCGCACCCAAATTAAAATAAGGAAAGGTGTGGGGCCACCAGGCCCTATATACTCTGAACAGCAGTATACAGGCGGTGCAAACAAGACAGGGACTGTAGGTTTGTTGTTAAGTAGAATCTCTTTGTAATTTTGAACATTTTTAACGTGTTTAGCTCCAGCCAAAAAATCTTTTCTAAGCTTTTTGGAAAACATAGGGAAGGGTTATCACCCCTGTGACATTTGTTTTGCTGTCTTTCCTCCTCTTCAGAAGATTTCACCTCACTTTTTTGTCCCAATGAAAAATGTTTTTTGAAAATTTGGGTTTTTTTGTGGAACAAGGATTGGAAAGCATCAGTGGAAAGGAGAAATTGTTTTCCCATATTAACTCTTACAGGAGAGAATTTCCCTTCCTAGGGGTAGATTTCATCTCACTTCCTGTTGTCTCCTTCCGTTTGCAAGTAGGAGTCGTTTGTAAGTTAGATGTTTGAAAGTAGGGTCCTGCCCTATATACTCAGCAGAAATTTGGGCCTTAGGTGTTGCTGTGGCCACAACACTGTAAGCCCTCACAGGGCCCTGCTGTGAAATATTAGATCAAGAATTGTAATTACATGCCCCTGTTGAACAGGAGCTGAAAAATTAGGCCTTAGGCACTGGTGCTGGTGCCACAACACTGCAACCCCTCACAGACACTCTAGTTGGAACGCAGGAACGAGCCCTGCTGCAAAGTATTGCATCAAAAATTGTAATTACACGCCCCTGTTAGACAGGGGCAGAAAAATTGGTACTTAGGCACTGGTGCTGGTGCCACAACACTGCAACCCCTCACAGACACTCTAGTTGGAACGCAGGAACGAGCCCTGCTGCAAAGTATTGCATCAAAAATTGTAATTACACGCCCCTGTTAGACAGGGGCAGAAAAATTGGGCCTTAGGCACTGGTGCTGGTGCCACAACACTGCAACCCCTCACAGACACTCTAGTTGGAATGCAGGAACGAGCCCTGCTGCAAAGTATTGCATCAAAAATTGTAATTACACGCCCCTGTTAGACAGGGGCAGAAAAATTGGGCCTTAGGCACTGGTGGTGGCGCCCAGAACCAAAAATGTTCTTACAAGCTATCAGCGTGATGATTGAGGAGGAAGAGGATAATTACTCAGGGATAGTCACTCAGCATCAGCATAGGCAGTCTTTGAAGGGATCTGAAAAAAATTATTCAGTTACATCAGCATCAGGTGCTTGGTAGCTGGTGGTGATCCAAGACTGATTCATTTTTATGAAGGTCAGCCGATCGACCGAGTCAGTGGACAGACGCACCCTGTGATCGGTTACCACGCCTCCAGCAGCACTGAATGTGCGTTCCGAAAGAACGCTGGATGCAGGACAGGCCAGTAGCTCAATTGCATACTGTGCAAGCTCTGGCCAGTGATCCATCCTCAAGACCCAGTAACCCAGAGGATTTTCGGTGGGAAAGGTGTCCAAGTCTGATCTTGCCCCTAGGTATTCCTGCACCATGTAAAACAGACGCTGGCGATGGTTGCTGGTGTTAGGTACCTGGTAGGAGAGCCTGACTTGTAGGAGGAGACCTCTCATACAACGCTGGTTCAGGAGCCACTGGAGTGGGGACAGTGGTCTCCTGAGCGCAGTGGGGTAGGAGTGCCTGTTGAGCTGAGTCTCTGATGCAGAAGAGGTGAGAGATCCCGCAGGGATGGCTGGACTGCAGATCAGGTGAGACTGGAAGCAGCAGACTGGAACGCTTGAATGTGCAGAGGTCTCTGGAGCTGAAGCTGAAGGTGCAACAGCAAGGACAACAGGAACAAGCAGAGTCAGACGATCCGGGTCAGCTAGGATATAAGGCAGGCAAGTACAGCAGGCAGAGGCAGAGTCAGTAGGCAGGCAGAGTTCGGCAACGGTATCAGGTAGGTAGCATAAGAGTAGTCAGACAAGCCGGGTCAGATTGGAGCAGGACGGATGGTCAAACAAGCCGGGTCAGATAGGTAGCAAACAATCAGATAACTAATACTAGAATCACGAAGCTGAGACGAAGCAGCAATGTGTCACAGCACAGAGGGGCTTTTAAATGCACTTTGGCGCCAAACCGGCGCTATCGCGAACGCGCGCACGCCCGTCCGCGCCCACGTGCACACGCGCGCGCGCCCAAGCGCCGCGAACCCGCGCGCGCCCTAGCGCCGCGCCGATGCCCGGGAACAGCAGGTATTTGCTGAGCAGCGCGCAACGGCGCGCGCCGGCGCATAGGCGTACGCCGACGCCCCGGTTCGGTGCCAATGGTGCCCTGACATTGCCCCCCCCCAAGGGGCAACCTCCGGGTGCCCAAAAGCCTTCTCTTCTCCGGATGACTAGAAAAATAGGCTTGCACTAAACGTCTGGCATGTACATTACAATCTGGTTCCCAAGAATTATTTTCTGGGCCGTAGCCCCTCCACTTAATTAGGAACTGGATCTGACCTTGTCTTTTCCTGCAATCAAGGATAGCCTCGACCTCAAATTCCTCGTTGCCATCAACCACAATGGGCTCAGGAGGTCTAGTTCCTCTGCCGGGGAAGGGATCAGGTACAGCAGGTTTGAGCAATGACACATGAAACACGGGATGTATTTTGAGAGAGTCAGGTAAAGTCAGTTCATATGAAACTTCATTGATCTTTCTTTTGACCGGAAACGGTCCCATAAATCTAGGTGCCAACTTCTTAGAGGGACATGCTAGTTTAATGTTACTTGTAGATAGCCATACCTGGTCACCAAGCTGAAGCTTCAATTCCCCTCTTCTCTTTCGGTCAAAGATCCTCTTGCTGTCCGCCTGAGCCTTGGATACTGCTTCCTGCAACATCTGGTTGTTGTGGTTGATGAAGTCTACCGTACTCTGTACTGCCGGGACTGAAGACTCTGGAAGGAAATCAGGTAAAAAGGTTAGATGGAACCCATAATTGGCAAAAAAGGGGGATTGACCGGTGGCTGAGTGTTTGGCATTGTTGTAGGCAAATTCTGCTAGTGGCAACAAGGATACCCAATCATCCTGTGAGAAAGAGGTAAAACATCTGATGTACTGCTCAAGAGTCTGATTGGTCCTTTCCGTCTGACCGTTGGTCTGAGGGTGATAGGCCGAAGACAGAGCCAGCTTGATTTTTAAAGATTCACACAGGGCTCTCCAAAAACGTGAGGTAAATTGTACCCCCCTGTCAGAGGTTATGTTTACAGGAATTCCGTGGAGTCTAATGATTTCTTTAATAAAAATGTGAGCTGTTTCCATAGCTGACGGAGTTCCTTTTAATGGGAGAAAGTGGGCCATCTTGGTAAAACGGTCTACTATCACAAAAATAGCAGAACAACCTTCTGAACATGGGAGTTCCACAATAAAGTCCATGGATATCATCTTCCAGGGCCTATCGGGTACAGGCAAGGGTTTTAACAGACCCCAAGCTCTACTCCTGGATGTCTTATTCTGGGTACAGATGGGGCAAGATTTGACGTATCTCTCACAAAAGTCCTTCAAGTTGGGCCACCAGAAAGTACGCTGTACCAATTCCAGAGTTTTACGAACCCCAAAGTGACCTGCCAATGGGTGATCGTGAAGGAGTGCCAGGACCTTGACCCGAACCTCCTCAGGAACAAAAATTTGACTACCTTTCCAGAACAGTCCGTCCTTGCTACTTAGGGTAAGGCCTGAGGGTCTGGTTGCTTCAGAAGATGCTTCCTTAATCTGAGAAAGAAGATCAGCTTGAATGAGCAAAAAATTGTTTGCAGGTAAAATGGTGTCTGGGGCAGATAGATCCTTTGGGTTGTCATGCATTCGAGATAATGCGTCTGGTTTAACATTTCTTGAACCCGGTCGATACGTAATGTGGAATGCAAAGCGTGAGAAAAACAGCGCCCAACGGGCTTGACGGGGTTTCAACCTTTTAGCGGATCGCAAATATTCTAGGTTCTTATGATCAGTGTAAATTAGTACTGGATGCACAGCCCCCTCCAACAGGTACCTCCACTCCTCTAATGCAGTCTTGATGGCGAGAAGCTCTCGATCACCGACATCATAGTTTCTTTCTGCAGGGGAGAGTTTTCGGGAGAAGAATCCTACGGGATGCATAATATCCTTACTGCCTTTTCGTTGCGAGAGTATTGCACCGACCGCTATTTCAGAAGCGTCCACTTCTAGAATGAATGGCAAGGATGGTTCAGGGTGACTAAGAATAGGTGCTGAAGTGAAAAGTCTCTTAAGGTTCACAAAAGCCTCTTGGGCTAGATGATTCCAGGAGAAACGGGTATTCTGCTTGGTCAGTTGTGTGATTGGTGCGATTATAGCAGAGAACCCCCTGATGAACTTCCTGTAAAAGTTTGCGAACCCGATGAATCGCTGAACCCCTTTTTTGTCCAGGGGTACCGGCCAGTCCAGAACGGCAGAAACCTTTTGTGGGTCCATCTTGATGCCAGTCGATGAGATAATCAAGCCCAGGAATTGGATGCTTTGTTTCTCGAATTCGCATTTCTCCGCTTTTGCATACAGCCTGTGTAAGCGGAGACGACCCAATACTTGACAAACATGTTTCCGATGGAGCTCTAGGGATTCCGAGAAGATCAAAATATCGTCTAGATATGCGATCACGAACAGGTCTAAAAAGTCTCTAAGCACATCATTAATTAGGTGTTGAAAAGTTGCAGGGGCATTACAGAGTCCAAAAGGCATGACTAGATATTCATAATGCCCGAATCGGGTCCGAAAAGCTGTTTTCCACTCATGCCCAGCCCGAATGCGGATCAGATTGTAGGCCCCTCTTAGATCAAGCTTAGAAAAAATAACAGCAGTCCTTAATTTCTGGAATAATTCGGGTATCAAGGGTAGGGGATACCGATTTTTAATCGTGATCTTATTCAATTCCCGGTAGTCAATACACGGGCGGAGAGATTTGTCCTTCTTGGTGACAAAGAATATTCCTGCCCCTGCTGGAGAAGTAGAGTGGCGAATAAATCCTTTGGCCAAGTTTTCATCAATGTATGCTTTCAACACTTCTTGTTCCTTTTCGGATAGGGGGAAGATGCGTCCAAAGGGAATTTCGGATCCTGGCAGCAACTCGATGGGGCAATCGTAGGGACGATGAGGTGGAAGAGAATCTGCCCCTTTTTTGCTGAAGACATCCAAGTAGTCATGATAGTGTTTGGGAATAGCTTGACGATTGGTCTGGTCGGAGTCCACACAAAGTAGAGTAGCTTGGGGATCCGAGACTTTCGCCAGACAATGTTCCTGACAGTAGGGTGACAGAAATTTTATCTCTCCAGTTGCCCAATGGATGTGTGGATTGTGGGCCTGAAGCCAGGGAATGCCCAGGATAATGGGAAACATGGGAGAGGAGATGGCGTCAAGGGTCAGCAGTTCCTTGTGTTGAGAAGAAGTCGTAGCGGGTAATGGCAGGGTTTCTTGTGTCACTTGTCCAGATCTGATACGGGAGCCATCAGCAAGGAAGACAGAGAGTCCATGGGCTTTAGTCTGTAAAGGGATGTTGTGCAGGTTGGCAAAACTTAAGTCTATAAAGCAGCTGCATGCCCCGGAGTCAATAATTGCGTTGACTTGGAGTGTCTTTTCTTGAAGCTGTAATGAGAGAGGAATGGCAAGATGGGTAGAATTTGTGGATAAAGCAGAGAGATTGGTAGGTATAGGAGATGAACACTTACTCATTCTGATTGGGCAATTATGGACATAATGCCCGGTTCCTCCACAGTAGAGACACAGATTCAATTGTCGGCGATGGGCACGTTCTTCGGGGGTCAGTGCAGGTCGCATCAGACCTAGCTGCATTGGTTCGGAGGTATCCAATGTGGTATTGACTGGCGGTGGACTTGGCACAGGTAGGTAGCGAGATGCAGGAATTGGTGCACGTGGTGTCATCCAGGTCGGGCGGTTAGGTTGGACTGCTCGTTCAGATCGGCGTTCTCGGAGGCGACGATCGATCTGGATAGATAGGGTGATCAAGGCCTCCAAGGTGTTTGGAATACCGACTCGAGCCAGTTCATCTTTTAGATTTTCAGACAGTCCAATGCGGAATTGATGACGCAGAGCCGCGTCGTTCCACTGGGTATCCGCGCTCCAACGTCTAAATTCAGCAACATAGTCCTCCGCAGGTTTGCGGCCTTGTTGGAGCGCGAGCAGAGCAGATTCAGCTGTGGCAGTCAGTTGAGGATCCTCATACAATTGTGGAAGAAGAAGGCTGATAAGGATTGGGTTGGGGCTGAGTCCCCTTCAAGTAAACGGTGTGCCCAGGTCTGTGGTTCCCCTTGGAGGAGGGAAATGACAAATCCAACTTTTGTGGCTTCCAATGAAAAGGTTCTGGGCTGTAAGGCAAAAAAGAGCTGGCAGGCATTGCGAAAACCTCGAAACTTAGACCGGTCTCCGGAGAATCTTTCAGGAGTGGGAACTCGTGGTTCAGGAGGGAGCATTACCACTGAAGGCCCTGGAACAGTCTGTGTTGGGGCGGCCGGTGAAGAGGAGGTTGAAGGATTAACCCCTGCGAGGTTCTGGACTTGTCCCTCCAGTCTGTTGTAATTGGCCTGAAGAGCCTGTACTGCTTGGGTGAGGGCTGCCAGGTGTGTGCATATCTCCTTCAATGGAGAGGTATCTCCTGCAGGCTCAGACATGGCTGCTTCGTACTGTTAGGTACCTGGTAGGAGAGCCTGACTTGTAGGAGGAGACCTCTCATACAACGCTGGTTCAGGAGCCACTGGAGTGGGGACAGTGGTCTCCTGAGCGCAGTGGGGTAGGAGTGCCTGTTGAGCTGAGTCTCTGATGCAGAAGAGGTGAGAGATCCCGCAGGGATGGCTGGACTGCAGATCAGGTGAGACTGGAAGCAGCAGACTGGAACGCTTGAATGTGCAGAGGTCTCTGGAGCTGAAGCTGAAGGTGCAACAGCAAGGACAACAGGAACAAGCAGAGTCAGACGATCCGGGTCAGCTAGGATATAAGGCAGGCAAGTACAGCAGGCAGAGGCAGAGTCAGTAGGCAGGCAGAGTTCGGCAACGGTATCAGGTAGGTAGCATAAGAGTAGTCAGACAAGCCGGGTCAGATTGGAGCAGGACGGATGGTCAAACAAGCCGGGTCAGATAGGTAGCAAACAATCAGATAACTAATACTAGAATCACGAAGCTGAGACGAAGCAGCAATGTGTCACAGCACAGAGGGGCTTTTAAATGCACTTTGGCGCCAAACCGGCGCTATCGCGAACGCGCGCACGCCCGTCCGCGCCCACGTGCACACGCGCGCGCGCCCAAGCGCCGCGAACCCGCGCGCGCCCTAGCGCCGCGCAGATGCCCGGGAACAGCAGGTATTTGCTGAGCAGCGCGCAACGGCGCGCGCCGGCGCATAGGCGTACGCCGACGCCCCGGTTCGGTGCCAATGGTGCCCTGACAGCTGGAACCGATCATACCTTGGGGCTGCGGACCAAAAAATTGTCTGAACGCATCGGTCAGACGGCCACCTTCTCCACCGCTCCTTCTTTGACTGACCGAAGCCTCAGCAACACGTTGTCCAGAAACAGGAGTTTGTAACCTCCCAGTCTCTGGGAACGCGTTGCACAGACCTTTCTGCAAGGCCTCCCGAAGATGTTTCATCCTCTGCTCCCTCTGCGATGGCAAGATAAGGTCCGCAACCTTACCCTTGTAACGTGGATCAAGGAGGGTTGCCAGCCAGTATTGGTCCTTCTCCTTGATACCACGAATACGAGGATCCTTACGCAGGCTTTGCAGGATCAGGGAGGCCATGCAGCGTAGGTTTGCTGAGGCATTCGGTCCGGAGTCCTCTGGGTCACTAAGGACAACAACGTCCGCAGCCACCTCCTCCCAGCCACGTACAAGTCCATGTGTTCCTTGGGACTGATCCCTTAAAGACTGCTGATGCTGAGTGCCAGGCTCCACCTCCATACTGACACAATCTTCCTCCTCCTCCTCCTCGTCCTCTTCCTGTGTGATCGGCGGGCACGCAGGAACACTGTCTGGATAAAGGGGGCCTTGAGAGCTAAGGAAGTCCTCCTCTTCCTGCCTCTGTTCTGCCTCAAGTGCCCTGTCCATTATTCCACGCAGCGTGTGCTCCAACAGGTGGACAAGGGGGACAGTGTCACTGATGCATGCACTGTCAGTGCTCACCATCCTCGTGGCCTCCTCGAATGGTGACAGGACAGTGCATGCATCCCTGATCATGGCCCACTGGCGTGGGGAAAAAAAACCAAGGTCCCCTGACCCTGTCCTGGTGCCATAGTCGCACAGGTACTCATTGATGGCCCTCTGCTGCGTGTGCAGCCGCTGCAGCATGGCCAACGTTGAGTTCCACCTGGTGGGCATGTCACAGATTAGGCGGTTCTTGGGCAGGTTAAACTCCTTTTGGAGGTCCGTCAGCCGAGCACTGGCATTATATGACCGGCGGAAATGCACACAGACTTTCCTGGCCTGCCTCAGGACATCCTGTAAGCCCGGGTACCTGCCCAAGAACCGCTGCACCACCAAGTTAAGGACGTGAGCCAAACAGGGCACATGGGTCAGTTGTCCCTGTCGGAGGGCAGAGAGGAGGTTGGTGCCATTGTCGCAAACCACCATTCCTGCCTTAAGTTGGCGTGGCGTCAACCACCTCTGAACCTGCCCCTGCAGAGCTGACAGAACCTCTGCCCCAGTGTGGCTCCTGTCCCCCAAGCACACCAGCTCAAGCACCGCATGGCATCTTTTGGCCTGCGTACTTGCGTAGCCCCTTGAATGCCTACGGAGCACCGCTGGTTCCGAGGAAGAGGCCATGGAGGAAGAAGAAGAGGAGGGGGTGGAGGAGAGAGGTGTGTCACAATCAGCATTTTGGAGGCGTGGTGGCGGAACAACCTCCAACACTACTGCACCTTGTCCTGCATCCTTCCCAGCTGCCAGCAGAGTCACCCAATGCGCCGTGAAACTTAAGTAACGTCCCTGTCCATGCCTGCTGGACCATGAGTCAGCGGTAATATGCACCTTACCGCTGACCGCCCTGTCCAGCGAGGCATGGACATTGCCTTCCACATGCCGGTAGAGAGCCGGAATCGCCTTCCGTGAGAAAAAGTGGCGTTTGGGTACCTGCCACTGAGGAACCGCACATTCCACAAACTCACGGAAGGGGGCAGAGTCTACCAACTGAAAAGGCAGCAGTTGAAGTGCTAGCAATTTTGCCAAGCTAGCATTCAACCGCTGGGCATGTGGATGGCTGGGAGCAAACTTCTTTCGGCGGTGCAGCAGCTGGGGCAGGGAAATTTGCCTGGTACAATCTGACGTCGGTGTACCAAAAGCAGATTGCCCACAAGTACTTGGCTGTGACACACCTAATTCTACACCTTCATTCCTCTCACTGCAGGTCTCAGAGAGGACTGAAGGTCTAGTGGGGTTGGAAATCTCAGCTGATGAGGAGCAAGGAGAGATCCTCTTTGTTCTTTGGTGTGGGTCTTTTAGATATGCTTGCCAACGAACTGCATGGCAGGTCAACATATGTCTGGTCAAGCATGTGGTACCCAAGCGGGAGATGTTTTGGCCACGTGAGATACGCTTGAGACATATGTTGCAAATAGCAGCGGTGCGATCTGATGCACTCGTCTCAAAAAAGGCCCACACCAAAGAACTTTTTGAATAACGCGCAGAGACTGCAGCGCCCTGCACATGTGGAGCTTTGGGGTGTGATGCAGTCAATGTGCTGCCCTTAGACTGGCCCCTGGAGGGCATCCTGCCTCGTTGGTGATGTGCCGCCTCCTCCTCCTCCTCCTCCTCCTCTCTCCTATCAGGCACCCACGTTGAGTCAGTGACCTCATCATCCCCTCCCTCCTCATCACTGGAGCAAACCTGGCAGTATGCTGCAGCAGGGGGAGCATGACTGCCAGATTGCTGTCCTTCTTGGGCACCCCCTCTGTCCGTGCTCATGTTACTGCCTTCATCGAGCTCAGTATCATCATCAGAGCCTTCCAAACGCTGGGCATCCTCCTGGAGCATGTACCCAACACTGTGGTCCAACAGTTCGAGGGAATCCTCAGGAGGACATGGTGGAGCTAGGGAAGGAGTCACTGATGACATTGAGCTGAGGGAAGAGGCCGCTGCTTTGCCAGACAAAGCACCCTGGGCATGGGTGAGAGAGGATGAGGAGGATGAGGACGGCTTGGTCATCCACTCGACCAAGTCTTCCGCATGTTGCGGCTCAACACGGCCAGCTGCCGAAAAAAAGGCCAAGCGTGTCCCATGGCCACGTGCTGATGAGGATGCACCGTCTCCACGACCAGCACTAGACACAGAGCCTGCTTGCCCTCTCTTATTGGCTTGTGACTGTCTGCCTCTCCTTCTTGGCCTTCCAGACATACTAATGGCCTGTAGCTGCACTAAGCTGGGATAGAACACCTGTAATTTTCTTCAGGTAGCTTTATATACTGTAACCAGACAAGCCTGCCTGTCAGTAGGAAGATAACAGGAACGGATCTAGCTGAACACTGTGAGCAGGACGCACTGCACTAAATGTAAATAGCAGGAACGGATCTAGATAAACACTGTGAGCAGGACGCACTGACTGCACTAAATGTAAATAGCAGGAACAGATCTAGCTGAACACTGTGAGCAGGACGCACTGACTGCACTAAATGTAAATAGCAGGAACGGATCTAGCTGAACACTGTGAGCAGGACGCACTGACTGCACTAAATGTAAATAGCAGGAACGGATCTAGCTGAACACTGTGAGCAGGACGCACTGCACTAAATGTAAATAGCAGGAACAGATCTAGCTGAACACTGTGAGCAGGACGCACTGCACTAAATGTAAATAGTAGGAACAGATCTAGCTGAACACTGTGTGCAGGACGCACTGCACTAAATGTAAATAGCAGGAACGGATCTAGCTGAACACTGTGAGCAGGACGCACTGCACTAAATGTAAATAGCAGGAACAGATCTAGCTGAACACTGTGAGCAGGACGCACTGCACTAAATGTAAATAGCAGGAACAGATCTAGCTGAACACTGTGAGCAGGGCGCACTGCACTAAATGTAAATAGCAGGAACAGATCTAGCTGAACACTGTGAGCAGGACGCACTGACTGCACTAGATGTAAATAGCAGGAACGGATCTAGCTGAACACTGTGAGCAGGACGCACTGCACTAAATGTAAATAGCAGGAACGGATCTAGCTGAACACTGTGAGCAGGACGCACTGCACTAAATGTAAATAGCAGGAACAGATCTAGCTGAACACTGTGAGCAGGACGCACTGCACTAAATGTAAATAGCAGGAACAGATCTAGCTGAACACTGTGAGCAGGGCGCACTGCACTAAATGTAAATAGCAGGAACGGATCTAGCTGAACACTGTGAGCAGGACGCACTGACTGCACTAAATGTAAATAGCAGGAACGGATCTAGCTGAACACTGTGAGCAGGACGCACTGCACTAAATGTAAATAGCAGGAACAGATCTAGCTGAACACTGTGAGCAGGACGCACTGCACTAAATGTAAATAGCAGGAACGGATCTAGCTGAACGCTGTGAGCAGGACGCACTGCACTAAATGTAAATAGCAGGAACAGATCTAGCTGAACACTGTGAGCAGGACGCACTGCACTAAATGTAAATAGCAGGAACAGATCTAGCTGAACACTGTGAGCAGGACGCACTGCACTAAATGCAAATAGCAGGAACGGATCTAGCTGAACACTGTGAGCAGGACGCACTTACTGCACTAAATGTAAATAGCAGGAACGGATCTAGCTGAACACTGTGAGCAGGACGCACTGCACTAAATGTAAATAGCAGGAACAGATCTAGCTGAACACTGTGAGCAGGACGCACTGCACTAAATGTAAATAGCAGGAACAGATCTAGCTGAACACTGTGAGCAGGACGCACTGCACTAAATGTAAATAGCAGGAACGGATCTAGCTGAACACTGTGAGCAGGACGCACTGCACTAAATGTAAATAGCAGGAACAGATCTAGCTGAACACTGTGAGCAGGACGCACTGCACTAAATGTAAATAGCAGGAACGGATCTAGCTGAACACTGTGAGCAGGACGCACTGCACTAAATGTAAATAGCAGGAACAGATCTAGCTGAACACTGTGAGCAGGACGCACTGCACTAAATGTAAATAGCAGGAACGGATCTAGCTGAACACTGTGAGCAGGACGCACTGACTGCACTAAATGTAAATAGCAGGAATGGATCTAGCTGAACACTGTGAGCAGGACGCACTGCACTAAATGTAAATAGCAGGAACAGATCTAGCCTAATCTATCTAACTCAAATCAAATGACACTGTCTGTCTCTCTCTCTATCAGCACACCGGAACACACTACACAGGGCCGCCGTGCAGGCGGCCTTATATAGTGTGGGGCGTGTACTAAATCCCCTGAGCCATAATTGGCCAAAGCCACCCTGGCTTTGGCCAATTACAGCTCTCTCTACTGACGGCGCTGTGATTGGCCAAGCATGCGGGTCATAGTGCATGCTTGGCCAATCATCAGCCAGCAATGCACTGCGATGCCGCAGTGAATTATGGGCCGTGACGCGCCACACGAATTTGGCGCGAACGGCCCATAACGTTCGCAATTCGACGGACGGTCGAACAGCCGATGTTCGAGTCGAACATGGGTTCGACTCGAACACGAAGCTCATCCCTACTCTCCATCTACCTCACAGGTTTATTACCCGCAAGAGAGACAGATCCCTCTGCAAAATAGGTTTGCTCCTCTCTCATACCACTCAGATCCCTATTTTGAGGATAATCCTATCATCTCCAGGCACCCTAACCAATTTAGAGGCCCTCCTAGAGATGAATATCAAGACTCTCCCCAAAACTATATGGAGGCTAACCAGACTCGTTTTTTCCCCCAGGGCAATCACAAAACCAAAAGGGGTTACGACGAAAGAGAGGCATCAGAGGGGGGAGGAGGATCGGGTCCAAAAAAAAGAAAACATGAGATATTAGTGGCATTTTTAATTTGAGTCAAGCTCAATTATCTGAAGGCGAACAGAAGGTTCTCAGTTTAGGTCTCAAGTTTGCACCTCCACACAGGCTGAATACATTCGAAACTTTTATCGATATACACAAATTCATAAGGAAGATTAATATTAAAAGACATTTTATCCTTAACCCTATTGGTAATCGAAGTCAGATTCTATCTACCAACACATCCTCTTCTGCAACTGATCACACAGGTTTCAACTCCACGACAAATGTGAATAGTAGTTCTATTAGACACACCAATTTCTCAAATGCCTCGTTATTCAACCCCCCAGGTTTTGTCGCTCCATCAATACAGGTTTTTAAGGAGATGGTCATTAAGGATCTGATGGCACTTAATATCCCAAGGAATAATACCAATAACGACCTTCAACATCACCTTAAACAAATCTGTGAGCAAAATGAGATAGTAATACGCCCTGCAGACAAGGGTGGGGGGGTAGTCATTTTAGATAAATCCAGCTACTTGGAAGAAATGAATAGACTCCTGTCTGATCGTACTACCTATTCTCCTCTAGCATGTAATCCTACAACTAAGTTTGAGAGAGAGCTGCAGAGCCTTGTTGATAGGGGGTATCAACAGGGAATTTTAAACAAGAAAGAGAAGACATACCTGGTCCCCTCAGCTCCGAGGGTCCCAGTTATGTATTATCTACCAAAAATACATATAAATCTGACTTGACCACCAGGCTGCCCGATTATTAGTGGCATAGATTCCATTACGGCAAGAATCGGCAGGTATGTGGACAATTTCCTTCAACCCCTAGTGGTTTTGACTCCTTCATATCTGAAGGATACTACTCAGGTTATTAATTTACTTGGGAGTTTTGAGTGGAGAGATGGCTACATCTT
Organism: Lithobates septentrionalis; assembly: GCA_037952835.1. Lineage (NCBI taxonomy): Eukaryota > Metazoa > Chordata > Amphibia > Anura > Ranidae > Lithobates > Lithobates septentrionalis. The sequence goes on along the minus strand of JBBDGP010000182.1, from coordinate 2,529,043 downwards.
AGCTACGGCGGATGTAGCCTCTCTCTACACTATTATATCCCATCAACAAGGTTTTGAAGCAGTCAATTATTATCTTGATCAAGACCTGTCATTGACATCACTACAGAAACAGTTTATTATGGCACTTCTCAACTTCGCTACAAGCCATAACTATTTCTGGTTTGGGGGCGATTTTTTTCTTGCAAACATGTGGCGTGGCGTGGCGATGGGCGCCAAGTTTGCGCCCAGTCTGGCCAATTTATTTATGGCCAGATGGGAAAAAGAAGTCATAGACACCAACCCCCCCAAAGAATTGCGCCTATGGAGAAGATATATCGATGATGTCCTCCTTGTGTGGGACGGAGATATACCATCTCTCCATAATTTCTTCTCCACACTCAATTCTAACAATAGGGGCATCTCTTTACAGTTCGAAGCCAGTCAATCTAAAATTAATTTCCTTGACTTAAACATCATGGTTGCCAATGGTTATCTAACTACCAATACACACTTCAAAGAGACTGATCGGAACGCATATATACCACTCTCCAGTTGCCACCACCCATCATGGGTAAATGCCGTCACTCAAAGCCAATTCCAACGCATTAGACGCAATTGCACTGACATCTCAGACTACCATTCACAAGCTTTGTTACTAAAACAAAGTTTTTTGGATAAGGGCTATCTGGGGAGTGATATTGACACCATTATTAACAAAGTTGCCAATATGGATAGATCCCTGATGCTACACAGAGAAAGAGAACGCAATCCGGGGCCTACCAATAAATTTGAGTGGTCCATGATTACGGGCTATTCCAATCAGCATTACTCTATTAAAAAAAATTTCCGTAAACATTGGAGTATCCTTAAGAATGATACAATACTCCGTACAGTCATTCCTGATAAACCTGTTTTGATTTATAGGGGAGCTCCCTCCCTAAGACATAGTGTGGCTTCGAATGTGGTTGACCCCCCGACAACAATCTCTTTTTTTCAAAATATGAAAGGCTTTTTCCCCTGCCGCAGGTGCAAAATCTGCCAGTTCAATTCCTTCAGAGGTAGAAAATGTGAAACTTTTAGTTCAACAGTTACGGATAAGATATACAACATAGAGTCCTTCATAACATGCTCCACTCAGTATGTTGTTTACCTCATCCAGTGTCCTTGCTCAAAGCAGTATATTGGACGCACTAAACGTGAACTACACGTGCGTCTTTCTGAACACGTCGCTAACATCAATCGAGGATTCACAAAACACAACCTCTCTAGGCACTATGCCAAATACCATAATAAAAAATTAAAAGACACTCTCTTTTTAGCCATTGACAGAATACGTCCCCACTGGAGAGGAATTAACATGATCAGATCCATCTCTAGACTTGAGACCAGGTGAATCTTTGACATGGCATCCTCCAGACCACAAGGGTTAAACGTAGAATGGGATATAAATTGCTTTATAAACAATGCATGAAACAATATAGCTCCCTTTGCGTTTATTTTATTCTATATATTTTTCAGTTTTTACATTGTATCTATAACTTGGATTATGTAACAATTATCTTATGTCTTATTAATTATTTATTATATGTATTTTTTTGCTAGATGGCTTATTTATGGTAAAACCACTCTTGGGATCAGACACATGTTATTTTGTATATTTGGCTGCGGTGAATGTATCTGTTGTGCCCCTATCCCTTCCTGTGCAGAGTTCCATCCGTAAATTTCCTTTATTGCCACAAGATGGCGATCTTCCTTTTTCACTTCCTGATTACACATAGGTCTATTATTGATGGCCAGAAGTTAATATGGCCCATCTGGGTTCATTCCCATTACATACACTACACTTGCCAGTAGTTAAAATGGGCCTACTATGTATTTATATGCCCAAGCGTGATGACCTGTCACCTGGCCAATCCCCAGACAACGTCCTATCGTGACGAAACGCGTAGGGAGGAGCCTACGACGGTGACGTCATCACGTTTTGGATGGGCTTACGAGTACAGGAAGTGATTCGCAGCACACGGAGACACCGCCGCCGCAATTCCTTCATTTTAATAAAGCCCCTTTTATCATATGGTTTTACGCTATGGGAGTATTTTGTTTTGTGTTTCCGGTAACGACCGACTGTTAGAGCTGCTGGTCCTGAATTGCACCCTTGGTTTTGGGAGACCCTAATCCCTATGCTGGGCGAGACTGCCATAATAGCAGTCATCGCCGTCCGGTAAGCAGAATCTATATACTCACTTCATGGTGGATCTTCTACTGGCGTTTTTTTCTTGGATGGGTGCTTTTTATCTACTTGTGGATTGAATATCTCTGTTTGGACTTTTTTTCAGATTCTTTTTCTGTTTTTTTTTTCACATGCAATTGCAATATATGCTGTTTGTTCATTATTTGACCTTTTTATGTGATCATTTTTGTTCACTGTTTTATGTCAAAGTCACATGGTGGGATTTCACTCTTGCTAAGATCTTATATGCATTATTCTAGCGCTGCACTTTTTTGTTTACTATAATACTTAGGAGTCAGATACTGGACTTTTAGGGTGCTGGCAGCTTGTGTTTTTTTTCTTATTTTTTGGTATCTGAGCGCAGCTTTTACCCTTTTTGGGTTTTTTTATATTTATGTTTTGACTAGGTTTACTCTGTTTACCTTTTTTTATTATTATTAAACAAGTGAGATTTAACTGAACTTCTGTCTCAGTCTGATTCATGGTTTCTGACAGTAGGTGAAGGCCATGAATTCAGAAGATGCAGTCAATCCACTTGTTGGTAATATTTTTTCCAGATTGGATGAGCAGGATCACTGCGTGGATCAGTTTGCCATGGCGTTATGAGCACTCCTGAGTTGCGCGGCTCACCTGGAATCTCTCACTGTGGCTGCTCCGGTACAACCTGTATTGCAGGCCGTCCCTGCTGCTGCTCCAGTCTCTGTGCAGGCACCCACCTCGAGTCTTACCTCTATAAGAGGTATGCCTGGTTCCACTCTACTTCCTCAGCGATTTGGGGGTGATCCAGTCCAATGCAGAGGGTTTCTCAACCAGGTTGAGGCATACTTTGAGATGCTGCCCCTGGGCGTTTCCCACGGACAGAAGCAAAGTAGGTTTCATGATATCTTTGCTTTCTGAGAGAGCCTTGACCTGGGCAAAAACTCTATGGGAGATGCAAAAACTTGTTTTCTTGAGTTACGCTGAGTTTGTGGCTTCTTTTAAGAGGGTATTTGACGTATGCTCTGCTTCTGCTGCCAAGTGCCTCATGTCCATCAAACAGAGCCGATTACGCCATTGAATTCCATACTCTGGCAGCAGAGGTTGCTTGGAACAATGAGGCCCTCATGGCTGCTTTTTCTCTTGGTCTCTCGGATACCATTAAGGAGGAGATAGCAGCCCGAGATATACGCATTGAGCTGGAGAAGTTGATCACGTTTGCCACCCTCATTGACTCCAGACTCAGAGAAAGACTCTCTTTTAAGGAGCGCTTGCAGAAGCTTTCTGTATACTTGTCTCTGAGCTTTGCAGTCCCACCCTTGCCTCCCTCACTTCCCAACTTCTGGTACCGAGTCGGTCAGTGAAGATGAACCCATGCACTTGGGCTTCACGCGTCTAGAGAGAAGTGGATGAGAGAACCCTTAGGAGGAGGGAGAGATTGTGCCTTCATTGTGGCCAGGCAGGTCACTTTTTGAAGTCTTGTCCTACCCGTCCAGGGAACACCCGAACCTTAAGGTCCTATCAGGGACAGACCTTAGGTGGCCTTGTTTCGTCCCCAGTTATCCAGAAGGATAAGTCCCTTGGTTTTGGTTACCCTTTCTTGGACTGAGTCATCTGTCGAGATACAGGCTCTAATCAACTCTAGGACTGCAGGCCTGTTCATTGATGCTGCCTTTGTATTGAAGCACTCGATTCCGCTGCAGCTGCGTGACACTCCACTTGCCATTGAGGCTCTTGACGGGAGACCTCTACAGCCTGCCTATGTGACTCATGAGACTGTTTCCTTGTCCATGGCCGTAGGGGCTCTTCACCATGAGATAATCCACTTCCAAATTATTTCCTCACCTAAGTTTCCGGTGGTTATTGGTTATCCTTGGTTACAGAGGCACAACCCCTCTTTTGATTGGCTCCATGCTGAGGTTATCTCCTGGTCGCCACAATGCAGTAAGACATGATTCCAGAAGGTAGCCAAGGTCCTGTGCACTCCTTCTCTCTCCTCCCTGCCGGAGGAGTACTGCAATTTTAGCAATGTCTTTGACAAAGGTCAAGTCGGTAGTTTGCCTCCACACTGGTCGTATGATTGCGCAAGTGACAATGGACTTCAACCTGGTGCCATACCCCCTCATGGCCGGATTTACCCTTTGTCGGTCTTGGAGGGTAAGGCCATGCAGGAGTATATTGCAGACGCACTTTCTCGAGGTTTCATCCACAAATCCTCATCTCCTGCTGGTGCTGGTTTCTTATTTGTGAAGAAGAAGAGTGGTGAACTGAGACTTTATATTGATTATTGGGGTCTCGATTGTTTCACAATTAAGAATTCCTATCCGATTCCGTTGATTACGGAGTTATTTGACCGCCTCAAGGGAGCAATGGTTTTCACAAAGCTTGATTTGAGAGGGGCATACAATCTCGTGAGAATTAAGGAGGGCAAGGAGTGGAAAACTGCGTTTAATGCCAGAACAGGCCATTATGAGTACCTCGTAATGTCTTTTGACCTTCGTAACGCCCCAGTAGTTTTCCAGGAATTCATTAACGATATCCTACGAGATTTGTTGCAGTTATTTGTGGTGGTTTATCTCGACGATATCCTCATATTTTCCAAGTCCCTGAAGAACTACCACACAGATGTCTGTCGTGTGCTTCAGAAACTAAGAGAGAACAATCTCTATTGTAGATTGGAGAAGTGCGAATTCCATCGTGAACAGGTTAAATTCCTGGGTTATGATATTTCTACTGCTGGTTTTTCGATGGATCCAGAGAAACTTTCAGCAGTCCACAGTGGCCCCAACCCGTGGGTTTACATCCTCTGCAGCATTTTCTTGGCTTTGCCAACTATTATCGGAAGTTTATTTGTAACTTCTCATCTCTGGTCAATCCCCTTACTTATATGATCAGAAAGGACTTTAACCCACAGTGTTGGTCTTGGGATTCCATTAAGGCCTTTGAGAGTCTCAAGGCTGCCTTTGTTTCTGATCCTGTGTTGGCACATCCTGATCCTACGTTACCTTTTATCCTTGAGGTTGATGCTTCTGAGACTGGAGTTGGCGCCCTTCTGTCTCAATGTCCTACATCTGAGAGTGCTATGCATCATTGTGGCTACTTTTCCAAGAAATTTTCACCTGCAGAGTGCAATTACGAGATTGGTTACAGAGAGCTGTTAGCTATCATTTTAGCTCTGAAAGAATGGAGACATCTCCTCGAAGGTACCACTGTGCCGGTTCTCATTCTTACTGACCATAAGAATCTCACATTCTTGTCTGAGGCTAAACGCCTCTCTCCCAGAAGGGCGCCATGGGCTTTTTTCTTTTCTAGTTTCAATTACATTGTCTCATTCTTACCCGGTACTAAGAATGTAAGGGCTGAAACTTTGTCATAACAATTTTCCTCCACTTCCAAGATGGAGTCGGTTCTGGTTCCTGTGATTCCTGCTGATTGTATTCTGGCTATGGTTCGCACCAGTCTCACTTCTCCTTTGGGTGAAAAATTCTTGCTGCTCAGGTTCATGCTCCTCCTGAGAAACCTTGTGACCGCTGCTTTGTCCCAGAGAGTCTCCGTACTGCCGTGCTCCAGACTTACCATTCTCCCAAGGCTGATGGCCACCCTGGGAAAAATCAACTCTTTTGGGCCATTTCCCAACAATTCTGGTGGCCTAGTCTACGTGCTGATGTAACTGCCTTCGTAGCTGCCTGTTCCGTAACTCCCAGGGCAACACAGTTATCCTTATGGTGGTTGACCGATTCTCGAAAATGTCTCATTGTATTCCACTTAAGAAGTTGCCCACTTCTAAGGAACTGGCTTCCATTTTTGCTCAGAGATCTTTTGCTTACATGGGCTACCCAAGGTGATTGTCTTGGACAGGGGTAGTTAGTTTGTGTCCCGGTTCTGGCGAGCCTTTTGTGCACAGTTGGGAATTCAGCTTGCTTTGTCCTCTGCATATCACCCACAGTCTAATGGGGCCGCAGAATGAGCCAATCAGTCCTTGGAGCAATTCCTACGTATCTATATTTCTGACCATCATAATAACCGGTCAGACTTCTTACCATGGGCAGAGTTTGCTCACAATAGTTCCTTGAATTCTGCTTGTCCCTGTTTAAGGCGAACTATGGTTTCCAACCTTCCATGTTGCCTGACTCATTTGTTCCGCAGAATATTCCTGCGTTAGAGGAGCATCTCTGTGGTCTTCGTTACACTTGGGCACAAGTCCAGGAGGATTTGCGACATGCTAATGATAGGTACAGACTCCATGCTGACCGCAGACGCCTGCCTGCGCATTCCTACCAGGTTGGGGACAGGGTCTGGCTGTCATCTCACAATCTCCGACTTTGTGTTCCCTCTCTGAAGTTCGCACCTCGATTTATTGGGTCTTTCCATATTCTTCGCAGGATTAACCCAGTGGCTTACGCATTAGACCTTCCTTCTAATATGCATATTTTAAATGTATTTCATGTCTCCTTATTAAAACCTTTGGTCTGCAACTGCTTTACCACCTCGGTGCCTCGTCCTCACCCTGTACAGGTTAAGAACCATGAGGAGTATGAATTACAGTCCATTGTTGACCCCCGTAGGTTCCGTGGGCCCATACAGTACCTGGTGCATTGGAAAGAGTAAAGTCCGGAGGAAGGCTCTTGGGTCTCATCCTCGGACGTACATGCCCCTGTCCTCCTCCGTGATTTCAGTAGATGTTTTCCCCTCAAGCCTGATGGTCCTCCGAGAGGGGTAGGGGTTGTGGAGGAGGGGGTACTGTCAGAGCTGGGCTCAGACCTTCCTTCTCAAAGCTGGCCGCTCAGCTGTCGGCTAATTGCCAGCTCCTATCTCTCCACAGTGACTCAAAAATAAAAAGAAAAACTGCGCTACAGAGCAAAAAGTCAAGGTAGAAGCTGCACATAAAATACACCAATATCTGTGTATACCATGGAAAATAAAAATAAATAAAGTGCGCTAACTGTATGAGAATATACACATAAATGTAAATGCATATAGGTGGTAGTGAAAACCACAATCTACTGAGAGCAAATAAATGACTCAATAGGTGATGGAAAAATATACGTGCCAATCATAAAAACTCAAATAAAAAGAAAAAAGTGTACATGTGAAGTACAACAATAATAATAACGTGAAAACATGATAATCAAACAGACTCAGTCCATGAGTTCAAACATAAAACACCATCACACAGATCTCATCACACGGTCCCTGCAGAGGGCAAAATCTGCATGCGTGATAGACCCTGCCAAGGAGGGGGTCCAACACGGAGGGTAAGAGTCCACCTTTACCACTTTTCTCACTTATTGGAGTCACCGCCAGTGGAATTGTACCATCCTGCACATCCCTCACCTTTGTCGATCCACTCATAGTGAGATTGGTTGCTGCTAAACTGTATAGTGGATGGAAGTATTTTTTCACTGATGAACATTTTATGTTTGAACTCATGGACTGAGTCTGTTTGATTATCATGTTTTCACGTTATTATTATTGTTGTACTTCATGTACACTTTTTTCTTTTTATTTGAGTTTTTATGATTGGCACGTATATTTTTCCATCACCCATTGAGTCATTTATTTGCTCTCAGTAGATTGTGGTTTTCACTACCACCTATATGCATTTACATTTATGTGTATATTCTCATACAGTTAGCACACTTTATTTATTTTTATTCTCCACAGTGACTCACCTGTTGATGATATCCTGCTCATCAGTCCTGCCTACTTAAGCCGTCCAGCCCAGATGATCTCTGCCTTTGCCTTGGTCACATCTCTAGAGATGCTCTCCTGTCTACCTGTTACCTGTTTCCCAACTCTCCTCCTTAAGATGCAAACCTCATGTTTTCTATACTTGTAGAATTTGGCACAGGTGATGTCATTTTCACTGTTAGTAATTCGCACAGTCGTTTTTAGACTGAGGAAAATGGCCTGGTGGTGCACCTAGAAGAGTGGAGTGGAGATACACTGAGTTCTGTCCCTAAACTTTCACATTTCAAAGTCCTAAAAACATGGTAAATATTAAAAGGGCAAACAGGAGCCAACTAGTGGAACAATAAATTTCAGACCAGGCAAGAGGAAATTTAAATTTGGCAAGCGTGTCAACAAAATCTCTGATTCTTCACTGTAAAGTCGTGGCAGCCTCCTTGATTTGCTACAGATCCTTCAAACAATGCAGCATATCTGCACTTATTCTGCCAATAGTGCATCATGGAAGATCATGACCTAGTAAGAAGGGTAAAAAGTATTAAGGGAACGGTGGTCAAGAGGCCCTACATAGTGAATTATGGTCAAGTTACTAGTCAAATTCAGGAGATTCTTACCTATCCAGTCTATTGTCGGTTGCAACCTGCTTGCCCTTCAGACACCTACACTACTAGGAATGTACACACTGCAACTACTCTGTAATCTTGGCCCTGGTGCCTTGGTCTCCAAAACTCGGGTACCTAGCAACACTGCCAGCTCCTTCCACCTCTTCTTTTTCCATGCTAATGTTAAGGCACTACATACTTTGCTAATGTGTGGAGTGAGTGTTTTGTTTGGACATCTAAACACTCAACATGTATACACATTTGCAGCCAGATTCCAAGAACGCTTACTTGCACAAACAAGAGGCTCCCGAATACTTTCTTCCTCTTCTGGGTTGCTTTGGCCCTCAGTGTGACTCGTGTCAGGGGATTTGACGTCCACAATGGCAGGGTCTGTGCTGGGTCCAGGAGTCAGATCCCATGGCTCCAAACAAACATCCTGAGTGAGCTCACCACACTAACTTTCCTCTAAAAACAAACAATACACCATTCATTAAGCCACCCCAAGTCCCATCTGTTTCTAGCATCCATTTTGCTACCTTAGTTGACCAACCTGGCACTTGGTCTGATGTCAATGTTTGTTCCTGACTAGTGGACTCCACCATGCTGCACTCTGGTTTTTGTTCTGTGCTAAATGCATAGAAAAGGGAAGGTGATGTCATTTTCCAGAGGGCAAACACTTGACAAGTGCCAACATTGAAAAAGTCCTGCAGTTGCCCCCCACCCCTCTTATCTCCAATGGGATACGGGATATATGAAGACCATCCTAGCAGGTGTGACTCTTTGTAACCAGGAGCCCCGGGGGCCTCTCCTCTACCCATGTATACACTGCCAAGGCTGCATTAATGGGCACTGATGAGCCAAGCAGCAACCAGAAAGTGTTCTTTACCCCTTAGGTTCTGCCCTAAGCCCATGGCCTTTGGCCCACCTAGAAACACCCCTGTCGGTGGCTAAATGAGTGTGTTTGAAGTTGGCAATTACGTTTTTGGGGGAAGATGGCCTTGTTGCCTCCCCCGTTAGGGCCCCTGCAAGGGTAGCCTCCCTTCGTCCCTTGTGGTGGCTTGGTTGGAGCCTCCTTTGTTGGTGTCTCCCTGTTGAAAGAAGAAAAAAAATTAGTTCAAATAATAAAGAAAGGTTGAAAAACATGACCAAATAAGAATGTTCATATCTGCTTTATATTTACCTTCAGGCATGTACTGGCCATTGGGACTAGCGGGAGTTTCCCGGTGGGCCGATGGCTCAGTGGGCCAGTCAGGCACAGTCCTGGAGCCGCTCCTCACTGACAGTGAGTGATCGTGATTTCACTCCTGTCACCAAGGAGCAGCTGCCTACACTTGCTGGAGAGGTGATTAGGCTTTCTGCTCCCTCCAGCCTGCAGGGGGAGATAGACAGCCGGCAGATTTCCCTTCCTCTCTCCCCTTATCACTTGTCACTTATCACATGACTGGAGAGAGGAACGAGAAGCTGCCTTCAGAACTGTGAGTACACATGGGAGAGGGGGGGGACACTATGATATAAGTGGGTGCTGATGGGCCCACTCTAATGTAAGGGGGTGCTGATGGGGACACTTTGATGTAAGGGGGTGCTGATGGGGACACTTTGATGTAAGGGGGTGCTGATGGGGACACTCTGATGTAAGGGGGGGCTGATGGGGACACTCAAAATTAAAGTGGGCCGGTCTGGTTGAATTCCAGGGCCACATTTGTGTCCCAGTCCAGCCCTGTTTACCTTCGTCTTTAGAATACCAAGTCATACCGTGATTTTTTTAAACTTTATATATAATTCTCTGGAGCTACTTGGAGAAAGAACATATACAGACAGCTAATTTACACATATACATATTAGTTATATACAAATATTGCTTACTTTTTTTTATGACCTGATGTATGTACTCTATCTGGTCTTGTTCACGTTGTTTGAGATCAGACCACCATTTTCTGATTTGATCCTTTGATCGTTCCACTGAAAATTTGCACTGCAAAATGGTGATGGCCTTCTCCAAAATGAGGTCCTTTTGGCTGTTGGGCATTTCGTAATCATGCTTCTCTAGGATGCGCACCATCCCCACCATATCACCCTTGCTCATGGGGGTTGCTTTGTGGTGGACACCATGGGGCTGCCTGGAATCCGCCGTGTTGTCTCCCCCGAATGTTCCGCCGTGTGTGTCGCATGCAGAGGAAAGATGGTTATGCCCCAGCATCATGACGCACTGAGACATGGGCAGTGTATATAAAGCCAGAACGCATGGTCGATGGAACGGCCATAGAGACGATCTTGGAGTGGAGGACGAACGATCACCAACACACCAAAGGAGCCATAAAATGAAGGGACAATTGGAATTTGGGGCATAGGTAGGTAATGGCCTATACTGCTTAGACTGAGACCTATATTGGGATCAGCTTATGAGTTAAGCCAGACATTATGGTTTGTCTTGTGTTCTGTCTTGCAGGCATCATATCATTTATCATGACGGAAAAATTTACCTCGCCTGATTTTCTACCACAATTCATTGATCTGTACCGGGAGCTGCCCTGCCTCTGGAAGGTCAAGAGTAGAGACTACTCCAATAAAATATTGAGGAAGACAGCTTTGGACAAACTGCTCGAGTTGGTGAAACCAGCGTACTCCAGGGCAGACTTCAACTATGTCAAGACAAAAATTTCAAGCCTGAGGAGTACTTTTAAAAGGGAGCTAAACAAGGTCATGTACTCAGAGAGATCTGGAGTATGGATGAGCTTCGAGTTCGAGTCGAACTCATGTTCGACTCGAACATTGGCTGTTCGCAAGTTCGCCGAACACCGAACAATTTGGGGTGTTCGCGGCAAATTCGAATGCCGCGGAACACCCTTTAAAAGTCTATGGGAGAAATCAAAAGTGCTAATTTTAAAGGCTTATATGCAAGTTATTGTCATAAAAAGTGTTTGGGGACCTGGGTCCTGCCCCAGGGGACATGGATCAATGCAAAAAAAAGTTTTAAAAACGGCCGTTTTTTCAGGAGCAGTGATTTTAATAATGCTTAAAATCAAACAATAAAAGTGTAATATCCCTTTAAATTTCGTACCTGGGGGGTGTCTATAGTATGCCTGTAAAGGGGCACATGTTTCCCGTGTTTAGAACAGCCTGACAGCAAAATGACATTTGGAAGGAAAAAACTCATTTAAAACTACCCGCGGCTATTGCATTACCGTCAATACACATAGAAGTTCATTGATAAAAACGGCATGGGAATTCCCCACAGGGAAACCCCGAACCAAAATTAAAAAAAAAAAAAATGAAGTGGGAGTCCCCCTAAATTCCATACCAGGCCCTTCAGGTCTGGTATGGATATTAAGGGGAACCCCGGCCAAAATTTAAAAAAAAAAATGATGTGGGGTTCCCCCTAAATTCCATACCAGACCCTTCAGGTCTGGTATGGATTTTAAGGGGAACCCCGCGCCAAAAAAAAAAAAAAAACGGCGTGGGGTTCCCCCAAAAATCCATACCAGACCCTTATCCGAGCACGCAACCTGGCAGGCCGCAGGAAAAGAGGGGGGGACGAGAGTGCGGCCCCCCCCCTCCTGAACCGTACCAGGCCACATGCCCTCAACATTGGGAGGATGCTTTGGGGTAGCCCCCCAAAACACCTTGTCCCCATGTTGATGAGGACAAGGGCCTCATCCCCACAACCGTGGCCGGTGGTTGTGGGGGTCTGCGGGCGGGGGGCTTATCGGAATCTGGAAGCCCCCTTTAACAAGGGGACCTCCAGATCCCGGCCCCCCCCCTGTGTGAAATGGTAAGGGGGTACTTACCCCTACCATTTCACTAAAAAAGTGTCAAAATAGTTAAAAATGACAAGAGACAGTTTTTGACAATTCCTTTATTTAAATGCTTCTTCTTTCTTCCTTCATCTTCTTCTTCTTCTGGTTCTTCTGGCTCCTCTGGTTCTTCCTCCGGCGTTCTCGTCCAGCATCTCCTCCGCGGCGTCTTCTATCTTCTTCTCCTCGGGCCGCTCCGCACCCATGGCATTGGGGGGAAGGCTCCCGCTCTTCTCTTCATCTTCTTCTTCATCCTCTTCTCTTCTTCCTTCTTCTCTGTTTCTCTTCTTAATTTTCTTCTCCGGGCCGCTCCGCATCCATGCATGGAGGGAGGCTCCCGCTGTGTGACGGCGTCTCCTCATCTGACGGTTCTTAAATAACGGTGACTTGACGGGACTTCCCTGTGACGTCACGGGGAATGCCACAGGGAAGTCCCGTCATGTCCCGTGCGTCAGAGGGGGCGGGGTCACCGGGTGGCCCCGCCCCCCGTTATTTAAGAACCGTCAGATGAGGAGACGCCGTCACACAGCGGGAGCCTCCCTCCATGCATGGATGCGGAGCGGCCCGGAGAAGAAAATTAAGAAGAGAAACAGAGAAGAAGAGAAGAAGGAAGAAGAGAAGAGGATGAAGAAGAAGATGAAGAGAAGAGCGGGAGCCTCCCCCCCAATGCCATGGGTGCGGAGCGGCCCGAGGAGAAGAAGATAGAAGACGCCGCGGAGGAGATGCTGGACGAGAACGCCGGAGGAAGAACCAGAAGAGCCAGAAGAACCAGAAGAAGAAGAAGATGAAGGAAGAAAGAAGAAGCATTTAAATAAAGGAATTGTCAAAAACTGTCTCTTGTCTTTTTTAACTACTTTGACACTTTTTTAGTGAAATGGTAGGGGTAAGTACCCCCTTACCATTTCACACGGGGGGGGGGTGGGATCTGGGGGTCCCCTTGTTAAAGGGGGCTTCCAGATTCCGATAAGCCCCCCGCCCGCAGACCCCCACAACCACCGGCCACGGTTGTGGGGATGAGGCCCTTGTCCTCATCAACATGGGGACAAGGTGTTTTGGGGGGCTACCCCAAAGCACCCTCCCAATGTTGAGGGCATGTGGCCTGGGCCGCACTCTCGTCCCCCCTCTTTTCCTGCGGCCTGCCAGGTTGCGTGCTCGGATAAGGGTCTGGTATGGATTTTTGGGGGAACCCCACGCCGTTTTTTTGTTTTTTTTTGGCACGGGGTTCCCCTTAAAATCCATACCAGACCTGAAGGGTCTGGTATGGAATTTAGGGGGAACCCCACGTCTTTTTTTTTTTTAAATTTTGGCCGGGGTTCCCCTTAATATCCATACCAGACCTGAAGGGCCTGGTATGGAATTTAGGGGGACTCCCACTTCATTTTTTTTTTTTTTTAATTTTGGTTCGGGGTTTCCCTGTGGGGAATTCCCATGCCGTTTTTATCAATGAACTTCTATGTGTATTGACGGCAATGCAATAGCCGCGGGTAGTTTTAAATGAGTTTTTTCCTTCCAAATGTCATTTTGCTGTCAGGCTGTTCTAAACACGGGAAACATGCGCCCCTTTACAGGCATACTATAGACACCCCCCAGGTACGAAATTTAAAGGGATATTACACTTTTATTGTTTGACTTTAAGCATTATTAAAATCACTGCTCCTGAAAAAACGACCGTTTTTAAAACTTTTTTTTGCATTGATCCATGTCCCCTGGGGCAGGACCCAGGTCCCCAAACACTTTTTATGACAATAACTTGCATATAAGCCTTTAAAATTAGCACTTTTGATTATTCATGTTCGTGTCCCATAGACTTTAACGGTGTTCGCGTGTTCGAGCGAACTTTTTCCTGTTCGCATGTTCTGGTGCGAACCGAACAGGGGGGTGTTCGGCTCATCCCTAATCTGGAGCAGCAGCGGATGACCTATATGTCCCCAGGCTGTAGTTTTACAACAGCCTGTGGTTTTTGACCAACCAGACAGAACCCAGGCAATCGCTGTCTACACTCCCTTCAACATCTGCTGAGGCCACAGCTCCTGAGGTCCACACAAGTCCTGCTGCACAGGATGAAGATGCAGAGGAGCTCAGCTTGACCCAAGTATAGGATTGTTGAACATATTTGTATCCAAAAATACAATGATGATAACTAGAAGTTATTGTTAAAATATTTCTGCCTTAACAAAGTGGTTTCCTTATCAATAGACAGTAGTGACCAAAAATTATTTGAACAAGAATGAAAAATGCTGGGGTCAGAATGATAGTCTTTTCTATTTCTCCACATTCAATTTGCAACAGTGAGGAGATCAAAATTGTGTCTGATTGATGACCAAACCCTAAAAAAGATTCTAATTATGTCCCATTTTCATACACAGGAAAGTGTCAGTCTGGAGGAGTCAGCGGCCAGCAGCCAGAAAGAGTCCCAGATCCAACCCCTACGCCCTCCTGCTGCTAAAAGGGTTTAGGAAGAGCAGGAATCTGGAGAAGGCCACGGCTTCCTTTCTCAGCCAGGCCACTACTGCGCTCCGTACAGACCCAGATGAGACTGAGGCATTTGGGTGTATGACTGCCAATAAATGAAGGCAAACGGCCGGTGAGCAAAGGAGCATCCTGCAGCTCCTCAGCAAGGGGGAGAGGGGCCAAATTTTAGATAACACACACCTGTGTGATTTTGTTGCCCCACACCCACCACCTCCAAGCCAACCCACACACCACCGCCACCCCACCTGGCCTGGGATTTTTCACCACTTACTAATTTCTCTTTTTTTTATTTAACAATGATTTTCTTTGTTATATTTTGTATATTTTTGTATGCATATAATGACCTTTTTGGTTAAGTTCTTTGTATTTGGATGGCAGATAGCATCTCTAATTTAATTTTTTTTATGCACAATAAAAAAATTGTGTATAATAATACTTGGCTATGTGTTTTACTTCAAATGACAGTTTGGGAGTAGGCAGTTACATTTTAAAAAATACAATGTAAAATTAACAAGGGACACCAACATACAGTCAGGTCTATAAATATTGGGACATCGTCACAATTCTAATCTTTTTGGCTCTATACACCACCACAATGGATTTGAAATGAAACAAACAAATGTGCTTTAACTGCAGACTTTCAGCTTTAATTTGAGAGTATTTACATTGAAATCGGGTGAATGGTGTAGGAATTACAACAGTTTGTATATGTGCCTCCCACTTTTTAAGGGACTAAAAGTAATGGGCAATTGGCTGCTCAGCTGTTCCATGGCCAGGTGTGTGTTATTCCCTCATTATCCCATTTACAAGGAGCAGATAAAAGGTCCAGAGTTAATTTCAAGTGTGCTATTTGCATTTGGAATCTGTTGCTGTCAACTCTCAATATGAGATCCAAAGAGCTGTCACTATCAGTGAAGCAAGCCATCATTAGGCTGAAAAAACAAAACAAACCCATCAGAGAGATAGCAGAAACATTAGGTGTGGCCAAATCAACTGTTTGGAACATCCTTAAAAAGAAAGAACGCACCGGTGAACTCAGCAACACCAAAAGACCCGGAAGACCACGGGAAACAACTGTGGTGGATGACCGAAGGATTCATTCCCTGGTGAAGAAAACCCACTTCACAACAGTTGGCCACATCAAGAACACTCTCCAGGAGGTAGGTGTATGTGTGTCAAAGTCAACAATCAAGAGAAGACTTCACCAGAGAGAATACAGAGGGTTCACCACAAGATGTAAACCATTGGTGAGCCTCAAAAACAGGAAGGTCAGATTAGAGTTTGCCAAACAACATCTAAAAAAGCCTTCACAGTTCTGGAACAACATCCTATGGACAGATGAGACCAAGATCAACTTGTACCAGAGTGATGGGAAGAGAAGAGTATGGAGAAGGAAAGGAACTGCTCATGATCCAAAGCATACCACCTCATCAGTGAAGCATGGTGGTGGTAGTGTCATGGCAGGGGCATGTATGGCTGCCAGTGGAACTGGTTCTCTTGTATTTATTGATGATGTGACTGCTGACACTTGCTGAAGACAAAACTGAAGGGAAAATGCCCCAAGAACAAGCAGGAACTGAAGACAGTTGCAGTAGAGGCCTGGCAGAGCATCACCAGAGATGAAACCCAGCATCTGGTGATGTCTATGCCTTCCAGACTTCAGGCTGTAATTGGCAAAGGATTTGCAACCAAGTATTAAAAAGTGAAAGTTTGATGGATGATTGTAATCTGTCCCATTACTTTTGGTCCCTTAAAAAGTGGGAGGCATATATACAAACTGTTGTAATTCCTACACCGTTTACCTGATTTGGATGAAAATACCCTCAAATTAAAGCTGAAAGTCTGCAGTTAAAGCACATCTTGTTCGTTTCATTTCAAATCCATTGTGGTGGTGTATGGAGCCAAAAAGATTAAAATTGTGTCAATGTCCAAAATATTTATGGACCTAACTGTAGTTGTATCTTTGATCTTACAAACTACGGGATAATGGTTTTGTGGTAACTTGCCCAAAAAAACAAGCATAATAATAATATTCTTGATATCACTAGAAAACAAAAGCCTTGTAAAATACGTTTGCCATAACTCCATCAGTATCACCAGCAAAGCAGCTTCATTATTATCCCATTAAAGAACAAGAGAATGTGTGCTGCATTTCGACATTTCATAATTTGCGGCGTCACGAATGTTAACTCTCCATTGCGAACGCTAGTTTACAAGACCGACCACTTCCGGCTCGTTCCTTGCTTCCGATCATGCATGTTTGTACTGTCGACTTTTGTGTGACGGACTTGTGTACTGACGATACGAAAATCAGACAACAGACCATTGTCCACCAAAAATTTACTAGCCTGCCATCCAACATTTGTTGGCCGAAAGTTGGACAACAATTGTCAGAAGGAGCGTACTAACGGTCAGATTTTAGGAAAACAGTCTGTCAATGGACAATCCCCTGCCAACAATCAGATCATGTGTACGAGGCTTAAGTCTCCACAGCAAGAACACTGAAAATATTTTTTTTTTAGTAGCATATAAAAGCGTTAAAATGTCTAACAATGCTCCTATTGCTGTCTGTAACTTCCTGTCCTAGTGAAAACAAACCCCAATTCTTGTATGGACATCCCAGGGACAGGAAGTGAGGGCAAATGTACCTCAGGTCAGTGTAATTCCTATTAGTTATTTGCTGTCAGTTGTTATGCCCCGTACACACGGTCGGATTTTCCGACGGAAAATGTGTGACAGGACCTTGTTGTCGGAAATTCCGACCGTGTGTAGGCTCCATCACACATTTTCCATTGGATTTTCCGACACACAAATTTTGAGAGCAGGATATAAAATTTTCCGACAACAATATCCGTTGTCGGAAATTCCGATCGTGTGTACACAAATCCGACGGACAAAGTGCCATGCATGCTCAGAATAAATAAAGAGATGAAAACTATTGGCCACTGCCCCGTTTATAGTCCCGACGTATGTGTTTTACGTCACCGCGTTTAGAACAATCGGATTTTCCGACAACTTTGTGTGACCGTGTGTATGCAAGTTTGAGCCAACATCCGTCGGAAAAAAAATCCTAGGATTTTGTTGTCGGAATGTCCGAACAAAGTCCGACCGTGTGTACAGGGCATTAGAGTTCTGTTGTAGTAAACTATGACTAGACAGTGTATGACTTATATAGAGAAGAATCAGAGTTACAAATGGCGTTGGAGTTACAAACAGAGAGTTTATACCTTTTTTTCTACCTTTTCAGCTTCTGATTGAAACACCTAGTCGGCGTCTGGGGATGAATGGAAATATTAGAGGTCATCCTTTCTTCAGGGATATCAATTGGGATGACCTCAAGCAACTAAAAGTGGCACCCCCATTCATCCCAATGTAAGTATGTAGAGTTTTGTAGGTAAGTATGTTGGTAAGTATAAATGTATATAAATATATTGTTAGGATTAAGAGATTATAAGAGATTATAAGATTAAATAATAATTATAAGATTAAAAATAAATAGATTTAAAGATAAGATAAGTGTTGTATTATATGATAAGATACTATTAAATAAGATACCATATTACATAGAAAATTATATGATAAGTGAAACCCCCACCCACCCCAAAAGTAAATATGTAGAGTTTTGTAGGTAAGTATGTTGGTAAGTATGAATGTATATAGATATACTGTTAAGAAAAAAAAAGATTTAAAGATAAGATAGTTAGATTAAATAAGATAAGAGTTTTATTATATGATAAGAAACGGTAAGATAAGATACAATATTACATAGAAAATAATATCATAAGTGAAACCCCCACTCACCTCAAAAGTAAATATGAAGAGTTTTGTAGGTAAGTATGTTGGTAAGTATGAATCGGGGATGCGGTGAGGTCAGTGGCTGGTGAGGCACTGGCTAGTATCAGAGCCAGATACACACAGGTTACATATTCACAAGTTACGTATTCGATTCTCATTATGTAGGCAATTGCAGTTCTACTAGTTATACTAATTTAATAAAAATATTTACAAACACTGTCCCTTTAAGATGTTTTTCAGTCACCGTTTGTGTTGATGCTGGAAACAATATTACTAGCAAATATGACAAAATTCTAACTTCAAACCAGTAATTTCACAGTAAATAGATAAATTATAAATGATTATGTTATAACATATAGCATAATAATATATTATTTAGCTTGATTAAAAAAGTACCTTCTCAGCAGCAGATTCTCCCTCTTAACTGTGTGAGAAAAACATGTGATTATGGGTAAACCTTAGACCAGGGATCCTCAAACTACGGCCCTCCAGCTGTTGCAGAACTACACATCCCATGAGGCATTGTAAAACTCTGACATTCACAGACATGACTAGGCATGATTGGAATTGTAGTTCCTGAACAACTAGAGGGCCATAGTTTGAAGACCCCTGCCTTAGACCCATAAGCCCATGTTTTTTCCTTGTAGTTAAGAGGGCTGGGTTGGAAGGGAGCATTTGTCTTTTAGACACATGCCCCCTTCTATGACACAGCAGAGGAGAGCCTCCACTGCAGCATTTTTATTGGAGTAGGTGGGAGACATCACTGTTATCATTATCAACAGAGCCCAGCAGCTTCACACAGATTTAACCCCACAGCTGCCAGGGAGAGAGCTGAGCAGGAGGATACAATTAACCCCTCATTGGCTGTGCACTTTTACTGTGTAACTACTACTTGAAAGTAGGGCATTACAGTAATGCCCCATACACACGGAAAATGTGTGATAGGACCTTGTTGTCGGAAATTCCAATCGTGTGTGGGCTCCATCACACATTTTCCATCAGAATTTCCGACACACAAAGTTTCAGAGCTTGCTATAAAATTTTCCGACAACAAAATCTGTTGTCGGAAATTCCGATCGTGTGTACACAAATCCGACGCACAAAGTGCCACGCATGCTCCGAATAAATTAAGAGAGGAAAGCTATTGGCTACTGCCCCGTTTATAGTCCCAACGTACGTGTTTTACGTCACCGCGTTCAGAACGATCGGATTTTCCGACAACTTTGTGCGACCGTGTGTATGCAAAACAGGTTTGAGCCAACATCCGTCAGAAAAAATCCATGGATTTTGTTGTCGGAATGTCCGATCAATGTCCGATCGTGTGTACGAGGCAAAAAAGTGCCCAGCCATTGAGGGGTTAATTGTATCCTCCTGCTCAGCTCTCTCCCTGGCAGCTGTGGGGTTAAATCTGTGTGAAGCTGCTCAGCTCTGTTGATAATGATGACAGTGATGTCTCCCCCCTTCTCCTCCATTAGCAGAGAGAAGCACAGATAAGCAGTGTCCATGTACTGATTGCTGACATTTGCTCTCCTGCTATGAAAGTTTGCATCCCCCTGTGCCACAATTGCTGCCCAGTGTTTATGAGGAGAACTGATTTTACAGATTTCAGCCTGGCATTCAAGCTGAGCTAGTCTGATTGCTGGGGGAAGGGGAGTGTACAGATTGGAGGGGAGTCCTCTGATGTGAGGACTCCACCTACTGAGCTGCGGCCTGTAGACACGCCCACGGACTGGCGTTTTTCAGAGGACTGTGACAGGCATAGGAATGAGAAAATGCAGGTACAATTAATGTACTTTTGACCTTTAAAAAAAAGGGCTAACACATGGTGTATGTATCTCAAATTGTTGAACATGGGGTTTACATCCACTTTACTGGCCGCTCTGTATGTAGCTTCTGACAGGCTGCGCAAGGAGCCCCGTATCTCCGGAACCATAGGTGTTAGGAGCCCCACATTTTGACCAGTGATGCAGTAGGACTTTAGCTACCCCCCAATTGGGGCCTCTGTGACCCCAGGTGGCCGAGCTACGACCCTCGTAATTCAACCGTTTTTTTTATGTGACTGCACATCCCTGGTATGAATGTATATAGATATACTGTTGAGTAAAGTAAAAAAAAAAATAGATTTAAAGATAAGATAGCTAGATAAGATAAGTGTTTTATTATATGATAAGATACTGTAAGATAAGATAAGATATCACATAGAAAATTAAATGATAAGTGAAACCCCCACTCACCCCAAAATTAAATGTGTAGAGTTTTGTAGGTAAGTATGCATGTCAGCATTAATAAGACAGATACAAAAATAAACAAAACTAAAAAAAAATAGAGTTTAAGATAAGATAGGATAGAAAGTATTTTAGAAGCTGTAGTATATTTGTCTTTGTTTTTTGGTTTTACCACCTAGAAATAATGGAGTGTGCTTGGCCGGCTATAAGGGGAGGTCAGAGGCCGGATTTTTTTTTTAAGAAAAACAAAAAAACAAAAAATATAAATATATAAAGATAAGATTTATACATATAAGATATAGATGGATAAGATAGAAAGTATATTATGAGATACCATAAGTTGTATATGTGTGTCTTTGTTCTTTGTTTTTACCGTCCAGAAATAAAGGAGTGTGCTTGGCTGGCTATAAGGGGAGGCTGGAGGACAGATTTTTTTATCATCTAGAAATAAAGGAGTGTGCTTGGCCAGCTATAGGTGTAAGTTGGAAGCCGGATTTTTTTTTAAACAAAAAAAAAAATTTGATTTAAAGATATGGTGAATAATTTCCTTATATAAGTATACAATAGTTTTATAATATAGATGTTATATTGTAAGATAAGATAAGATATTGCATACAGAAGGATAAGTGAAACCTCCACTCACCCCAAAGGTAAGTGTGTAGAGTTTTTTTTTTACATAAGTATGTAAGTAAGTTGGCATGTCCATATTAATAACATAGAAAATATGTACTGATAATATAGCTAAAAAAAGAGTAAAAAGAAACTAAAGAAAATTTGAATTAAAGTTAAGATAATATATAAAGTAAATTATAAGTTGTAGTATGTTTGCCTTTTTTTTTGTTTTACCATCTAGAAATAAAGGAGTGTGCTTGGCTGGCTATAAGGGGAGGTTGGGGGCCTGGATTTTTTTTTGCAAGAAAAACAAAAAAAAGGTATATAAAGATAAAATGTATACATATAGGATATAAAGTAGATGGATAAGATATAAGTTATATTGTAAGACAAGATTAGATAAGATAGATGTATAAGATAGAAAGCAAAGTATAAGATAAGTTGTATATGTATGTCTTTGTTTTTTTGTTTTACCATCTAGAAATAAAGTTTGTGCTTGGTCAGCTATAAGGGGAGGTTGGAGGCTGGATTTTTTTTTTAAAACAAAAAAAAATTAGATTTAAAGATGAATAATTAAAGGTGAATAATTTACTTATATAAGTATATGATAGACGTATAATATAGACATTATATTGTAAAATTAGATAAGATATTGCATAGAGTAGGATAAGATAAGTGAAACCCCCACTCACCACAAAGGTAAGTATGTAGAGTTTTGTAGGTAAGTTGGCATGTCCATATTAATAACTTAGGATAGATGTACTGATAATATAGCTAAAAAAGAAAAGAGAACAAAAAAATAGAATTGAAGATAAGATAAGATAAGATAAGGTATAAAGTATATATTTTAAGATACCTTTTAAGATAAGTTATATGTTTAGCTTTGTTTTGTTTTTTGTTTTACCATCTAGAAATACAGGAGTGTACTTGGAGGGGAGGTTGGAGGTTCGATTTTTTTTTAAACAACACAAAACAAAAATTAGATTTAAAGATAAGATGAATAATTTCCTTATTGAAGTATAGACAGATGTATGAGATATAAGTTATACTGTAATATAAGATAAGATAGATGAATAAGATAGAAAGTATACTTTAAGATAAGTTGTATGGTATTCTATCGGGTTGAGGTCAGGTTCCAGTCAAGTCAAGTTCCTCCATCCCAAACTCCATCCCAAACTCGCTCATCCATGTCTTTATGGACCTTGCTTTGTGCAGTGGTGAACAGTCATGTTGGAACAGGAAGGGACCATCATCCCCAAACTGTTCCAACGTAAGTTGGGAGCATGAAGTTGTCCAAAATGTCTTGGTATGCAGACACCTTAAGAGTTCCCTTCACTGGAACTAAGGTGCCAAGCCCAACCCCTGAAAAAATAATCCCACACCATAACCCCCCTCCACCAAATGATTTGGACCAGTGCACAAACAAGATCCATAAAGACATGGATTGCGGTTTGGGGTTGAGCAACTTGACTGGCCTGCACAGAGTCCTGAACTCAACCCGATAAAACACCTTTGGGATGAAAAAGAGGGGAAAGTGTGAGCCAGGCCTTCTCGTCCACTTCAGTAACTGACCTCACAAATGCGCTTCTGGAAGAATGGTCAAACGTTCCCATAGACACACTCCTGAACCTTGTGGATAGACTTCCCAGAAGAGTTGAAGCTTTTATAGCTGCAAAGGGTGGGCCAACTCAATATTAAACACTATGGACTAAGACTGGGATGCCATTAAAGCTCATGTGCATGTAAAGGCAGGCGCCCCAATACGTTTGGTAATATAATGTATATGTACATATGTTAATAGAGTAGGGGCTGGTGATCCCAGACAAAAGGTAATGGATGGAACTGGGAAATGATCATAAGTAAGTTCTTATGCATGTAGACTTCAGTTCATGACACCCATCCAGTAATGGTGTTCTTATCAAACAATAATGGAAGGTCCAAGTACTCCAAGGTGCACGGTAAATGACAGTCAAATCCTTGGTTAACGCATACTGGTAAAACCCCTGTTAGAGATCAGGGGGTAATGTGGTCCAGACTAGAGGAGGGTAAATGTACACTCGTATAAAGTCATTTGGCTTTACAGGTGCATAGCCGCATTATATTCCATTAGCCAGAGTATATGTGTGAACATAAGTGACACCGCCCTCGCACACCAGTAAATGTTCCAGGTTGCACATAAAGCATATTTCATCTCCACCTTGGAAATTAGTCCTCAAAGCCTTGGATGTGAGTCAAATAGCCAAATTATCATGGGATATTCCATTGGGTGCATGCATGCATGCATATAATACTTATCCATCCAGATGTCTGTGGGAATGTGAGTCGATGGTTGTCATAGATAGAAAATTCCTTCTTAAATTTGTATGTCCCAGGTCAGAATTGATCACCAGAGCCCAAAGGGAGAATGTAGATGCTGGATAACCCTGACCGGTTTCGGCCAGACACAGGCTGGCTACTTCAGAGGCAAAATAGCTATAGTCCAAGTATACCACGTCCATAGCCACCCCTCTGTTTAAAGTTATAATTACCTCCTCATAGAAAGACAACTCCTGTCTTTTATGAATCCATACTGTCTGTTGCTTAAAATATTTTTTCCAGCAAGAACTTATCTATGTGGTCTTTGACTTAAACGCTCCAGTATCTTCTCAACTACTGTAGTTAAACTAACAAGTCTATAGTTACTTGGTAAAGACTTTGATCACTTTTGAAATATAGGCACCACATTAGCCGTACACCAATTCAGTGCTACTATCCCAGACATTAGAGTCCCTAAAATAAGAAACCATAGCTTTAAAATGACAGAGCTCAATTTTTTTAGTATCTGAGCATCTATGCCATCTGGTCCAGGTGCTTCGTTTACCTTAATTCTGTCTAAATATTTCTGGACCATATCAATTTTGAGCCATTGTGGATCATTTGGGGCTGTGTAAATACATCCCAAGGGGGGGTTGTCATACTGATAAGTCACTGCTCTGACTCAATAACTTGTATGTGTAAATTTCAGCTTGAGCTGTTGTACACTTTAAACAACAGGGCTTTCTTTTGTTTGTTTGTTTTCTTTTTTTTTTTTAAACAAAAAAGGAGTAAAGGAAAGCCTGGAAATTATTTGAGAGGCAGCCTATATTTTCTCCTGCCAAAAAATACAAAAATTTCATATACATTATTTTATTCACATGACTACAAAAATACGTATTTTTTATTCTGTAGCACTGATCATAATTCATTTTATAGATGCTGAAAATACATAGTAAAGTGACAGCACTGCATACTTACGTGCAGATTTGACAGTGTTTATCTCTTTGGATTTATATGGTTATATAGCTGCTTTTTAAATACCAAATGCTCTTAATATTTTGTACTTCAGCCTCATTAGAACATAATCTAACATGACTTGTGGATATATCATTTGAAAAAATACCCTGTGGAGGGTAATTAAGGTAGGTATTGAAAACCAGCATCAACATACATTTTGAGCAGCGAGGATTTTTCTAAATGACTGTTTACTTATGTAAAATATTAATAAAGGATCTCTCACTCCAGCTCTGACACCAGGAAGCACATCAGTTTGAAATAATAATGCCATGTAAATATGAAACCTAATTTACCACACCTGTTCTTGCGCTAGTCAATAGTTGAATAAAAAGCTTTGTTAAATTAACATAAAATCTAATTTACGCTGTCAGTTGCTGAATGCAGTCCTATTGACTGCTGTATAATTAAAATCACTTTGCATCTCAGAGGGTCAATGATACGTGTTCTATTCTGCTGCCTGATGCCTTCTGAACCACTGCCAGAACCATACAATACATCTTAAATATGTAAGTCAAGACAGAAAGAAAATGATGCAGGTATATCTACCCCCAAATTATCAGACTGCACACATAAAATATACTCAAAATAATTACTGTAATACATGCA
The DNA here is from genome assembly GCA_037952835.1 of Lithobates septentrionalis. Taxonomy (NCBI): domain Eukaryota; kingdom Metazoa; phylum Chordata; class Amphibia; order Anura; family Ranidae; genus Lithobates; species Lithobates septentrionalis. Next base: position 2,503,755 of record JBBDGP010000182.1, on the reverse strand, counting down.
TAAATCTGTAGTGCATAAATGCTATGTTTTAAACAAACAGTGTTAATGTATCCTGTACTAAATTTATTACAATGGAGTTGAAAGCATTCATAAGAACAACTAAAACACTGGAGAAGAGCCCTTGGCAAACTATTTTAACAGGTTCAAAGAATTGGTCAAGGTTCTGACCCCAATAATGGGCACCCATCGCTGCTCAACTTCAGTGGTGGCAAGTGGGCATACTAGTATCTGGCCACTCTTGACAATGCTGTACCAGATATAAGCCGTCATAGTGGATCAGTTTATTGTAGAAAAACATGAGGAGATCTAAGTGAGTGATTGTAAGAAGTGATGTTCTATTCTATTTCCTGCTAAATTTTTATTAGTAAAGGGTCCTAAACATCTACATCTGCTTGTGTGATTGCTTCTCACTAATAGCACTACACCAGTTAAGTCATAATGAGCCAGGACAGCAGGAGTGCAGAGGTGTGAGTTGAGGCATGATTGCCAACTGGCACTGGCCAGTGAGCTATGAACTGTAGCCAGAGACTTTACTGCCAAAGTACATATTAAAGCAGACTTTTCCATACCCTGCCCTGTCTTACAGTTAGTTAGGTTGAAAAGAGACACCTAGTTCAACCAAAAAAATAAATAAATAAATCATACAATCCCATATACACAATCCTATACCCACAGTTCATCCAGAGAAACCCCAGCAAAGCATGATCCAACTTGCTACAGCAGGGGATCCTTACTGATCCCCCAGGAGGCAATCGTATCTTCCCTGGATCAACTTTACCTATAAATGTTAGCACCCAGTTATATTATGTACATTAACCACTTGCCGACCGCCCGCTATCGTTTGACGGCAGCAGTATGGCTTCCCTGCGCGAATCGCCGTAGCTGTACGGTGGCCGCTTTAAAAGGGTATAGGGGGCATGCGTGCCCGCCGCGTCACTGAGGAGCACGATGTTTGCCGGGCACCCGCGAATGCTTCTGACAGAGCAGAAATGGTGATCTGTGTGTGTAAACACACAAATCCATGTTCTGTCAGGGGAGAGGAGACAGATCGTGTGTTCCTAGTATATAGGAACAGCGATTGGTCTCCTCCCCCAGTCAGTCCCATCCCTCCACAGTTAGAACACACACTGAAGGAACACATTTAACCCCTTGATCGCCCCCTAGTGTTGACCCCTTCCCTGCCAGTGACATTTACACAGTAATCAGTGGCTATTTTTAGCTCTGATCGTTGTATAAATGTCAGTGGTCCCAAAAAAGTGTCAAAAGTGTCCGCTACAATGTCACAGTCCTGAAAAAAATTGCAGATCCACCGCCATTACTAGCAAAAAAATGTAAAAAAAAAATGCCATAAATCAATAACCTAGTTTATAGACACTATAACTTTTGCGCAAGGCAATCAATATACTCTTATTGTGATTTTCTATACCAAAAATATGTAGAAGAATACATATTGGGCTAAACTGAGAAAAAAAATTGTTTTTGTTTTTTTTTTAAATTGGGACATTTATTATAGCAAAAAGTAAAAAATAATGTGTTTTTTTAAAAATTGTCGCTCATTTTTTGTTTATAGTGCAAAAAATAAAAACCACAAAAGTGATTAAATACCACCAAAAGAAAGCTCTATTTGTGGGGGGAAAAGGACATCAATTTTGCTTGGGTACAGCATCGCACGACCGCACAATTGTCAGTTAAAGCGACACAGTGCCGTATAGCAAAAAATGGCCTGATCAGGAAGGGGGCAAATTCTTCCGGGGCTGAAGTGATTAAGGAAAGAATTCAGGCCTTTTTAAAAGCAATCTACTGAGCTGGCCAGAACCACCTCCGGAGGGAGTCTATTCTACATTTTCACAGCTCTTACTGTGAAGAAACCTTTTCGTATTTGGAGATGAAATCTATTTTCCTCCAGGCGTAAAGAGTGCCCCCTTGTCCTCTGTGATGACCTTAAAGTGAATAACTCAACAACAAGTTCACTATATGGACCCCTTATGTATTTGTACATGTTGATCATATCCCCCCTTAATCTCCTCTTCTCAAGAGAGAATAGATTCAGTTCCTCTAACCTTCCCTCATAGCTGAGCTCCTCCATGCCTCTTATCAGTTTGGTTGCCCTTCTCTGCACTTTCTCCAGTTCCCCGATATCATTTTTTGAGAACCGGTGCCCAAAACTAAACTACATACTCAAGATGAGGTCTTACTAATGATTTGTCTTAAAAAAAAGCTGCCAAAGCTAATTCAATGTATACAAGGAAACACGCTCAATTACATTTAGTAACATGCTTTCATTAACTTATTTCCAAATTCCAGTCCTGCCTGTCTTTTGCACCACCAGAAATGTCATCAGTGGCCAGCTTCTTTCTTGCTGTCTGCACCAGCCCACCGATGACATCATTTCAGGGAAGTGGCGCAGCGCTTTGTGCTGTTACACTGCCCCCCCCCCCATCATTTAACACAACTAGAGGATGATCGAATGAAATTGAATCAGTATACACAGGTTTACTTCTTCTGAGATATATTAAAGGAACACTCTAACCACCATGACCACTTCAGTGATTTGAAGTGGTCAAGGTGGTAGGAGTCAGTATGTGGGATGGCCTGAATATACTAAGGTGGTCTAAAGATCAGCTTCTGTAACAGGGAGGGCTACACAGAGATCAATATTTGGCCGATTCCTGCTAAACTGAATTTTAATCTGTGTGTACCCAGCTTTACCTAATTCCTTGCTTCAGTTGGCTTCCTCTAGCACTGACTGGTTCCCCCACAGCGCCTGTGTATGTTTTACTGACTATGGTCACACCCCAGCCCCCTTATCATACCATACAGGGTTAATGTTCCTGTATGGTATGTGATGAGGCTGAGGTTTGGGTGGAGGAAGAGAACACTGCAGCTGGTTGTAGAATGGAACAGGTAAGTGAAAGACTCTATTCTCCCCCTTCCCTCCCCCACACTGCAAGACTGGACTTTTTTTTTAATTTCCTGGAGTTGGGCTGTATTATGGCTTTGCTGTTATTGCTCAAATTCATGAATATGTTAGGAATATACTGGGACTTTTCAGGTGCTACAGAGATATTCTACATACACATACAAAGCTCCCAACTGTCCCTCATTTCGAGGGACTGTCCCTGATTTGGAGCAATGTCCCTCTGTCCCTCATTCCTCCTCATTTGTCCCTCCTTTTGATCTGATCTATATAGATGTATATAAAATGCACTTTTTATTTATCAAAAAGTGTATTCCATCGCTAAACCTTTCATCTGATTTCTAAATTTCTGCATTTGTACATTCCAAAAGTCAATATAAAGAATAATAGTGGTAAAAAATAGCACTTTTGGGTTTAACCATCTTGTTTTTTTGTACAATTCTCCTTTAAGGGGGTGTGACAAGGGGTGTGTCCTTTGCCTGCATATTTTTGCTGATAGGTGTCCCTCATTCCCATATCAAAAAGTTGGGAGGTATGCACATATATTAAAAATAATGATTTTGTGAAATGCATCCACCTGAAAAGTCCCAGTATATTCCCAACATATTCAGGAATTTTACTTTCACCATACCTGTCCTACTAAGGTACAGGACAAGTTTCCAGCACACATTTGTACAGTGTGGGAGGCAGAACAATTGGGACTCACAGGAGAAGAATGCAGTCTGTCGTCCAGACTGTTATCTTGCCTTGGGGAGAGCTCTGGTGATTGTGTTGTCCTGCTTGCTCTGTCCTCCCTGAGGAGGGGTTCGGCTGCTGACAGGAACACAAGACAGGCAGA